>NW_018921420.1:247034-288302 GCF_002207925.1 Prunus avium
TTTTTTTTTTTTTTTTTTTTTTTTTTTTTTTTTCTAATTTTAGTTTGTATTTATATAAAAAGTCAGGTAACTTTCTTAATTCTCTATTTTCAGTGTTGATGAGGTCGCTGCATGCAAGAAGCTTTTACAGAAGGTCAACCTCAAGGGATATCAGGTATTTAGAAGTTCTGCTGCTTTTACACACTTACAGTTAGATTTTTATCTTTTTTTTTTAATTGCTTAAATAATTAAGTGGGAACTACTTATGTTTCCACTTCTGTATTTGTGGTTTTCTGCATTGATTTGCTTAAAATGGATGGCAGTTTCTTGTCACATAGGTCTTGGCTCTGTATTGCAGTATAATGTTACTGCTAATATTACAATTGGAAAATCTACGAAGGGGTGTAAATGAGCCGAGCCAAGTCGAATACCAAGGTGCCCAAGCTCGGCTAGGCTCGGTTGTGAATGAAACTCAAGCTTATAGTTGGCCTGGCTCAGCCCGTCTCTTCTATTTTTTTTTTTTAAAATTTTTGTAAGAGCTCTTGGATTAATGAAAACTAAAAAATAATGAAGCAAATACACAATAGTAGGATATGTCCTAGGAGAAATGTACATTTTTGAGAGATTGGTCATTAATCTGAAGAAGGAAAAGCAAATAATTTTTTTAAATAAATATTTTGGATTTAACTAAAACTATATGATAGATCGATTTATCTTTCTGGACATCTATTTTAATTATACAATAAAAATGACTACATCTTTATGAGCCAAGTTTTGATGACTGAGCCAAGCTTGAATCAACCTCAAGCTATCTCATAAAAAGTACAAGCTTTATGAGCCGAGTACACCAAAGCTCAAGTTTGGCTCATTGTTCTAACAAGCCTAATATTTTGTTTGAGCTCAGCTCATTTCTCTTACGAAATGAGCTCAAACGAGCCAAACGTTGATCTCAAACTGTAACAGCCTTAAATCTACATTTTCAGAAATCAAGCCTCTTTGTACTGCTGAGCTTAACCTACAATCTTTTGAAGGGTTCGAAGGAACAATCTTTTTGATAGGTTTGTGTTGCAGGTTGGCAAAACAAAAGTGTTTCTCAGAGCTGGTCAGATGGCAGAACTAGATGCTTATCGAAGTGAGGTCTTGGGAAGATCAGCAAGCATTATCCAGAAAAAAGTCCGCTCCTACCTATGTCGCAAAAAATTTGCCTTGTTACGGTTGTCTGCCATGCAAATCCAAGCGTTATGTAGAGGTACCAAGTATTTTCACCTTGTGCTTCTTGGTGATAAGGTACCTTGTAGCCGAAGACCCGGTGCTCAAGATTTTTTTTTTCTTTGACTGATCGCAGGACAAGTTGGACGCCATCAATATGAAAACATGAGAAGGGAAGCTGCTTCTGTGAAAATCCAGAAATATGGTCGCTCGTATATCTCTAGGAATGCTTATAAAAATGCTTGCTCTTCAGCTGTTTCTATTCAAACTGGTATGCGTGGGTTGGCTGCTCGTAAGGAGCTTAAGTGCAGGAAGCAAACATGGGGTGCAATTGTTATACAGGTGAGGATTATATTGGCTGCTTGTACTTATTTCTTCTTAATAAAGTTTTTCTTATAAAAAAAGAAAACAAGATCACGTGGATGGTTGAATCTTTGAAGCAAATACCATGCGCTTAGATGAATAAGTTGGTTTTAATTTTTTAATTTTTTATAATGTTTATACACGCTAATCCGGAGTGAGTTAATGTCTACTACAGAGTCAATGCCGGAAATACTTGGCCCGTACTCGTTATTTAAGGATGAAGAAAGCAGCAATTGCAACACAATGTGGTTGGAGGCGAGTAGTTGCTCGTAAGGAGTTGCGGAAGCTTAAGATGGTGATGATCTCTTTCTTCCTCTTAAATTTTTCTCCTTTTGATTTTGTCTTCTTTTGAAACCTTGTCTTCTTTATTTATTTAGTTCCTTTTGATTTCTTCTTCTTCTTTGATGCCTTGTTGGTATGCTTTTTGATTCTTGGTTTCTGTATGTTGCAATCCAGCAAGTATTGTCGGATATGGTTTTATGGAATTTATTTATCTTGTGTATGTAATGGGTTCCACCGTCTAAAAGACAAAATTAAACTGTAGTATCAAATAATAACTATCATGGCCGAGTCTGTGCTTCATCAAATTACCAGCTCTCTCTCTCTCTCTCTCTCTCTCTCTCTCTCTCTGTGGTAACATATTTGCAATTTTGTTACAAACCAATTTACTTTGGTTTCACATGGGTGTATATTTGAAATGAGCATCATATTTTTGAATTTTAACTTGTCTTTTATTTTGCAGGCTGCAAAGGATGCTGGTGCTCTCCAAGAAGCCAAAAATAAGCTGGAAAAGGAGGTTGAAGAACTAACCTGGCGTTTGCAGCTCGAGAAGCGAATGAGGGTAATGATCCCCATCTTCTCCTAATGTATTAAGGCACAATATCCTATGTGGCCATGACTGCAATCATGTAACCAATATTATATGGATACCCAATCAGTTGAATAGCAACTACCCACAAAAATAAATTATGATATTTTGATTTTCGGGTGAATGCTAGCTTTCCATTTGACAGATTTTCCTCGTATAGGTTCCATTGTTTTATTTGATATAAGGAGCTGATACTGTAAGCCTGTAAAAGCGTTCTGTGTGTAGGATGAAAAAGAAAATTCTGTTTATATGTATATATAATTTTTTTTTAATTTTTAATTTTCTGTTTGGAACTATGAAGTTTTGTTGATGCAGTAGCAATTTCTTGGTTAGAAAAGAAATATACTCTTTGAAAGGACAAGTTCCAAACCAATTTGCTCAAGTCTAATAGTAAGACCTATTTAGTTCAAAGAGTAGTGTCCATCGTAATGTAAGGGTCTGCCAATAACAAATATATTTCTTTACTCTCTCTACTCCTCTCTATCATATCTTGCTAATTTCTCTCATATTAAGTTGTTTTGTACTTCCTTTTTCTCCAAACCTCTTTTATTTACTTACATTTCTACCATCTGTAAGAATCATAGGATCACCATCATGTAACACGTTATCATTGGTTCACCATTTACCTGTGGTTCAAATTGTTATTTATGCATCCATTTGGCTCCTTATTGATTAAGGTTCATTGTTTGATAAGAAGCACAAGCAGTATAAGTATGCTGACTGTTTATATAGTAAGTTTGAATGCTGTAGTGTCATGAATATGTTTTGGTTTGTTAAACTAGATGTAGCTTGAATTAATGTTTTTCTCTAAAATATCCATGGTAGATTGCTTGTCCACTTCACTGTACAGTTTCTCTTGTGATATAAAATTTCATGTTTTCTTTACAGAAAAATGCAGAACAAGGGAGGGGCTGCTTTAGGACTCCCCTTTTTTTTTCTTCCTTTTCTTTCCAAACTCAGTAGTCCATTTGCGTGAGTGTAAATGCAGGCTGACATGGAGGAGGCCAAAACAAAGGAAAATGCAAAGTTGCAGTCTACTTTGCAAGAGATGCAACTCCAATTTCAAGAAACCAAATCACTGCTTATGAAGGAACGTGAGGCTGCAGTGAAAGCATCTGAGGAGGCAGCGAAAGCGGCTGAGGCTTCAGCAAAAGCGGCTGAACAAGTTCCTGTCATACAGGAGCTTCCAGTTGTTGATCATGACATAGTCACTAAGCTTACTGCTGAAAATGAGCAGCTCAAGGTAAAAGCACTGAAACTCTTGTATGCATTTGTTTCTCTTGAACAATTCAGGTATATAAGACCATTTCATGATTACATTCAACTGTATTCAAATATATAATTGGCTGAGTTTTTTTGCCATTGTATTTTATGATTTTAAGCTCTGATCCTTTGCAGGCTCTGGTAGACTCACTGGAAAAGAAGATTGATGAAACAGAGAAAAAGTTTGAAGAAACAAGCAGGCTTAGCGAAGAGCGGTTCAAGCAGGCTACGGAAGCAGAGTCAAAGATAATTAAATTGAAGACTGCCATGCAGAGGTTCTTTCTTGACTTCTGTCAAATTTGGATGCATCATTGATCTTTACTCTGACAATTAATTGAATAGTTGGAACTTTTATGCTTAATTGTGTTTTGTTATTCTGAATTCTGATATAGATTACTGTCTGTATCATCCTCAGGCTTGAAGAAAAACTTTCTGACATGGAAACTGAGGACCAAATTTTGCGGCAGCAAGCATTGAAGATTTCATCTTCTATGAAAATGTCAGAACATTTAGCAGGAGCAGCAGCTCAGGTAGGCATCCCATAGAAATGTTTAGTTTTCACATTAGTCCTTCTAAGAACATTTTATTGATTTTTGTTTCTCCCCTTATAATTGCAGCCCTTGGGAAATGGTCATCATGTAAGTGAATAATATAAAGCAAGTGTTGTTTACCATAGTTGGCATTTATTTGCTGTTCTTTCTATGATCCTAATGTTGGATTTATGTTATGTAGGAACCACTGAGACCTACACCATCAAAGAGATTTGGCTCAGAGTCTTTGAGGAGATCCCAAATTGAAAGGCAGCATGTATGTATTTGAGAAGCAAATGATGCTTTCCAATTCACTTATTTTTTTAATTTATTTTGTTTTACCTTTTCATTTATATTTAATTTATGTTGTTTTACTTTTTTCTATTTTATTTTTGCTTTACTTTTCTCATGAAGCTTATTCTGCTTCTATACTATTTTTGTATGTGGTGCAGGAGAGTGTAGATGCTCTTATGAATTGTGTGACAAGTAATGTTGGGTTCATTGAAGGAAAGCCAGTTGCAGCAATTACAATATACAAATGTCTTCTCCACTGGAGATCATTTGAAGCTGAAAAAACTAGTGTATTTGACCGACTTATTCAGATAATTGGTTCTGAAATTGAGGTAAATTAATTTCCATTATAAATCTTGTTTTGCCAATAACCAATCATCAAAGTGGAGAAGGGAGGGGTCAGGCATTAGATGCTTTCATGACTTCTGTTGCCGTGAATCCTTAATTTCTTATTGAATGCTTTGATGAGATTTCTCATCTATTGAGAAAAAAAAAAAAACTACTTGCATCTTAGTACCAGCTTTTGATTGTATTTGATCGTGGATTCTATATATTTCAGTTGTTTAGGGGTGCTTGTCATCAGTGAGTTTTTTTCCATCATGATTAGATCACTTGCATCTCGATATGAACTGTTGAATTTTATAAAGTACATAAGGAAACTCTCTAAAGTGGCTTTGACATTTTTTTTAAGTGTCGGCATCCTTGTTGGGGCCACCCTGCAATATTGTCAATGATCCGAACTGTCTATTTCTTGGTACTTATCCAAGGATTAACAAATTTAAACCCACTTAACCATCCAAATGTAATCAAATAAATATACGAACATCGTATTTCTGATAACCATTTAGGCATCTGTATATATTCACGTTTATGACATTCATATATGAATGACATATATGTATGTTCTTTTATCTCTCTCTCTCTCTCTCTCTCTCTCTGTGCATAAAGGTTCAAAAGTGCTATAACCAAATCAATTAGATAAAAGCTTTTAAAGCTATCAAAAGAAAAGAAAAGGAAAAAAATAAAATGTTTTGAAGAAATGCAGAGCCCTAAAGCAATTTGGGATATTTATCCTGTACCCTTATTGGAACTTGGGATTAATAACATATGTTTCTCTGCAGGATCAGGATAACAATGGTCATATGGCTTATTGGCTTTCCAATACATCTACATTGTTGTTCCTGCTCCAGCAGAGTTTAAGAACTGCCCCGCGAAAGCCTCCTACCCCAACATCTTTATTTGGAAGGATGACCCAAGTAATGTGATTTATTTTATTTATGTATGAGTTTGATTTTGTCCAAGTGTATCCGATTTCTATCTTTCTTCTTGTACATGATGCGATATATGTTCTTGTTTCTTAGGGCTTCCGATCTTCTTCTGCCAATCTTTCCGTTGGTGCTTCTGATGTTGTGCGTCAAGTTGAGGCCAAGTATCCGGCTTTGCTCTTTAAGCAGCAACTTACAGCATATGTAGAAAAGATATATGGAATCGTCCGAGACAATTTGAAGAAGGAATTGTCACTTATGCTTTCTTCTTGCATCCAGGTACTATGAATTTTGAATTTCATCATTGGAACTTGGCATGAATCTTCCGTAGTTCTTACATTCTTTTAGGTGTTAGGATGGAAGAGTTATTGCTTGCTGAAGCTTTAATTTCTCCAGATAATTTTTGCTGTACTCTATGGTTCATATCTTCTAGAAGTAAGCATGTGATCTAAAGATGCTAGTGTGAACATTACATCCAGTCATTTTTATAAATTTTTTCATTTGGCCTGAATTAGTTTACCATCTTGCTTTTCCTTTCTTTTCTATTTCTTCCCTTTCTTGATGCGGATTTTCCCTTGCATATTATGGTAAACATGGATGTCTTCTATACCAGTTTGGTTTGATTTATGATTCATTTTGTTATGTAAAGTTGGTGTGGATGCAAGTTAGCTACCTTGGTTCCCAGGAAGTAGCTTTGATTGATGAAACATTGTGGGATGAAATATGACAGGGCTTTTTTACATGAACCAATTCGGTTAATTTTATCCCATGGTATCATTTAATTAATTCCGGTCACATGTTTTCTTGACATTTCAGGCACCCAAAACATCAAAAGGGAGTGTTTCAAAATCACCTGAAGGATCAAATAGTAATAGTCCTTCAGCTAATCCTTGGAATAGCATGATCGCTAGTCTTAATGGGTTTCTCTCTACGATGAAAGAAAATTGTGTAAGGCATTACTTTTGACAATTTTTAAAGTGATCAGTATCCTTTTGGATACATTCTAATCCAATGATTAACCTTGTTTCAGGTTCCTCCAATTCTTGTTCAGAAGTTATCTACTCAAACTTTCTCATATATCAATGTACAGATTTTTAATAGGTAAGTTGCTGTTTTATCTTTGTCATCAAATATTGCAGAGAGTTATATATATGATGGGGTTAACTTGTGTCCGCATTGTTGCTTGATTCTGCTGCAGCCTTCTTCTTCGTCGAGAGTGCTGCACATTTAACAATGGGCAATATGTGAAGAATGGGCTAGCTGAATTGGAGCTGTGGTGTAGCCTAGCAAACGAAGAGGTACTGTTTTATTCTTATCACCAGTGAAAGGCTAATTTTCACTTTCCTTAATCACCTGGATCCTCCCTCCCTTCCATCTTGAATATAGCACTGGTTATTCCTTCATTAGTTCTTTTGATCATTGTTGGTTGATGTTTCATATCATTGCAGTATGCTGGCTCATCATGGGATGAACTCAAATATGTAAGGCAGGCTGTAGGGTTCTTGGTAAGTTTTTAGTTGCGGTCAAGAAAATAAATGGAGTGCTTATGATGGTTCTTGTCGCTAGTTACTCTTTTTCTCTTTTATGATAAATAAATCCTGTCATTGATTTCTGTTGTCAACTTGTCATAGACTGAATAGTATTTGTTACAGAGACTGAAAATGTAAATAACCTTTTATTCTGTACCTTTTAATACTTTGTGTGTTAAAAATTTGATGATTTAAAAAGATTTCTTATTCATCAAAGGAATATAAGATCAGATAGGGAAGAAATGTGACATAGTACTGAATATGCCAACAGTTAACAGCATTATAAACAGATACAACATATGGAGCAATGATGTTAACTCTAGATAAGTAGACATTATTAATGGGACTAGCATGGATTTCTCTTGCTTACTTATATCCCATCAAAGATTTGTGAAGTGCTTTATAATGATGCTGGTCAGTTGGCCTGTTACATATTATTGAGGCAGTATTGTCATTGTCTCACTGCGGAGGGTAAGTCGAGATAAGAGCCTGACAACTGCTCAGTCAACGATTTTATCTTGAAAAAAGGAAAAATTTGTGCAAAAGTTTTTAACCTTGCGCAAAAGTATTCAATTTGATTTTGCATTAAGCTTGTAGCAACATTCCTGACATATCATTTGTTTAAATAATTATGGAGGCGTGCTTTTCTCGAAATTTGCCATATATATTCGAATGATGGAAGAAAACAGTCTTAATTTCATGATGACTTTGTCCTGTACAAAAATGATTATTAAATAGATTTATAGGCATGATACTGAATTCATATTGGAAATTCATCTGTAATTCTACTCTGAAGACTAGTTTGATCTCTGCAGGTTCTACACCAAAAGTCCAGAGTCTCATATGATGAACTTACAAATGACCTCTGCCCTGTAAGTCTCTCTCTGTGAAACTGGCAGATGAAATGAATTTTTAGTCAACATGTGCTTGAAGCTGGCGATTCTTGAATTAATAGATTTTTCTGCATTTATAAATAGACTTGATTACTCTCTCTCTCTAGCTCATTTATGCTTCTGTCATCAGGTCTTGAGTGTTCAGCAGCTCTATAGAGTATGCACACTATTTTGGGATGATGATTATAACACGCAAAGTGTAGCCCCTGAAGTGAGTTGAGAAAATTGAAAACTTGATTTGAAACTGCTTAATCCATGATTGTTGGACATAGTGAAACTTCTACTTTTCTTTTGTAGGTCATTTCCAGCATGAACTTTCTGATGACAGATGACTCCAGCAATGATGATAGCAGCTCCTTTTTGTTGGATGACAATTCCAGGTTAGGAAACCTCTTTTCTTTTTCTTTTTTTTCCCCTTAATTAATGCTGATGTTTGAACCTTCTTCTAATCATGCTTTGTGAATGCAGCATTCCTTTCTCGGTTGATGATATTTCTAGTTCCATGCAAGACCAGAGCTATTCAGATGTAAAACCTCCTGCAGAGCTTTTGGAGAATCCAGATTTCCAATTTTTACAGGAGTAAGGCTGTCATTTCTCTACAATTCTCTTTTTCTCTTTGTGGAGCACACTTTTGACAAGGATTCAACCCAACTTCAACTCTTTCAACTCCTGTAAATCCGCCCCAAATTTCTCCCCTCTTCAGGTGCTCTTCTTCATTGTAACTTCCATTTTCCTGGGTTTAATATTCTTATTTTCAATTAGAATTGTAAAATTATAGTAGGCTGGATCATATAGATAGAGGGGCAAGGATAGGTTTCGCAGTTCGAGTTCACATATTTTTGGTTAATCTTTTATTTTTATAACGGGACTTGGGGCCAGCATTCTTTATAGGGGTGGTAGCTGGGTAGAATATTGTGAACGCAGTTTGGTGGGAGGAGTTGATCTCAAAACTAATGCGCTCCAGCCCCAAATCTTCATTTGTACAAAGTAGTAGAATGTATTACAATACAACGTATATAGTGGAATTGCCTAATGTTTTCAGCAAAACTGTTGCAGACACATCAGTTATTTCTTTTTATTTTCCTTTTTCTTCTTTTGGTTCTGCTGCCGTAACTTCTATAGAATTTCTGTAGTGGACTTGATGTATGCACAAATTCTAGACGTTTTGAATACGAATATTATCGTTCGAAGGTCGTTTCATAGTCTGTTTCGTTGTTCACATTTATAGCTATGTGATGTGTGTTGGAAAAGCTTTGCACGAAGCGCTTGATGCATGCACAGATTCACACACAGAAGCAACAAACACACTTTGCACACCCTTTAATGTTTTGACATTTTGTTTGTGGATGAGCAAGTTTACTCTATCCTCAACTTGAATTCATGATCAAATTGTGAAAGAACCATGGCCCATCGCGTTCAAGCATTAAGAAGGCGTGTATTTGTTTTGCTTAAATTTCAACTCATGTTAGTTTATATAATAGTATACTTGAAGGATAATGCAAATTACCATACTATTTTGTCAAAGAAAAAAAGAAAAAAATATCTATTCTAATAGGGGTGTATTTGATAGTTCTATGTCACCAATGACGGGTCACCAATGACGGATATATTTTATTTTCTATCTTGTACGAGTGATATTGAAAAAAAGAAGAATCAAATACAGGATTTCGAATGGAATGGTAAATTCTCTTAATTCATTCTTACTAACCTTCAAATTTCTTTTTAAAAGGGTTGAGTGTAAACCCTCGACTCAAAATTCATCCTCTCATTCTGCTCTTGTAAGTTGATTAGGACTCTAACTAAAGCTTTGTCTCCCCAAAATTAATTTGAATTTCTTAGCCACTTGGCATCCCAACTTGTTTTTTTGTGAAAATCTTGAAGAAAAAAAAAAGCAGCAATTTTTGTGGATATGAATTGTATTATTTTTCAGTTGGAATATTTTATTATTTTGTGTGGGTTCAGCTGGTTAATCATTTTGCTAGGCAGCACATGGTAGCCCTGAACTTGGATGAATTTTTTCAATAAAAGCTATTGTTGACCATTTTCTGAGCCTTGCTGAACCCTTTGCTCCAAGCTTCATGTGATCACATGTGTTCCCATGTAATTCACATCAGATTCTCTCCCACTTGGGGAACAATTTGACTCGAAATTAAATATACAATATCTGATACCATTTCAGTTATTACAGTTATGGAGTTAGTTGCATTTATTTATATCTATATTATAGTACTATTTTCTTAAATAATATTTTAAAAAATATGTTAGAAATTAGCTTAGGGGCATGGAGCATGCATTATGATCCGTTTCTGGTTTATACATGAATCATATGGAATTAATGTTAATACCACTCTGATTTGGAGCATTCTGTTGCTGTACTATTTCATTCAATTTTTTGGGGGTCAAACTCAAGCTTCATTAAAATAAAATGAGACTACAATGGAGGGATAACATTAATTTTATATGCTCAAGGATCACGTTATGTGCGCATAATTGTTCATTCCATGGAAAATGCAAGACTATAAATCTGTGTTTTGAAGAATCAAAATGATGGTGTCATTTCGTCAATTCCAGAATTTTAAGCTTCAGTTTTGTGACCATATTCCTCCTAAAATTCACAAATTTTGATTTCTCACAAGGCATTGATGGATTCTAAAAAATATCATCTATTGATATTCCTAATCGGCATCATTCATAATTTAGACTAGGACGATATCTGATTCTTTACAAGTCTTTGACTTTTGTTATTAATTAATGAAGACCAAATTACGTGTTATAAGGGTCAAAGTTCGTGAGGGAAACTTGAAATTTAAGCAGTGCTCAACATTGATTTTGGAGCCTCTTTAGGCAAATCTAGGGACATATGGGAGGTTTCTTTTATGTTCATCTCTACTAGCTGCACAAGGCTTTGCATGTGTTCTTAGTCATATGATTTTAAAACTAATAATAATAATGTAGCGACCGGAACAAGAATTTTAGGTAGCGTTCCATATTTCACTGAAAACTTACTGTTTTGTATTCTCTGTCTATAATATATATATATATATATATATACTTTGGAAAATTGATATTCAACTTCCTTGTATATATTCACATCATCGGCCGAACAACTTAATTAATGGATGAGATCTTAACAAATCAATCATACATGTAATGATTCAAAAATTTATAATATAGGAGAAAAAATTACTTTTCTTACCATTAATAAATATTATTGAGAAATTTTTAGTTTATGAAATAGCTACATACATCACACGCCATCATTCATGACCCAACTCGTAGATATGGACCAATGAGGTATTAGTTGGATTGGTTCAGACCTTTGGTGTGCTCCCAAGTGGATGATAATTTTATTATCCGACTCGTTTATCATGTAAGTCTCTCTTGAGGCCACACAAAACTAGATATTGAACCTTAGAAGATGTAAACATAATAGATAGTATATATCTTTTGAAAATAGGGAGCAGAAAATTTCTCTGTGCATGTTGTTAGAAGACTTATTTGTTGAAATGTCCCCTGTGGTTTTCAAATAGTCTCAGTTTGCCCCATGAAGTTTCAAATGACTCAATTTCCCCCTTGAACTTTCATTTAGTGACCAAGGTTGCCCCATTATTTAAAATATGTAAAATGGGGCAACCTTGGTCACGGAATGGAAGTTTAGTGGGGAGATTGAGTCATTTGAATTGTCAGGGGGCAAATTGAGACTATTTGGAAACCATATGGGGCATTTCAACAAATAAACCTTGTTAGAATGTGAGCATCCAACCTAAAATTAATTGGCAACAGATGGAGAGATCCAACATTTTATGCTAGGCTTCCATCTTCAATGTGGGATATTATCCACCTGCTCCCTTAACACGTGAACAATTCTTATTGGGTGATGTGGGTCTGCCATGTGGATGAGATGACTTTGATACCATATTAGAATGACATGATTCAATCCAAAACTAATTGACAATGTGTGAAAAATGCTCATATCCTTTGAGACATGCTAAACTTCCATCTTGATTGCGAGATGCTCTCTACATGTATCACTATTTAAAAATCAATCCCCACACTCAAATATAATCATTTGGATGGTTTAATTGAATTAGACTTTCATTCATTCATTTATTTAAACTTTGCAACAGCCTAATTAACTGAATCTAATTATGGGAAAGGTGTGTCATATTAATTTGATGAGAATAATTAACAAGAAATTGAGCTTACCCAATTTAATGATTTCATATATCTCACTTTCTAATTGCTGCTTTTGCTTGATTTATATTCTCTCTTTAATTCCATTCCCATAGTAGCACCAATTTTTTGTTCCTCTTGATGAGATTCTAGCCTTTTCATGTTATGAGAAGTTCATTCTGACCAAACTCCACCAACGATCAAATAATTAATTAAATGTATAAAATAACAAATTGAAAGGAGTTCAAAACCCATCACATAAAAAAGTGCAAATGATATTTGTCCGGATGTTCTTGTGTGCACAAATAAAAAAGAAAAAAGAAATGAACAAAGGCTAAAGTATATATATAATATACGACTCATTATAGTCTTGATTAGGTCACATGCAGGGTCGTATGTAGGTCTTGCGTGGCATCTTTCTACATGATCTTTTATGTAGGTTTTGTATCAACAATACTCTTTTAATTATAGCACTATCTTTTGGTGACGGAATTATTAGTTACCTAATAAAGATATGTGCCATTGGATGGAAACACGGAATAATTTATTTGCAAAGTATCCTTTGCATTAATTATGATCGCATGCCTAATGTTTATGAGAGAGTCAAATGAGAGATCACATAGTCAAATTAGGGAAAGATTTGGGACGGTAAGCGATACGAGAATAAGAAGAATATTAGAAGAAAAGCTATATATTTTGTCAATGTGTTTGCGCAAATGATGCCTATATGGAGGTTTTTGGGAGGAGGGGGGTGGTGGATTTTTTTCATTATCTTACTCTGCTAGTTCTTTCTTCTTCTCATGTTATTCCATGTGACACTTACTTCAATATGAAGAAACAATTGCAACCCTCTCACAATCACAAAGCAAATCCATAGGGGTTAGCTCTTTCTCCCTCTCTCTCTCTCATAAAACATTTGGAAATCTCAATCAATAACACAATGAGTGATTTATGTGTGTGTATAAGGTATAAGAGAAGGAGATAAAGATTTCTCAAAGATTCAAATTATTTAGTAGATGGTCAATGCAAAAAATATATATATATATATATATGCGTATGTACGTAGTGGTGGGAATTTTTGAAAGACACAATATAACGCGACTCAAATTTAACATAAAGTTAGCGAGATTTGCGTCACAGAAATATGAATACGATATATGCCCCTCCACCAACAGTGAACTAATTATTTAGAAGTGATTATCATGTAAAAGTTTATAATGTAATGCTATTAAAACCACAGTGGTGTGGTGCAGTGTCAATTCGTAAAACACAAATCCTTTAAATAGGGAAAACCTAGAACCCTAAAGAAAGATGCTAAAAATTACAAAAATTGGGCTTCACAATATACAATAAACCCAATTGCTAACTTTTCTCACAATCATAATAACATGGTCCTAACATAATAACCTCTTGTTTAATCTTAAAATTCAAAAGCAACACTCGAACTAAAGTGATTGAATGATTTCTTTATCCATAATACTATCATTAATATCATATTATTGAGGCTCGATCACGACGTTTTGATCGATATCAATACAATCATCATCGTATATCATTGTCAAGATATTACTCAAGTTTCTAGAGATATCCATGTCTATTATTTTGATCAACTTCTCGGGAGAGAAGCTTTTGTTGCAACTTTTCCTCATCATGCTGAAATAATATAATCTACAAGGACAATCTCATCAAGTATACGCTTTTCTGATCATGCACTCGTGAGATCGATGTATATATATATATATATGGATCCTACACACACTTAATAGTTGACAGCCTTGCAGAAGCTCCACCAACGTAGATTATCACTCTTTTTTTAGCAGGCTCATGTAACTTTTCAAGGCAGCTGGGAATGATGAAACATGTCCACACACGTATGCAAGAACACACAAAGCAAGACACACAAGGCTTTTTGCTCGTAGATTAAGATAATATATAGATGAGGCCACCATCAACATTTGGAAATTATCGAGGGTTCTACTTATTCCAAAGCTCTAAGAATAATATCCTATGAAGAACCAAAAACCTCCTCATCATCTTAATATGCATGAAAAGAATACACTTCATAAAACCAAGGTTACATGCACGTGTGATACCTCTTTTCCCTCCATAATATTTCTCTTTGGTTAAACCAATAATGATTTCTAAGGTAATTAACTTGATAATCTTTTGTTAGACGCAAGACCAGAGAAAGTTGTATGTGTTTGTCTTACATTGAAAAGTTAAAGGACCTAGCCTAGATTATAAGGAATTGATTTTGAGGTGGAACATCCTTCATAGTATAAGAGCAAGGCTTTATGTGTTGGGCCCAACGTACGTGCTCCTACATCACCCAACATATGTTGTTCACGTGTTAGGTTTGAAAGTTTGCTAAACATGCGGGGGGCATGTTGAGAATGTTTGTCCCACATTGAAAAGTTTATGTGTTGTCCACGCGAAGGTTGCCACATGTGCGAGCGTGTTGAGAGTGTTTATCTCATATTGAAAATTTAAGGGACCTGATATGAGTTTATAAGAAGTTGGGCTACTCCTCCATTGCGAATTGTTAAAGAAAATTCAATAATTATCTCAATCTTTGTTACTTTTATTTATTTATTGTTTGATGACAATTCAAGAGCTAAGACCATTCCAACGCTACTTTTCATCATGCATAAATTGAACCAACAATTAAAATAAGCACGAAAATTAAAGCTTTTGTAAATACAGATACTTCCAACATGTGATCATTCATTTAAATTGTAAAACGTTTGTTGAGTTCGTATCCATGAACTTTTCTTAATGGGAGCAAGATATAGATCAAATTGCAATAAGAAAGCAATCAGTTTGAGACTTAATTTATTTGAGTAGTCAAGAGATATATAGGAATACAATTGAGAAATTTGCATATATCCTAATTAATTTATACTAAATATCTCATACAAATTAAAACATGAGAAACCACTTCCCAAATCTTTAACTTCATTCATCATTGTCATCACATGTAAATATGATAGCTTCTAATTCCTTCTTCTTATTTTTGCCCCTAGTCCCCTGTAGTCCAGCATTCCACCAAACATAGGACAAGACTAAGTCTAAGCCAAGCCAATCCAAGCAAGTTCTTGAATTTAGTCATGTCCAGTCCAGTCATACGTACCAGACGCCTAAGTGTACAATCCAGAGTCTCATAGAGTATCATACCTTGCATAGATTTTCCAACAGTCCCAGTTCACGCAACTTTGCTTCTCGTGCCTTGGCAAGAGTTTTATCATACAGTTTGCTCTCGTAGCATACCTTACTCAAGAGAGCATCAATAGAATTCGATGAATGGCAGAAAAGGCAAATAAGGGCAATAGCCTTCACTCGCCCTCAAGTGGATCCGCCAGCTGCGTGTGATTTTTCGATGTTATAATCTGGGTAGATTCAATATATTACACCGGTGTTGATGAAATTGAAAATTTTGGTCTCAAATAAAAAACTAGTTTCAATGCAAGAACAAGGAATAGATGCATGCTGTGATTTCAACTTCCAATAGGTTTTGTGAGACCTCCCAGGTGCAAGTGTGAATCTAGGACCCTAAATCACCTGCTCCACGTGGTCGCACCATGCATGTCCTCGTCAGCTCTGTCTCGATGAGAAACGTGTACATTCGATGAACCAGAAGGATCAAAGATCCATGTATACATTTTCAATTTCAAGTTGCTCTTGAGAGAGTCTTGATAAACTAAACTCAATTTCAAATCTAATTAAGTCGTCGATCGCTACATATGCATGGGGAGTGACGACAAGAAGAGCATAGTTTGCTTAAACTCGCTTTCCTAGATTCTAATTCTCTTTCTTAACTCTTTCCAAGTTTGGAAACACAACCAAACAGAAACAGCCATTCTTCTAGTAGAGCGATTATAGAATAGTACGGTAGTATGGTCACGTGTTATATCTTGTACACGTGTTATAATATTAGTGGATATTTATAAATATTATTCCTTAAAAGGGGGGAAAATAAACCATGTCGTCCACTCATATTATAACATGTGTACAAAATGTACCATGTGACCATACTACTATAGTATTATATAATTTCTCCTTGTAGTGGATGCCTCCGTATCATGCAATTATGTGTAATCATTGGTTATTAACTTGTTCATTCAATAATGTAAACCATTTAGCTAATTTGGTTAATATGATTTTCATTTCATTTTTTTCTGACAGATTGTGTTTCATGACCTACGTACATCCTCACCACTACAATGTATATTAAAAAGACTAGTAATTCGTAAGGCCCTTTTACATCTACTAAACAAGTTTAGTGCGCCTAGAATTATTGTTTTTTTTTTTTTTTTGCTCTTAACCAAGTATTAAAAAAAAAAAAAAATTTACTCTTAACCACTTGAGTCACAAGTCCGTTTTTAAAATTATTATCAGTCACATTTTTGTTTTTAAATTTCATGTATAGGAAAGTTTAATGCTTACAAAACGTTTTCTCCCTTTCCTATATATGAAATTATAGGAAAGGGAGAAAAGAGAAAACGTTTTGACACAAGCTGCAAAAATCATTACGTGCTTGGAAAACGTTTTCTCCCTTTGTCTTCTTCTTATGTATTTATGAATTTTGAAATGAATCCTGATCTAATCTGCACTTTAGGTGAGCGTTTATATATTCAGTGGTGAAAAACGTACCTTCAGACAAGTCAAGTTCAACTCTAGTCTTTGAATTATAAATGGGTACTATCATTGAGCATTAAATCTGTTCACCAAATGATTCACATAAGTCAGAGTTCAAGTCTACCTTTTGAATTATAAATAAGTAGTCCTACGCATGTCAAATTTGTTTAGTTATAAGTCCACATTAAACTTTATTTATTTCTATAAATAAGACCTTGACATATGTACATACACATTAATTAGGTCATTATTGAAAAAAAAAAAATGAAAAAAAAAGTATGCACTTTGTAAAGAAATGAAGGGATTTAATACTATAACCACTTTATTTTATCCATTACACATGACACCCTTTCTTATGAACTTAAATTATTATTTTTTTGGTGCTATAAACTATAAAATAAATAAATAAAACTAGAGTTAATTAGGTTATGTTTGAGACTAGTTCTGAAAGGGTTAAAAGCAATTTAGGAAAACAATAAATACTTATGATTTCATTTGGCAGAAAACCTTAGAAGTACTGCTAGATAAGTGCTTTGCAAAAGTGTTTATGAGTTGAAGTTCTTCGTATGGAAGCAATTTCAAACAAGACCATAAAGAGGAAAGGAGAAAGGAAAGAGCACAAAAAATTAAATAGGTAAATAAAGATGAAAATTGGTATTATAAGCAATTTGAAGGGAGTAGGAGGTGTGCATTAGACATATAGGTACATGTACGTTCCCTCGCCCAACTTCCGTGGAGCCATTGACATGCTACTCAGTCAAATCCCATCTAATCTGTAGGCTATAGCTAATATTGCTTGCATTGATAGAACATTTAGTTGCCAAATTTTACTATATGCAATGACTGGTTGATTAAACTAGTACCTACACATCATTCCTTACAAACCAATAAAGCATGTGCATTTTAGAGATAGGTACCCTGAGATTACGGGAACAACTCATTATCATAGATATAAACCACATATATGTGATATGTATATTGTATTTATCTTTTTCAATTAATTAAAGGATTACAAATTTCAAAACGCAAAGGTTTGTAATTTAAGTAGTTAAGAGTATTTTTGATACTTTAGTATTGCTTGTATGAGCGTTTGCCCTACACTTAAAGTCCTGTAATTATTTGTATAAAGATTTACAAAATATATATACACTATAATGATTAAGAGAGCACTTACCTTTTACACCCAAGATGTTGTGTTTGATTTTCATTCCCATCAATGTCGATATATATTGACGAATAACATTGATATGGACAGCACATAGATAGCAAGTCATTCTGGTTCGCCCATTTGTTGCAAGAGTAGAACTTCATGTTGCAAATTCTAGATTTTAAAGTATGTCCAAAGAAGACAGTGTTCTAGAATTAAAGCAACAAATTTGCAACTATGTGATTCTTGAAAGTTGCTTTTGTGGCATATAATTGCTCTATAGCTTGTTGGCATGCATTGTTTAACGACAGCTCTGCTATTGTTTCCACTGGCCTTTTTCAACATGTTCATCTTTTTTTTTTCTTCTTTGGAAAGTGATGGATAATGTGTAAGCACAAGGCATGAAAAAATATAGTTTATATACAAGCTAATGATTATCATATTATGGCATATTGCATCCAGATGTTTCCTGCAGAAACCAAAGTCGGCAATGCATGATTTGATCAGTCTCTATCAAGGAAAAGATTCAAGATTGCGTGCGCATAATTATATTCCCAAACAAGTACGTACTTATAATTTTTTTTGTTTTTGCATCAATCAGGGTTTGTTTAGCCAATGCCCCACTAACTAGGCCTTATTTTTGAAGCCAAATTTTTCTGCATTATGAAGGAGGAAAATATTTTGACTGCTGGAGGAGTAGCCCAACTCCTTGGTTTGACAAAAAGTTGGTTCAATAGAATTTAGACGTGCTAATCAATGTGGGGTTTGTGAGTTGGATTCAGTCCTTGATTGGACAAACCAGAGTTTTGACTGCTGGAAGGAGTTAAAACCAAAGAAGTCAAAAACCAGTTTTTCAGCCATTGGAGCTAAGTTTATAGGGGGCCTTATCTTATTGGAACCCACCCCTGGAAAAAAAGGCTACATCCATGTGCTCCTTGACAAGGGGTTCAGAGTACCTATGTAGCTGGTTAATTTCTTGGTCACCTCAAGTGGGTGGCTTGTCCACTCCTAAATAAGTTAGAAGAGATAATACAACAGGATTAGAACCAAAAAAAATCCCTTTCACAAAAAGGTTTAGAATGTAATTCTTTTGCAGGATTACTATATATGTCAACCCTTTATAGTGAGTGAGACTCCTCGTATTTTGGGTCTCACTTCTACAGAGATTAACATATATGACAATTTTCATACCTAAATGACTCAGGTTTTTATTTCTATTGCATTAAAGGGAATCGAATCGTTAGCTTATCTGTATCGTAACTAATTACTTCACCCTCTATCTCGACTTGAATTAAACTCCAAGGGCGAATTTGGCAGATTGTTGTGGGATGTGGTTTCTAGTCCTTGAATTCATAAAATACATATAATTGGGTAGAGTAATATATTTTGGAGGGTTCTAAATTCTAACTCAATAAAATAATGTAATAAACAAAAGAAGGCGGCTCCAAGCTTATCATTTGGAAATGACCCTCAACTGCTAAAAGCATCGTTTTCAAATCCCAGTCACATGCTTGCTCTCATGGCCAAATACCCCCTACTTTGTTCATCAAAAAAAAAAAAAAAATACCCCCTCCTTTATTTAAGCCCCTCCATCCCTCTCTACCTCTCACACATCATTTCAAACACCTTCCATTTCCTTCTCTCTCTATCTCCAACTCCTCTTTGTCCAATCTTTTGATCCACATAGTTCAAAACAATTCTTCCCACCACCACTTTCTTCATAAACCAAGACAGCACCATCTCCATTTTTTTCTCACTGCTTTTGTTTTGTGCAACAAAATACTATTGGGCAACCAATATTTTCCATAACCTATCTCTCTCACCACCTATTGTCTTTCCAAAAGACAAACATACTTCTTCATCATGATGTATAACGGTAGCTGTCATAACAACATACCCCAAATGGTTCCTCACTCATTTGACCAAGATGACCTTTTTGCTAGGAGATGCATTTGGGTGAATGGACCTGTTATAGTTGGGGCAGGTCCTTCAGGCCTAGCTGTTGGTGCTGGCCTTAAAGAACAGGGTGTCCCTTTCATTATCCTAGAAAGAGCCAATTGCATTGCTTCTCTTTGGCAAAAGCGCACATATGATCGGCTCAAGCTTCACCTCCCCAAGCAATTCTGCCAATTACCCAATTTCCCATTCCCAGCGGACTTCCCAGAATACCCCACTAAAAACCAGTTCATCAGCTACCTAGAGTCCTATGCTCAACATTTTGACATAAGCCCCCAGTTCAATGAGACAGTCCAGTCTGCCAAGTATGATGAGACCTTTGGTCTGTGGAGGGTCAAGACCATTGTTTCAACAAGCAATTCAAACCCTGCTGCTGCTGAGGTTGAGTACATTTGCCGGTGGCTCGTGGTGGCCACTGGAGAGAATGCAGAGCAAGTAGTGCCAGAATTCGAAGGCTTGGAAGAGTTTGGTGGCAATGTCATGCATGCTTGTGACTACAAATCCGGCGTGGCTTACCGTGGTAAGCAAGTACTAGTTGTTGGCTGTGGAAATTCAGGCATGGAAGTCTCTCTTGATCTTTGCAATCACAATGCAAGCCCTTCAATGGTGGTTCGGAGTTCGGTAAGTAAAGAAATTTCACAAATTCTGTCATGAATTCAAATCTCATGGACGATAGTTGTTGAAAAAGTATCATGTTATCTATTAGTAGAAATTCAAAGTTCAAATTTGGACTTAATCTGTTCTTCTCTTCTGTTTTTGGTCTCACAGGTTCATGTCTTGCCAAGGGAAATTTGTGGAAAGTCAACATTTGCATTAGCAGTTTTGTTGATGAAATGGCTACCACTTTGGCTTGCTGATAAGATATTGCTGATACTGGCATGGCTAATATTTGGAAATCTTGAAAAATATGGTCTGAGAAGACCATCCTTAGGGCCTTTGGAACTCAAGAACATTTCAGGGAAGACCCCTGTATTGGATATTGGTGCCTTACAGAAAATAAGATCTGGTGAGATCAAGGTGGTCCCTGGAATCAAGAGGTTTTCTCATGGTAGAGTTGAACTTGTTGATGGACAAAATCTTGAGATTGATTCTGTCATTTTGGCAACTGGGTATCGCAGCAATGTTCCTTCATGGCTCAAGGTCAGAATTAAATTTTATTACAATATTTCCATCTCAGTGTGTTTGGTTTGGAAGCTTCTATTTTTCAATCCATGTGACAGTTATGGCAGTTTTTTTTTCTTCCTCTGTTTCTCTCCCTCTCTCTCTGTTGTTTTTTTATTTTTTATTTTAGCTTCTTTCTTCAGAATTTGATGTCTTGGCTGTCAGATTTTTTTTGTAATGATTTTGTCTTTTTCATTACCAAGATCTGGTAGAAGAGAATTATTTATTTAAAATGAGGATCCAAATCCAACATTATATTATTGGAGAAATTTTCTTATCCACTTTACCTGAAATTTTCTTTTTCATACTGTTTTGGTATTTATTACCATGTTCTTTAAATGGAAAAGTTAAGGTTTGGAAAAGTATCCTCGGTATTTCTAAAGTTGGATGGTCTTGAAACTAAAATTTTCCTAGGAATGTTGTGCAGGAAAATGAATTCTTTTCAAGAGAAGGAATTCCCAAGAATTCATTCCCAAATGGGTGGAAAGGGAAGGGTGGGCTTTATGCAGTTGGGTTCACAAGGAGAGGACTATCTGGAGCCTCATTAGATGCCATGGGAGTCTCACAGGACATTGCCAAGAGCTGGAAAGAAGAAACCAAGCAGAAGAGGAAATCTGTTGCAGCTAGACATCGCAGATGCATTTCACATTTCTAAAATTTCGCAGTCACCAAATTATTTTTAAGTTTAATTCTTTTTTTTGTATGTATAATTTGGTGACTGATCCACCAAAACTGGGATCAGTTTTGTGTAGAAAATAATGTAGAATACAGAAAGGTAGCCCTCTCCTATAGTGAACCCAACACATCAAAAATAATTGGACATAAATTTGTCAAAGGAAGATGAGGCTTATTCTTTATTTCCTATGGAATCTTGTATTCAAATTTATTAATAATATTTCAATTTCCCAGTCTAATGAATGAGATTCTCTCTCTCTCTCTCTCTCTCTCTCTTTCTCTCTATATATATATACATTACACACAAGTTCTTTTTTGTTTTTGTTTTTTTGGCTATTACATTGCAAAAAGTTGAAGTTGACCCACTAGTCACAACTATAATTGATGGGCTCTCCTCTCCCACCCCGAGCTGGCCCACCAAGGGCCCAATAAATGATGTGGGCCCGTGGTCCACCACTTTCCAACATCACAAATCTCTTCAAAAGGATTCTGACTGAACTTTTCAGAAAAAAATAGGTCTCCTCCCCATGTTGCCTAGCACATGGATAGAATCTAGAAGGATATACAATTCTTGGGGTTTTCAATAAAACTTCAAATACTTGTTTGGTGCACAAATCAAACACAATTTTCACAGCTAGAATTATTGCATCAGAAGTTTAAAATAACATGATCATATAACAATGTTTTACCAGGTATAGCCAAATACAAAAATGAAAAACTGTGTTTATAGGACAGTTTAATGTATAAGCCAACTCTACTTCCAAAGCTTTTTTGAAAAGTGCTTTCTAAATACTCCTTCAATCCTCACAATCTCTCTAGGGTCAAAACTCAAGAGTCGTTCTATAGTAAGGGTGCAATATAAGCACTATAGATGTGGACCTTCGTATTAGTAACTTCCCTTAAATTTAATGAAATAATTTTATGACTAATATGAAAGCCCACATGAAAGATCCATATATGGCGCCCTCATTATAGAATTTCGCCAAAACTCAAAACATAAACCAACCCGTATTTTTCCCTTGAGAAAAAGGTCCAACTGCCAAAACCCATTGGCTAGTATGCAAATGTAGTTTTGGGTTAGCAGCCCTTCCTAAATCATTGAAAAGAATTTGGGTTAACCCCTTTACACTTCTATCCAACTAATATCAGCCAAAAGTCCTTTTGCTCCTCTGATTAGCATGATATGCTTCCTTTAATACCCAGGAAAAATAATAAATGACAAAATTACTTTTTTCACAGAATGATGTGTGTGTGTGGTTTTTTTTTTTTTTTTTTTTTTCTGTCAATACAGAATGATGTGTTGTAAGTAGGAAAAGACAACCCATATGAGTCCCCATGCTGTTTCTTCACCACCACAAACTCAAATATTGTAAAGAAAGAAAACCAATTCAATTCTTCAAGAGCATGTTGTTCGTGGCTCTGTCTTTCCAAGCACAAAGAAGCAAACCTTGTCTGCTTAAAGTTGCAGCATTTTGAGCCTACAAAATGAATTCCACAACTGCACTTTTGTCAATTCTCACTGGGTTTTCTAAGGTTCTCATTAGCCCACCGTGCTATCCACAATGAAAACCACATGGGGAGGCTACCATCCATATCCTTCCCTTCCACCACCTGAGATATTTTTTTAAAAGAAAGAAAAAAAAGCCCATTCCTTCATGTTTTCATGCAGATTCATTCCTCTCACTGTCTTACTGCTTTTGGACCATAACCTCGTACTTAATTAGGTCCCTGCATTCATATACGCATGGCAACCATGCATGTACTGAAGGTTCAGTTTGAGAAGTCTAAATGAATTCATTCCTCTACGGTCGGTTTGACTGATCTTTGACTACCATACATTAGGTTTTTACTTAAGATTAAGGCCCAGTCATTTTTGTGCACAAATTTGATTTTCAGAATCATCTGATGAAGTGTTCGACCTCAAAACAAGGTTTGATGTTAAAAGTTTGAGAATTTTTTATTATTTGGAATTTAAAAATCTTTTTAAAGGCATCATGCATCATTTTTTTGGCCCTTTGTAACTAAAATAAATGAGTTTTTTTTTGTTGAAAAACTGAACATTAAACTGTTTGTTCTTCCAAAATTTAGTCTCAGCCAAAGTTTTGACGTTACAGAAATGGTGTTACAATTTACAATTCAATTTTGCTTGACTTCATTATATCTGATCTTGACTTTTCTCCTTAGTTGAGCAGAAGCTTTCCATCATCAATTTGACTTCAACAGAAGAATTCTTGGCTTGGAATCAATTACCTATGATCACAGCAAACATATATGTCAACCTGAGAAGACCAAAGAATTGATCGATATGTAATTGGTTCTATATATATGTACAGAAAAGATTAAGGACAACATTCGGTGTACATTGAAGTGCCCTCTTTATCATCTGCATTCCACCAGCAAATGCAGTCACTTGTTGGAAAGAATCCGACCGATTTCACCATTCTTATTGTAGGTATCCACAATCTTCTTTGCATATGAAGGCATATGCTGATCAGCTCTGCATGGTTCATGTTTTCTTTTGGTAAATTGCATGTTTTCATGTTTCAAATATAAGAAACCAGCATCACAGTTCTACTATCAGGTAACACATTGAAAGTTGCACCTTTGTTTTCCCCATATTCGGTTTACATACAGGTAGTTCCTGATGGTATGGTAATCGAGTGAATAACGAGCAAATTCCAGACCCTTTGGGACAATCTGTTCAACAAGAACCGAGTCATAAATTAAAAGTTTGCATATAATTTTATAATTCCTAAATGCATTACTCAGAGTCCTTACCAAGTGTAGCAAGAAAGCAATCACATTGCCAACAAACTTTGGGGCAGGTTCAGGACCCTTTCCTGAGAAACAATATTGTAAAAACAATGGTAAGCAGCATATATTTTGCGAGTCCTCGTCCTCCAGAATTTCAGATGAACTATAGCCTATATTACAAACCAAATGATTTTCAAGAAAAATGTAGCATATTTTCTTCAGAAGATACAGTCTAATATAGCGAAATGACAAACATTTCTATTCTTGATCCCATCAAGGGGAGGTCCTATTCCCTGAGTACACCCATAAAAAGTATCACAAAGAAGATACAGCACGTGCCCAACTTAGCATTATCATCTGCCTTAATAGTCTCCATGACAAATGGTTGGCGATTGCCCTGTAATTGGCCATGCTTAGAATACTTCATGCAAAGGAAACTATGTCCTATAAACATTAAATTTCAAATCGCAAAAATACGGAGAAAGAGAAATAGGATAAGATCAAGGGTTTTACGCTGCTAGTTGTTGGAGTAACCTCCAAAAGATTATCAACCAGACTGAGCATCTCTCTTCCACGTTCATTTCTACCATTTGAAGGCAAGAAAAAAAATAGAAATCTTTATTTGTTTCTTTCCTTTACCATCAAAGTGGAATAAAATATTGCAATAGCACAATGATAATCAATAAGCACAACGAAAAGCTGCACAGAGAGTCTGAGCAATGATACTACCTTACCGTAACATACTGTGAACGTTGAGTCATGCTGATTCCAGAATATTTTGGCACACCCACGTATCCCACAACTAAATCCTGAAATAGGTGAGAGACATGTGAGAACCTTTATACTACTAACAGTAAGTTATGCTTGTTTCAGTAGATAATAAAAGCTTTGTATAATATGTCAGGCCAAGGTGATGGTGACAAATCGTAACCATGATTCTTGCAATAGACTTGTAACTTTAATTCATTTTCACAAAGGTTATATGCACAGAGAGAGAGAGAGAGAGAGAGAGGAGGATAGTAGCAGTTGATTCCAAACAATTGGAAATTCCTTGTTTTTGTTGAATTGCATTTTTAATGTCTAAATGAGCTTCCAAGTTTTAATTTGATCATCAAATGTAGTCCAATTTCATGTACAAATACCCAGTTTCAAAAGACTTTCATCTATCTTTGACATAAATTTTTTCCTGCATTCCATAATACGTTATCCTTCATAAACCAATTGCTGAATCGAGACAGTACAAAGTCTAATAACTCTCCCTCTTTCCCTCTCCCTGGCCAAAATAGGAAAAAAAAATACAAAAACAAAAACAAAAACATGCAAAAGCAATAAACTCAAGAAGAAATTTAGTATCAAAATACATGTTTATTTCTAGAAGTTAGTAAAAAATGAACTATTTTCAACAGAAAGTGTTACTTACACACTGTCTAACTAAAAAATGCATGGGAACAATGAGATGCGATCAAAACTACACAAACTCTGAAAATAAGAAAATAGCATTCCCGTATCCTTGTAAAGATGAAAACTCACCACTAAACCATTTGTATAGTCGAAACAACTGCAAGACAATAAAAATGGGACAGGTTAGGAAAATATATGACAGATATAAATTATAGTATTTGATAATATGTGGCATTTCTGTTTGTAAAATACGTCATCTAATTGTAAGTCACTTGTTGAATCGATCTGAGGGAATTCACAAATTAAAAGTTAATAAATTTGTAGCAGTACAGGTGGTGGTGACAATGATACTACTGCATTTCCAATATCAAGCATAGTCCCTGAATCTTATTGACTATCGCTTTGGGGACATCTGATACAATTAGAATGAGAAGAGAAGATTACCATGTATTTAATGACTCTCTCCTAAAGACTCAAAAACATCTATAAAGTTCAACGCATGTGCACACAATGCTTTTGATAGTGTCAACGTGTGTTGATTGTATGAGAGTGTCTGTGTGTGTGTGTGTGTGTGAGAGAGAGAGAGAGAGAGAGAGCAATTGTTTATCTTTCCTTTTCTTTCAATAGCATGATAAGTGTACATCCACTGCAATCTTATCCTCAAGGATGCTAGTCCTATTTAGTTCCTGATGTTCTTTCTTAATATCTAAAGGTATGTCTACAGCAATTTCAGAAATCAATTTTCCTTGACCAAAACTGTCAATCATACCTTCTATATGTTGAATCCAATTCACATAAAAAAAATTCAAAAACTACTCAGTATTACAAAGAAAAGGACAGACATTACCTATAACAAGAAGGAGCAATTACATCAACCAACTCATTTGCTGGCAGAGCGAAATACGGAACCTGCTTTGGTTAAAATATGAAATGAGATGAAGCAGCATGAATGGGAGAGTCAATACCAAATTGAACATACAAGGACCACTTTTACCTCTTCAATATGACCATCCAAATGCTTCAAGTGAACCTATCAAGAGTACAGGAATAAAATATAAGAAACAATATAGCCAACTAGCCTGTTAAGAAATGCTCACACTAGGAATAGTTGGCATATAAGAAAAGATAAAACAATTAGTGTCCATTTTACTATCATAAGCATATAATCTAAAACAGATATAAGCCTACCGGACCGTACCACTAAATTATTATAAAAGTAAAATAAAATTATCCATGAAATCTTTCAGAAAAATTGTGAAAAGCCCAATCCAACAGCACTCATCCGAGGTTGATCCCCTTTTTCAAAACAAGAATATTGCTAGAAGTGTTAAACAAAGGGTGTGCAATGGCACACATGACCACCTTGAAACATTGCTCAGACCTTGGGCCCTTCTAATAATTGAAATAAGTACCTTTGATGATAACTCATCTAAATCCTGTACTATATAGAGACCAAATACTCAATCGCCACAAAATCTACAAAAAGAATTTCATAGTGCAAACCTTGGAACCTTGCATAAACTCATAATGAAGAACTGTCTCCGGTTCACTACTTGCAGCCTTTAAAAACTTATCAAGCCCTTCTCGAGTTCCATTTTCCACTGTCAAACAAGAGCATCAGTACTGAAACAAATTCTATTACTTGGTACTGATGTCATTTACTAGAACGGGGGCATTATATAGTTGTTGACTACATACATATTTAATAAATAATGATGCTGCGGTTGATGATATGATGGTTATGATTATAGAGATAGTCAGATACAATTTATTATAGCAGTTCATCTATGTCATGGTTAACATGATATCATGGCAATTATATATATTTTTTCCTCTGGGGCCATTAGTAATAGACATAAGTAAACTTGATGGCTAGACTACTCATCAAAATCGAGAAACATAAAAAATAAAAATAAAAATAAAAATAAGGCTTTTACTAACCGCAATTTGTGCCTAAAACATAGTGCTTGTCCAAATTTAAATGGTGCTCCACAGATCGCAATGCTGCAGTTTAAGAAATTATAAGAAACGTGCAATTTTGTGACAACAAAGGGGCAGTGTAGAATAAACAACTAAGGAGTAGGAAGAAGTACAAACTGTTCACTCAAAAGCAATACCAACAATTGAGATTTAAGCTCCATAAAGGGATGGTCCATCACTTAAAGGACAGAAAAGTCCTAAACAAAAAACCCAGACCACAAAGGATGCTATGCTCTTATCAGCTAGAACTTCCTCTGGTGTCCTGTTGAGAAGGGGGTAAAGAAAAATGACATAATGAGGATGGAATAACAATAACCAGAAACAAAAATTGTCATAAAATGGTAGACGAATTTTGTCTCAAAGAAAATGAACTAGATATAAACCTTGCTAATACAGGCTGTGGAGTAAATCTGTCGTTTGGGTCACTGTAATAATTAAAACCATATGACAATTAACATTCCAAAAGGGGAAAAAGGTAAAAGGATTGAATAGGATAGATGCGTCTATAATGTTATCTACTCCAGTAAATTCAGGGCAGGACCTCTGTACACAAATCACAGCTTCTACCATGCCTGATTTTAGCATTTCTATTGCAATAGTTGTTACTATTCCTGTCCACTGAGCTCCTGCCATCAAAGAAAGCAATGCAAAAATTTCATATTACAGTGACAAGAAAAATCAAACCAGACACAAAAGATGCACTACAAAGCATTTGACTCAAGAAATTCTGACACAAGACACAAATTGCAATTTATTATGAGAATTCATAAAGTTCAAAATTTTAAAAGTTAAATAAATAAAACTCAAACTTAAACTGGAAAAGTAGGTAGAATTCCTAGTAATGAAAAATGGGGTGACTTAGATTCCTAAGATGAGGTTCTACAAACTAATACTACCAATCTCCCTTGACAGTAGACTAAAACTATAGTGATGCTGAATGACTGATAAAACAAAATTACCTTCAACAGGCATCACTTTAAGAGCATACAGCAACTCCTCATAGACACCGAAGTACATTTCATCTGAGGAACCTGTTTTTCTCCCTCTACCATGAACTACAGGTTCCAAGCCCTGAATGGGAAAACAAAAGAGTACATGAATGCTGGAATATCAATGAAACAACTTGAGTTTTATTGAATTAACAAACAAGGCTAGGTTACAATAAAGTATAATAAAAACCCAAAGCTATGTAGTTCCACAAGTCTAGATGATGATTTAGTTAAATATGAAAAGAGAACTAATAGTAATAATAATAATGAATTCTAATAACAACATTGGTTGTAGTTCCACAAAGAAACAACATTGGTTGAAGTAAACATTTGGTCTGGCAGCACCTCTAACTTGAATTTCAAGAATCAAGACTGATGAATAAATTGGAAATCATGATATTAGAGAACTCGAGCATTTACTGTGCTCTAAATCAGTATTTAAGAGTCAAAATTCAATGGAAGTACGAAAAACAGGGAGAGGAACAAGAACTTACTTCAATCTTAGACATTCCATCTCCTAAGAAAGCACAGGCTTCCTTGACATGGGCAATGTAATATGTGTCGCACAACCCGCAACGACTACCAAAAGACAAGATTCAGCAAATAAAGAAATAAATAGAAATTCAAACTTTAAATGCAAAAATTTAAATTTATAAAAAGTAAAAGTGGGGTAATGAAAGGAAGTGAAAGAGCTTCAAAAATGAACCTGCAGTGGTCTTTTGCCGGGTAAGTGCCACCAGGAGGAATGGGTCTGGAGCGTTGCCTCCAGTCCTCTCTCAGCTTCACTGACTTTGAGTTGGGTTTTCCATCTGTTCCACCACATAACACAACACAAACTTTGCTGTGAAACGAACACACAGATACACAAACAGAGGCGCACACAGAGAGTTTTGGGGGGTACCTTTAGAGGAAGAGGAAGATGAAGATGAGGAAACAATGGAGAGTGAGAGAGGAAGGGAAGAGAGCTTGGCAATTAGAGAACACATTGCAGCTGAGAGAAACCCCAAGCCAACAATAATGCAACTGAAACAGAGTGAGAGAGTGACTACAATATATCGATGGTTTCGGAAATATCGATAGTCCAAAAATATGGATATTTAGATAGAAATATCGAGATATTATCGATATTGATAAAAATTGAATAAAAGCCACGGAAATTATAAGAAAAACTTGAAAATTTTTCTTCAAACTTTGGAGGATGTTTATTTAGTCAATTATCTATTACTTTATCACAAAAAAAATTGAAAAGAAATGCATTGCATGATGAGTTTAATTGATTTAAGTTGATTATATAGCAAGCTGACAAACACTCTGAGTGTGGAAAATATGTAGTAATTAATGAAAGAAGATTAAACACACCATAATCAACGATATATATTGCATGGTAAGATACATAAGTGACTTATTACCACATAGAGTTCTTATAAGGTTCAAATTTGAGTTATTTACACTAACACCTCCTAAGGTTTTCGGCTTTTTCACAAAATTCCTTGAGGTTTTAGAAATTATAAGAACACCTCTTGAGATTTTAAATTGTTTTCACAAAACTCATTTTCATTGATTTTTCATCCAAAGATTGATGATTTTATACAAAAAAATTCTTCAAATGACAAAGTTGGCCTTTGAGATTAGATTGCATATACTTCATTGAGGTTAATTTTTCATTTGCACAAGTTTTTTTCCCGATGAAATCATCAATTTTGGACAAACAATCAACGAAAAGGGGTTTTGTGAAAACAAACTGAAACCTCAGGGGTGTTTGTGTCATTTTTGAGATCTGATGGGGTTTTGTGAAAATACAAGAAACCTTAGGGGGTGTTAGTGTAAATAACTCTTCAAATTATTCATTGTCTTCATCATCTCGATATTATTGATATTATAGCGATATTTTGACCAAATATTACTGAAGTGTGAGAGAAGTTATCGACATTGATATTTTCCGATATTATTGTTGATATTATCGATAATGTGTATGGATATGTTCCAAAATATCCTAGACCCGAAAAAACGATAATATCCTCGATATCTTAGAAGTAAATACTTGAAAAATTGTAGGGTCCAAGTCTACTGAGGGATGGCAAGTTATTAGGTCTTTGACCAAGGTTGTGAAAACTTAAATAACTCGCTTAACTTGAGTGCTAATAATTTCTGCTCTCTAGTTCTATGTGAATAATTTGCATTTAACTAAGCCTGAAATCAAGCAACATAGATGTACTGGCATGAAACTATTGTCTTTTACTTAGTAAGATGCTCATACTTGTTCGAGGTCTTAAAATCAAATTTTAATGGATGAAACCTGGTGTTCGTTAGGATTGAATGTGGCTTTCATAGAGGTCTCTGTGTATGTATGGTTGCGACTCCAATTATTTTGAACTGACACACCAACTCTCTCTTTGCATAGTTTTTGTGAGTATTTATTGTCAAGTTTTGTACTGTATAGGTATCCTCAGACGTCAGAGGATGCCAATTCTGAGTCTTGTCCAGTATGCTGTGGAAATTGCTGATTAGAAGATGAATTCACACGAATAATTTTTTTTTGTTTTTGTATTATTGAAAATTTTGTAAAAAAACTCGTGTATTAAACAAGAAAAATACATACATACGTGTACAATATGTGTATTGTATGTATGCTTTTTTATTTAAATATGTATTTTACCGAGTCTTTAAGACGTGTATGGAAAACGGAAGTATTATTGAAAAATACGTACTTACGTGTATAATACAAGTATTAAATGAGAAAATGCTAAATTCTTTATATGGGTAATAAGTAAAAAATCAAAAGGGGACAATAGAGACTTGGGTAATGGCCTAATAGTAAGGGATTATGCTCTAAACTACTCTTATCGATAAAGGAAAATCTGGGGAAAAAATATTTAAAAAAGGTGTACAGCCGCCCGGCTGTACTATTTATTTTTTAAAAATAAAAAAAGGACCCGCCTAGCCCGCCTAGGCGGCCGATTTTTCCAAAACCTGAATCGCGTTTTTTTTTTAGGTTTCTTTTTCACTGGCGGGTCTGGCATCTCTGCAAATACATCAAGCTAAGGTTTTAGTGACTTACTCTTTCTCACCGTTTATCACGTAAAGGTTTGCTCTTCCCAACAATTCACTCTCAAATTGAGGGTTGAAGCCATGTCTGAAAGTAATTGTAGTTTCCCATGTGCATGCCACCAAATATCACACTCACCTGAGGAAGTTAAGCGGAGGGATTGATTTGACAATGTAGTTCAAGAACTGAAGCATCAAGTATGTATATAGTTCCATATACCGTACGTCTGGCCATCACCTGAGTATGTTGCATGGGAAATTCATGCAGAAAAATATGGAACCCACTGGAAATACAACACAAAAGACTTAAATCATCTGTCTTCTCAAACAACAAGAGAGAGAGAGAGAGAGAGAGAGAGAGCTGGTTAACACATGCTAGTTCTTTCACTTCATATACTGCAAGGTGAGTCTTGTTTATGGCAAGGGGGTGCAGATCATTCTGGTGAATTTGGATGTAAGTATCTGACAATGATCTCAACTCCTTCCCATCTGGAATCTGCAACAATTTGCTTCTCTGTTTTTCCCACCCAGCAGCACCCCCACACAAAAATCGGCAGGGCCAAAACGACGTCGTAAAATAACAGAAGTCATATTAGAGTAGAAGCCACGTCTGAAAGTAATTGTAGTTTCCAATATGCATCAGCACCAGAAGAAACTAGTATATTCAGAGTGTTCGAGAAGGCAAGGCTATACTGTCATCTCGGTGGTTAAAGGCAAGACATGTTGCCGCAGGTGCCGATGCCAGTGGCATGACTTTCTTCATCGTCTGCGTTTTTACGCATCAGATTTTTATGAGTACAATGAGAGATGTGACCACCGCCATCTGATTCCTACCACACTAAATATTAATGCGCTTTTACCATTTTTAAAATTGTTCTTTTTGGATTTTCTTTGGGACAGGTTCAACTCTTTTTGACCTAACGACAAGAAAGTCAGATATAGATCTAGAGGCTGATGAGCGTGTGTATTGGTAGAGCCTTTACCAGGAGTATATTCTATATTACATTTATTCTGTAGTATGATTATCATTTGATATTAACTTTGTCAGCAACAACTGCAAAACTTCTATTTTTCATTTTCACAGAAGCTTTCCTAGTTGTTCATATGACCTCTGGCTCAACTGTTGTCGGGAGATCCGAGATGGGCACTTGCAGGGAGGTGGGAAGGAAGTGATTATGGAATGTCAGTCGGGGCCTATACTATTTGCATGGTGGAAAGGAAAGGGTGGAATGGAACTGCTTCCGGAAACTAGCCCCAAGTGTTCTGGAAGGTGAACATTTGAGTGGAAACCAAGTGAAGATGGAAGTATTCGTTGCCCCCCAAAGGACATGAATGGTTGTGGTGATGGTATTTTAGTATTTAGATGCATGTTTTCTGAAAATCACATCAGGGAGTTGGTAAAGAAAGCAGGAGAAATAGATGAAGCTTACAAACTTAAGTGTTTAAGTGAAAATTCGGCAGAAAGGTTTTCATGTCTCAACTCTGTGGATGATGTTGACTCAAGCGGCACTAAATTAAGGAAAGGAGCTTCTAGAGCTGCTTCTGATGAAAACTATTTGAACTGTCCAAGGGCTGGAGTTATCCAACATGAGAATTTCAAGCATTTTCAGTGGCATAAAAGGTTTAAGCTGGGAACCATTGGTCATGTGGCATGCTTGTCGTCAGATGCAACATACTAAGCATGGTAAACATTTGGAAGTCAAGAGCATTGACTGCCTGTAATAGGAATTGAACCCAAAAATTTGTGGATGCTGTGTTTATTCCTGCTGGTTGTTCTCATCAAGTCAGAAACTTGAAGGTAACTCGTTAAATGATATTCAGGTTTACTTTTGCATGTAGTTGATGCTCTACCTTTTTGTTTTGTATGTTTTTTTATATTATTATTATTTTTTTAAGCTTATATCTTAGCAGATCTGCTGATACTTAGTGTCAGTAATTTGTCTGTCATCTCTTTGCCTTCTATTAATTGCATTCTTTTTAGAATAATTTTCCTGTAAAGTAAAAAGATCAATGTATAGTTACCATAGGATGCATGGCCTTTTTTGATGAATTATCCAGAGACCCTTTCCTGGAATTGATTTTGTTAGCAGTTTCAAGTGTAGTAGCTTATTTTTCCAGCAGGCCCTTTTTGTTGGAATTATTGTTATATTTGGTTAATATCGTCTGCTGTTGAGCTTTGATTATTAAGGTTATTCATATTCGCTAGATGCCAGTCAACCCAACTACTTTCCTTCATCCCCACTAATATTTGGATTAATTAAGAGAATTAAGTGTATCAGATTGTTACCAATTTGAGTTAAGAGAATTAAGCTATTGTGAAATTGTTATGTGCTTCGCAGTCGTTTGTGTGTCCGCCTAATGAAGTTTTTCAGTTTTTTCATCAGGTTGATGGCAGAAAAGAGACAGTAGGCAGTCGAGGGCAGGTACCACAGTGGTGGCCTCCCCCTTCCCCTGCTTGACATCTCAAGGGGTTTCTTTCCTCCCAATGTAACCGGAAAAAAAAAGACGGTAGGCAAGCATCAAAACTTGATGGGAAGATAGAAAAGTTAATAGAGATAGAGAAGAGAAGAGAACATGGAAAAGTTACATGAGCATATTTATTTATTTATTTATTGCGATAACAGGGATTTTCCATTGAACAAATGGGGCAGATTACAGAATTTGCAGAACACTTAAGCCCCTCTAAATGAGGAGGGTTCTAGCCATAAATACAAATTCACACCAATCATCATAAGAGAATCCCACCAAGGGACCTCTCTTGCAATTTCGAATTTTTGGGGCTGGTTTTGGAATTTCCAAAAATTACAGTTTTGTCCCAAAACATTAATTAAAACAATTGAGAATAATTATTTTTATTTTATGTTTTATGTAGGTGTTGAATGTGTTTCCTATGAGGGATGAGAAACAATTTTTTTTTGTGTATTATTGAAAATTTTGTAAAAAAACATGTGTATTAAACAAGAAAAATACATACGTACGTGTACAATATGTGTATTGTATGTATGCTTTTTTTAAAAATATATATTTTACCGAGTCTTTAAGACATGTACGGAAAACGGAAGTATTATTGAAAAATACGTACTTACGTGTATAATACAAGTATTAAATGAGAAAATGCTAAATTCTTTATATGGGTCATAAGTAAAAAATCAAAAGGGGATAATAGAGACTTGGGTAATGGCCTAATAGTAAGGGATTATGCTCTAAACTACTCTTATCGATAAAGGAAAATCTGAGGGAAAAATATTTTAAAAAGAAGTACAGCCGCGCGGCTGTACTATTTATTTTTTTAAAAAAGTGAAAAAAGGACCCGCCTAGCCCGCCTAGGCGGCCGATTTTTCCAAAACCTGAATCGCGTTTTTTTTTTTCAGGTTTCTTTTTTACTGGCGGGTTTGGCATCTCTGCAAATACATCAAGCTAAGGTTTTAGTGACTTACTCTTTCTCACCTGCAACAAAAAGTCCAGGCCCAAACTGGATCCAGAGAAGGTGTGGGGTAAGGGGACTCTCGTATGGGAAGCTTACGACAGTAGTGATGACGAAAGTGAGGAACGTGAGGACCCGTATTATATGTTCGAGGCTGACTTTTATAGCAGAAGGGATGCGCTACGGGAAGAAAAGGCGATACACAGACGTCTTAGAGGAGAATTGCTCTAAGAAAAGCAAGAAACCACTGGTGATTAATTACCCAAAAATTGAGGCTTTTTATTTTGATTTTGATTTTATTATATCTTTTTATTTCAATTTCGCAATTTCGTAATTAAATCGTAAATTGGATTTTCGGAAGAAGCTAAACAAGGTATTTAACCATAACCCTAACCCTTTAGTTTATTTATGTGCGAGAATATTATTTATGGTGTGTTTACTAATTCGGAAATTGAAATCAAAATGTTTACTTGTTTGTCTGTATTTATTTAACAGCGGAAGCGCAAACCAGTAATAAGCCAAGTGAAAAGGGGCGATGGTTTTGTGTCGTCAAAGGTATGGTATTACTATTATTTGTTGTTTTATCTTTTATTCTTTGTTTTTGGGACAAATTTCATTAAAAAAATTATGGAAACCCTCCATCCCAAAAAATATTCTAAAACCCTAAACCCTAAACCCCAACCCCATAACAAACTAAAGAAGAATAGTTTCGGGTTCAAATGAAATGTATTTTTGTTGGATGAATTTATAAAATTGGGACTTAACTAGTGAGCTAGCCTTCAAATTCTTAACTGTAATTTTCAGATGGGATTTTTGGGTCTTTTAAAAGTATATGTCAGGAACTGGAACATCCGAACATGGTTAGGGTGTCATAATAATTACCATGCTTGAGCTTGACTATAAATAACCCAAATGCTTGCTTGTGCAGACACTGGGGATCCTGTTCACTGTACGGTTTGTTTGAAGGATCACCCGCTCAACCTTTGCCCATACCTCAATTATGTCCCTAAGGGCGCACAACTTGGCCCCGAAGCTATGTTAGTTTGTAAATGTTGTAATCAGGAGGATGGCCACCCTAACCATGATGACTGGGTAGGAGTTGCTGCTTATATTAGGTGTTATAATTGTTATGTTTTCCTAATTAGATCGGTGCACTAGATACTAAGGGCTCGTTTGGGAGTGCTTCTTTCCGAAGCGCTTATGCCAGTAGCGCTTAAGACATAAGCGCTTCTATAAAGAAGCAATTTGTCGTTTGGATGTCACATTTGAAAGTGCTTTTACACTACATAAAAGCGCTTTTGATATTTTGTTGAGTGTTTGGTTGACACAGTAAAAGCACTTTTAAAAGTACTTTACAAAAATTTAAAGAATCCAAAAATATTATAATAAACATAGGAAATAAAAATTCACAGGATCCCAAAATAAAAACACGACTTAAAAAAGTATGAACTTCACAAAGTATAATTTTTAATCATTTTTTGAAAATAAAAAAGGAATTAACCAGACATAAGAAGATTTGCAATTCTCTCACGTTCGTCAGCCATCTCACGCCCATGGGTTAGATTTTGTTCTTCAACCATCTCTTCCCCTATAGTAACTCCCGCCCCGCCAGAGGGAAGTAGATCATCATCATCATCATACGGTTGGAATTCTTGATCTGTCATTGAATGACATCTTATAAAGTTGTGAAGAGCCATTGAAGCAACAACTATTTGTATTTGTTTTTCAATAGGAAAGTTATGCATCTGTCGTATCATTCTCCAACGATTTTTCCAAACACCAAAAGTTCTTTCGATTGTGCATCTTAGGGAAGAATGCATGTGGTTAAATATTTCTTTCTTTCCTCTTGGTTGACTTCCACGTCGAAAATCAGGAAGATGATATCGCTCACCCCTATATGGCCCTAAATATCCTTTGATTTGTGGATAGCCTGCATCCACTAGATAATATTTACCTATAAAAACAAAGAACAACGTGAGCATTATTTACTATATCACAAATTAAAACATATTTGAATTGGAGAAAAAATATATGTATTTAGTTACCTGTAGGTGGATGAGGAAACTTTAAAATTGGTCTTCGTAAGGCTTCCATGAATATCCGTGCATCGTGAGCAGCACCTTCCCATCCAGCCCACACAAAAGTAAAGCACATATTAAAATCACATACAGCCATAACATTTTGGGTAGTGATAATAAGACAAATAAGAAAGTAACCAAGGCTAAATTTAAACTTTCTTGCTCCTAAGCCACATAATTTGTCGGTTGGCTTGCCTCAATGCAACAAACATCTCTCTATTCTTTCTTTCTGTCAAGACATCTGCAGCTTTCACGAAAAGCTCATCATCCTCAACAATTTCAGGTATGCCTTCTACAACTTGCATCACTTCTTCAATGCTACAACTAGGCTTGTCGTTGTTTCTAGAACTTCGATTTGCTACTGACTCTAAAATAGAATCTAATCGCTTTATCACCTTCTCCCCAACTGCAGGTTTTTTACCATCCCTTTTTCTTTTTGCTTTATCTTGTATGGAAGTTTCAATATTAGGAGAAGTATCAACATCATCTATGTTATCAAGCCCTTCATTAAACTCCAGACCATTCTCCAAGTCATACACCACATCTTCAGGACTATTTTCAGTTGGACGAGTTAGTTCATTCTCAACATCATGGACAAAACCTTGTGATGGTGCCCAAGCTCCATCACCCGTCACAGCAATATCCTTAAATAAAATGTCTAATTGATCAGCATGTTTCAATCCACATGTTCGAAATTTTGCTGCTTCAGGAGTCTCCTACAATAATATCAACTTAAATGAAAAAGTTCTAACAAAACTATGTATCTAGCTTCAGGTGTAAGAAAATATAACTCAACTGTATGACAAGAAATTCACCTTCACTTTCTTGTCCCACCATTCATTGCTAGCATTGATGGTTTTCTTCACAGGATCCCATCCTAGACCAGTCTCTTTTCCAACCAAAGATGTCCACAATTGCCAATCTTTCTTAAGTCCAGTCCATTTGTTCTTGAGTTGCTTTTGAGTGTAGGTCCTTTGAGTCAACTCACTAAATTTCTTTATAACATTTTTCCATCCTTGCTTACTAAAATGGCCACCTAGTCGATTTCCAGCTATTGTCTCAACAACACAAATTTTTATAAATGCATCAAGAGCCTCATCATCCCAATGAGCCTTTCCTTGTTTCTTGCTTTCTTCGCCACATTCATCTTGTGATGGCTTATCCATATTATTAGACATTACTCTATTAAAAACATTGTACAATGAACACAAATTAAATACTTTCTATGCAACCATTATTTTTTTATCGAAAGAGAAAAACTGTAAAACTTAAAAGACAACATCTAATTTCCTTGCAGTTAACCACTTCACACACTAAGATGAAATTAATTGCAGAGTACCAGTACCACGTATTTTGCATTTATTTGCATATATTATATCATTAGCAACCCTTTCCAGTATTTTAATACACAAAGCAGTTTGGATACACAAGTATGAAAGGAAACATAATCTTTGTAGTTTCTTCAATCAGAGATCAACACAATAATACAGAGACAAATAGCAAAAGTAAAACTTCCTTTTGCATGCATCCATCCAAGAGGACAAAACGGTGACCAAATCAAAGACAAATAGTAGAAGAAAAATAAATATGAGATATGCACCTGGTAGTGCTAAAGCAAGAATTGACGCTGAAGCTTTGCTGCCGACCAGAGCAGATTGTACGAGAGAGATAATAGAAGATGGGTGATAGGTTTTGGAGTCTGGGCTTTTCGCGGGTAGTTTTGGTTTAATAGGAGAGAAAAATAGAAAAAAGAAAAAAAGAAAAAAAGGGTGTTTTGGCATTTAAAAAAATTAAATATGGGTATTTTCGGCATTTTAAAAGTTTCATTAAAGAGAGCCAAGTGCTTCCCGTGTTTTTGTCCTGCAGCGCTTTTATGAAGAAGCACCTCTCAAGTGCTTCTTCCAAAACCACTCCAAGTGCTTTTGGATCTCACCCAAAGCGCTTTGGCAATTTTTGCCAAACACCATTTTTAAAAGACAGAAGCGCTTTCACCCATTTAGAAGCGCTTTTCGCTGCTCCAAAAGCACTCCCAAACGAGCCCTAAGTCACATCAGGTTTGATAAGGGTTTAAATTAAGTTGTACCTTGAGGCCCAAAACCTTGTGAAATAAGGAAAGGTTTTAGGGCCTATTAAGGAGTCCTATTTTGTTTCCTTTTTGCGTGAACCGATTAAGTGGGGTTGGAAGATTAGTCAAGTCGGCCCTCGGTGATGAGTAGAGACGACTTGACCTAGCCCTATATAAGCTTAAGGCCCTGCTCTCATCAGACACGTTCTCTAAACCTATTCTCATCATAAAGAGAGAGCTGAAACAGATTCTGAGAGAGAGCTTATATCCGTACCGCAAAGTTTAGTCGCGCAAATGCACTGTGTCGTCGCGCAAAACCCTACTTTGACACGCATCCACGCCGACATCCACCTTACGCGACGAGTAGGCACGTCGTCACACAACAATTTGGCGTGAAAAAAGCTGCACCACTGTTTTTTTTCCCGAGATTTTTCTAGTGCGACAGGGATCTTTTTTTTCCCTACTTTTGCGCGACGCTGAGATAATTTGTCGCGCAAAATGTACTAGAGCGACAAATGTTTTCGTCGCGAGCATTAAAAATTATAAAATTATTATCCATGGAAGTTTGTGCGACGCATAAATTTTTTCGTCTCGCAAAACATACTATTGCGACGAATATGTGTTCGTCACGCAAACTAAAAAATGTAGTAGTGGAAGAAGGCTTCTATACTATTGCTAGGATTGCTGCGCAACGAATAGGATGAGTTCAAAAGCTGTGTACTCAAGGAAGATGGCTCCAGGTATGTCTTCCATGTCTTTATACGTATTACATGTTTGTGTGAAAGATCTAGATTATTTACTAAAGAAATCTTACAGTTGGTATCAGAGCTTTAGGTTGTTCACACATATCTGTAATCGTTGTTTAAGCATGCCTAATCTGTTTACATATCTGTTTACATATTTGGTTATGCTATATTATTTTTTGTTATGTTTAATTTTTGAAAATTGATTGAACATGTTTTCTGAAATATTGAGAATATTAAAGAATCTGGAAAAAGCATGTTTTGATTCGGTTTTCATATTTTCAAAACTTTAAACACGTTTCTGACCTAGCAGATCACCTTAAAACCCTAAAAATGCCCATATATCACAGCTTAGCTGTGGGTTGTGTTAATTATGTTATTCCCTATTCAGAAAGGTGTTTTGGGTCAAAAACGGACACTAAGAACCCCTAAAGTACTGTTCACGGCAGTTTACTGTTCACACAGAAATATTGTTCAATGTGGAAATACTGTTCACGTAGAAACACTATTCACTGCAATTTTAGGATTTTTCCTTATTGAACTATGTTTTGTTTGGTTATTTTTCTGAGCCAGATATATGTTTGTTTTTTGTTCTGAGAATCAACAAATTTTTCATAACAAAACCAAACCTAAATACTCAAACCCTAAAGAAAATAACCGGAAATTGCATTATACATGAATTGCTTGGTAAGATTCTTCAACAAATAGAATCTATCTAGTAATTTATTTGTAATGGCACAAGATAACATGTAATTTGTGTAAGCTATAAGTAATCTCTTGCCACAAAGGTGTGATACTTAATTAAGGACGCTTGCATGTATTATTTGTTAGTTTTGTGAATGAAGTTAAACT
>NW_018921420.1:293009-327012 GCF_002207925.1 Prunus avium
TATACTAGGTAAATTGTTTTACTAGGTACATTATTAGAGAAAAAAAAAAAGATACATTATTTGGAGAGAAAAAATAGGTTCATTTAAAAAAAATATATTTTTTTTCATAAAACAAACAATAAAAAGATGATCAAATTATTTTTCATAAAACAAGTAATAGGTGCTTTATTTAGAGAAAAAAAGAGTACATTATTTAGAGAAAAAATAGGTTCATTTTAAAAAAATGTTTTTCAAAAAACAAACAATAAATAGATTATCAAATTATTTTTCAACATAATTAAAATGTACACTATTATTCATAAAACTATAATAAAATGGATTACTAGTCGTATAATTCATAAAAGGAAAACAACATTAATTTCTAAATTCAACATTGAATTTAAATTACTAATACGTTAAATAGATTACTAGTCATAATTCATAAAAGGAAAACAACATTAATTCAAAAATAGATTACTAGTGGTAAAATACATTACTAATACGTTAATGTTGAATTTAATATTTAATTTCAAATAAGTTTCCAAATTAATTCCTACATCCATTACAATCATTTGGTGATCTTTCCAAATTCAACGTGTGTCATTAATTACACCCCCAATAACACATTAAGTCATAAATATGGGTAGTTTTGGAATCCGAAAAATACAATAAATCAGATTTTTAGTTATATTAGGTAACTTGCTTAGTTGGATCCTAGTCATCGGGTATTATTTGAAAAAATTGGGTATTTTAAATAGAAAACTAAAGGAAAGGGTTGTAGGTGATTTAAAATGAATTTTATGGGTCTAAGCTCAATTTACTATATAAATAAAGAACTCCTCATTCATAACAGAGTACGAACAATTCTCTGCTACTCTCATACTCCATATCTGAATCACACTCATCACTCCATCTCCTACAATTCTCTTTATCTATTTCCTGGGCAATCGATCAACACTTGGCATACCCGTCTGCCGTTGGCGTGCATAACGGACCAGACATCCTGTGAGGCTTTTGGGTTGTATCTTGGAGTTGTAGACACCGCCATAACCTGCACGTAGGAAGGCGCATCTACGGCTTTAGGACAACGTTTATCGTGCCTCTCTTGGGTTCACAGGCCAGACTTTCCTTCTCCTTTAATCTACCTATTGTTAATTGTGATTGTTTGACGTTTTTAATCCATTTTATATAAACACAAATCTGCAATTATTTTTAACAAATTCAATAGTGGAGGGCACTGAATCTCTTGAAATAAATAGCTATCCCTGCAGTTATTCATATAAAGATCATTCATACATGAAATAGGCTGAAAGAAACATATTATTCGATTGATTCATCTCAACTAAAGTATGATATTTGAATATCACCATAAAATTTTAACATGGTATCAGAGCACCGGTTTTAGGGTGTCTCTTGAATACTTTTTTACACACTCCTTTTATCACCTAGGGTTTTTCACAATCCTAGCCACAACACCCAATCATGGGTGACGACCATAGTCTAAAATATCGATAATATCGACAAAATATCGAGGATATTATCATTTTTTCGGATCACGGATATTTCGGAACATATCCATACATATATCGTATAAATATCGATAATATTGACAATAATATCGGAAAATATCGATGTCGATAATTTCGCTCACACTTTTGCAATATTTTGTCAAAATATCGCTATAATATCGTTATAATATAAAAAATATCGATGTAATGGAAAAAAGGAAAAAAAAAAACACACAAAGCAAACACACAAAGGGGATTCGAACCCCTGCCATTTCACTCCTCCAACTCCTTAACCACCATGTTGCTTATGTTTTTGTGATAAAATGCAAAGGGGAACTCTATGTGGTACTAAGTCACTCATGTATCTTACCATGCAATGCATAAAGTGTAAAGTATTATAGTAAATCATTATATATAAATGATTATGGTGTGTTGAATCTTCTTTCATTAATTACTACATATTTTCTACACTCAAAATGTTTGTCAGCTCGCTATATAATCAACTTAAATCAGTTAAACCCATCATACAATGCATTTCCTTCCAATTTTTTGTGATATACTAATAGATAATTGACTAAATAAACATCCTTCAAGGTTTCAATAAAAATTTTCAAGTTTTTCTTACAATTTCCGTGGTTTTTATTCAATTTTTATCGATATTGATAATATTCCGATATTTCCATCGAAATTTCTATGTTTTTGAACTACCGATATTTCCAATACCATCGATATTTTAGAACTTGGTGACGACAAATCAAGCACATATCAAACATCAGCTTCTGACAACGAAGCCCCCAAGTTCACAACTGAAGAATACAGTCAACTTAAGTCTCGTATTCACAATGGTACAGTATCTCCTTTTTGCGCCAGCGCCAATAAGTCATCACCATCCACAACATCTTGGATACTTGACAGTGGAGCCACCGATCATGTTGCTCCTCCTTCTATGTTAAACACATTGAAAGTTGCACCTTTGTTTTTCCCCATATTCGGTTTACATACAGGTAGTTCCTGATGGTATGGTAATCGAGTGAATAATGAGCAAATTCAAGACCCTTTGGGCCAATATGTGAGAACCTTTATACTTCTTCCAACAGTAAGTTATGCTTGTTTCAGTAGATAATAAAAAGCTTTGTATAATATGTCAGACCAAGGTGATGGTGGAAAAATATAACCATGATTCTTGCAGTGGACTTGTAACTTTATTCAAACAAGGTTTGACGTTGAAAGTTTGAGAAATTTTTATTATTTGGAGTTTAAAAATCTTTTTAAAGGCATCATGCATTATTTTTTTGGCACTTTGTAACTAAAATAAATGAGTTTTTTTGGTCGAAATAAAATAAATGAGTATTTAAACAAGTTATTTGAATCAATTTGAAGAGTTTTAGAAATAAATAAATGAGTATATAATGACGTGAAAAATAACAAGTCTAATAATTCCTACCTCCAAGAAAAACTGTACACTAAAGTGTTTCCAAAATTTAGTCTCAGCCAAAGTTTTGACGTTACAAAAATGGTGTTACAATTTACAATTCAATTTTTCTTGACTTCATTTTGTCTGATCTTGACTTTTCTCCTTAGTGGAGCAGAAGCTTTCCATCATCAATTTGACTTCAACAGAAGAATTCTTGGCTTGGAATCAATTATCTATGATCACTGCAAACATATATGTCAACCTGAGAAGACCAAAGAATTGATCGATACGTAATTGGTTCTATATATATTTACAGAAAAGATTAAGGACAACATTCGGTGTACATTGAAGTGCCCTCTTTATCATCTGCATTTCACCAGCTAATGCAGTCACTTGTTGGAAAGAATCCGATCGATTTCACCATTCTTATTGTAGGTATCCACAATCTTCTTTGCATATGAAGGCATATGCTGATCAGCTCTGCATGGTTCATGTTTTCTTTTGGTAAATTGCATGTTTTCATGTTTCAAATATAAGAAACCAGCATCACAGTTCTACTATCAGGTAACACATTGAAAGTTGCACCTTTGTTTTCCCCATATTCGGTTTACATACAGGTAGTTCCTGATGGTATGGTAATCGAGCGAATAACGAGCAAATTCCAGACCCTTTGGGCCAATCTGTTCAACAAGAACCAAGTCATAAAATAAAAGTTTGCATATAATTTTATAATTCCTAAATACATCACTCAGAGTCCTTACCAAGTTCAGAAAGAAAGCAATCACATTGCCAACAAACTTTGGGGCAGGTTCAGGACCCTTTCCTGAGAAACAAGATTGTAAAAACAATGATAAGCAGCATATATTTTGCGAGTCCTCCAGAATTTGATGAGCTATAGCCTATATCACAAAGAAGGTACAGCACATACCCAACTTAGCATTATCATCTGCCTTAACAGTCTCCATGACAAATGGTTGGCGATTGCCCTGTAATTGGCCATGCTTAGAATACTTCATGCAAAGGAAACTATGTCCTATAAACATTAAATTTCAAATCGCAGAAATACAGAGAAAAAGAAAAAGGATAGGATCAAGGGTTTTACACTGCTAGTTGTTGGAGTAACCTCCAAAAGATTATCAACGAGACCGAGCATCTCTCTTCCACGTTCATTTCTACCATTTGAAGGCAAGAAAAAAATAGAAATCTTTATTTATTTCTTTCCTTTACCACCAAAGTGGAATAAACTATTGCAATAGCACAATGATAATCAATAAGCACAACGAAAAGCTGCACACAGAGTCTGAGCAACGATATTACCTTACCGTAACATACTGTGGATGTTGAGTCATGCTGATTCCAGAATATTTTGGCACACCCATGTATCCCACAACTAAATCCTGAAATAGGAGAGAGACATGTGAGAACCTTTATACTACTAACTCTAAGTTATGCTTGTTTCAGTAGATAATAAAAGCTTTGTATAATATGTCAGACCAAGGTGATGGTGACAAAATGTAACCATGATTCTTGCAATAGACTAACTTTAATTAATTTTCACAGAGGTTATATGCAGAGAGAGAGAGAGAGAGAGAGAGAGAGAGAGAGAGAGAGGAGGATAGTAGCAGTTGATTCCAAACAATTGAAAATTCCTTGTTTTTGTTGAATTGCATTTTTCATGTGTAAATGAGCTTCCAAGATTTAATTTGATCATCAAACGTAGTCCAATTTCATGTACAAATACCCAGTTTCAAAGACTTTCATCTATCCTTGACATAAACCAATTGCTGAATTGAGACAGTACAAAGTCTAATCACTCTCCCTCTTTCCCTCTCCCTGGCCAAAAAAGAAAAAAAAAAAAAAAAAACATGCAAAAGCAATAAACTTAAGAAGAAATTTAGTATCAAAATACATGTTTAATTCTAGAAGTTAGTAAAAAATGAACTATTTTCAACAGAAAGTGTTACTTACGCACTGTCTAAGTAAAAAATGCATGGGAACAATGAGATGCAATCAAAACTACACAAACTCCGAAAATAAGAAAATAGCATTCCCGTATCCATGTAAAGATGAAAACTCACCGCTAAACCATTTGTATAGTCGAAACAACTGCAAGACAATAAAAATGGGACAGGTAAGGAAAATATATGACAGATATAAACTATAGTATTTGATATATGTGGCATTTCTGTTTGTGAAATACGTCATCTAATTGTAAGTTACTTGTTGAATCGATCTGAGGGAATTCACAAATGAAAAGTTAATAAATTTGTAGCAGTACAGGTGGTGATGACAATGATACTACTGCGTTTCCAATATCAAGCATAGTCCCTGAATCTTATTGACTATAGCTTCGGGGACATCAGGTACAATTAGAATGAGAAGAGGACAAACATTACCTATAACAAGAAGGAGCAATTACATCAACCAATTCATTTGCTGGCAGAGAGAAATACGGAACCTGCTTTGGTTAAAATATGAAATGAGATGAAGTAGCATGAATGGGAGAGTAAATACCAAATTGAACATACAAGGGCCACCTTTACCTCTTCAATATGACCATCCAAATGCTTCAAGTGAACCTATCAAGAGTACAGGAATAAAATTTAAGAAACAATATAGCCAACTAGCCTGTTAAGAAATGCTCACACCAGGAATAGTTGGCATATAAGAAAAGATAAAACAAATCTTTCAGAAAAATTGTGAAAAGCCCAATCCCACAGCCCTCATCCGAGGTTAATCCCCTTTTTCGAAACAAGAATATTGCTAGAAGTGTTAAACAAAGGGTGTGCAATGGCACACATGACCACCTTGAAACTTTGCTCAGACCTTGGGCTCTTCTAATAAATGAAATAAGTACCTTTTATGATAACTCACCTAAATCCTGTACTATATAGAGACCAAATACTCAATTGCCACAAAATCTACAAAAAGAATTTCTTAGTGCAAACCTTGTAATCTTGCATAAACTCATAATGAAGAACTGTCTCTGGTTCACTACTTGCAGCCTTTAAAAACTTATCAAGCCCTTCTCGAGTCCCATTGTCCACTGTCAAACAAGAGCATCAGTACTGATACAAATTCTATTACTTGTTACTGATGTCATTTACTAGAACGAGGGCATTATATAGTTGTTGACTACATACATATTTAATAAATAATGATGCTGCGGTTGATGATATGATGATTATGATTACAGAGATAGTAAGATACAGTTTATTATAGTAGTTCATCTATGCCATGTTTAACATGATATCATGGCAACTATATATATTTTTTCCTCTGGGGCCTTTAGTAATAGACATAAGTAAACTTGATGGCTAGACTACTCATCAAAATCAAGAAACATAAAAATAAAAATAAAAATAATGCATAAGGCTTTTACTAACCGCAATTTGTGCCTAACACATAGAGCTTGTCCAAATTTAAATGGTGCTCCACAGATCGTAATGCTGCAGTTTAAGAAATTACTCTGCATTACGATAGTACAAGTCACAACAGAGAAGGATTGAAAGTAGAACTTGATTATATTATAAATGCTACCTTGCACCTGGCAACCCACACCACAGAATAGAAGTTTCTTTACACCTGCAGCCTGTTTTACAGGAAAGGCAAACACTTGTGTCACTAAAACTCATAAGAAACGTGCAATTTTCTGACAACAAAGGGGCAGTGTAGAATAAACAAATGTGTGCCTGCACACACACATACATAGACCAAACAAAATGAACTTCTGAAAAGTGAAACCAGAACAGGAGTTATTATGCCTAAAATCTATAAACAAGAAACAAAATCTGAAAGGTAAAGAACAAACCCTCCAACAAGTGAACCCACAAGTTAGGAACGCTAAAAAGCCATATACATGATAGACATACAACTTATGTTTTGTCAAGGATGGTCCATCACTTAAAGCAATACCAACAATTGAGATTTAAGCTCCACAAAAGGATGGTCCATCATTTACAGGACAGAAAAGTCCTAAACTAGAAACCCCAACCACAAAGGATGCTATGCTCTTATCAAAGTTGACTCAACCACAAAGCATGTTCATTAAATAGCACAGGAACTAGTAAATTAAGATTTGAGTCACTAATGAAAAAAAACACCAGCCACCTCAACTAGGGCAAGGGTATTAAGATTAGGAGATAACGTCGGCTTGACACCTTTAGCAGCTAGAACTTCCTCTGGTGTCCTGTTGAAAAGGGGGTAAAGAGAAATGACATAATGAGGATGGAATAACAATAACCAGAAACAAAAATTGTCATAAAATGGTAGAAGAATTTTGTCTCAAAGAAAATGAACTCGATACAAACCTTGCTAATACAGGCCGTGGAGTAAATCTGTCGTTTGGGTCACTGTAATTATTAAAACCATATGATAATTAACATTCCAAAAGGGGGAAAAGGTAAAAGGATTGAATAGGATAGAAGCGTCTATAATGTTATCTACTCCAGTAAATTCAGGGCAGGACCTCTGTACACAAATCACGGCTTCTACCATGCCTGATTTTAGCATTTCTATTGCAATAGTTGTTACTATTCCTGTCCACTGAGCTCCTGCCATCAAAGAAAGCAATGCAAAAATTTCATATTACAGTGACAAGAAAAATCAAACCAGACACAAAAGATGCACTACAAAGCATTTGACTCAAGAAATTCTGACACAAGATAAAGAAATTATTTACACAAATTGCAATTTATTATGAGAATTCATAAAGTTCAAAATTTTAAAAGTTAAATAAATAAAACTCAAACTTAAACTGGAAAAGTAGGTAGAATTCCTAGTAATGAAAAATGGGATGACTTAGATGCCTCAGATGGGGTTCTACAAACTAACGCTACCAATCTCCTTTGACAGTAGACTAAAACTATAGCGACGCTGAATGACTGGTAAAACAAAATTACCTTCAACAGGCATCACTTTACGAGCATACAACAACTCCTCATAGACACCCAAGTACATTTCATCTGAGGAACCTGTTTTTCTCCCTCTACCATGAACTACAGGTTCCAAGCCCTGAATGGGAGAACAAAAGAGTACATGAATGCTGGAATATCAAATAAACAACTTGAGTTTTATTGAATTAACCAACAAGGCTAGGTTACTATAAAGTATAAAAATCCAAAGCTATGTAGTTCCACAAGTCTAGATGATGATTTAGTTAAATATGAAGAGAAAACTAATAGTAATAATAAAATGAATTCTAATGACAACATTGGTTGTAGTTCCACAAAGAGACAACATTGGTTGAAGTAAAAATTTGGTCTGGCAGCACCTCTAACTTGAATTTCAAGAATCAAGACTGATGAATAAAATGGAAATCATGCATGGCAATGGATCATTAGAAAAATTAGATTTTGAACCCAAATTGAAGTTCTATCACTCCACTGCACTTCATATAAGCACTTCAAATGTCCCCATTCGGTGTTTGGTACGTGATATTAGAGAACTCGAGCATTTACTGTGCTCCAAATCAGTTTCAGGATTTCAAGAAATGACACCAACTTCCATCTACTATTTAAGAGTAAAAATTCAATGAAAGTATGAAAAATTGGGAGAGGAACAAGAACTTACTTCAATCTTAGACATTCCATCTCCTAAGAAAGCACAGGCTTCCTTGACATGGGCAATGTAATATGTGTCGCACAACCCGCAACGACTACCAAAAGACAAGATTCAGCAAATAAAGAAATAAATAAAAATTCAAACTTTAAATGCAAAATTTTAAATTTATAAAAAGTAAAAGTGGGGTAATGAAGGGAAGTGAAAGAGCTTCAAATATGAACCTGCAGTGGTCTTTAGCCGGGTAAGTGCCACCAGGAGGAATGGGTCTGGAGCGTTGCCTCCAGTCCTCTCTCAGCTTCACTGACTTTGAGTTGGGTTTTCCATCTGTTCCACCACATAACACAACACAAACTTTGCTGTGAAACAAACACACAGATACACAAACAGAGGCACACACAGAGAGTTTTGGGGGGTACCTTTAGAGGAAGACGAAGACGAAGATGAGGAAACAACGGAGAGTGAGAGAGGAAGGGAAGAGAGCTTGGCAATTAGAGAACACATTGCAGCTGAGAGAAACCCCAAGCCAACAATAATGCAACTGAAACAGAGTGAGAGAGACTACAATGTGCTGAGGCTGTGTGAGCCACATATTTCTTTCTAACAATCTGCCATGGTGCTTTATAAGATTTGGTCACTCGTGTGACCGGGTGCACCTGGTTCGAAGCCAACCCAAATTAGTCTCTTTCCTCGTATTTTTCAGTAAGTTTTTTTTAATTGGGTTATTTACTCAAATAGTCTGTTTTGCATTTTGGTCCTTCAACAAAATTATTCGTTCAAATAATTCACCAATTCTTTATTAATCGGCGCATTGCTTCTACCATTATATTTTCTGTCAATGTTGCTGTCAAAATATAAGGATAAAACAGTCCAATTAAATAAAATACTAAATAAATTAAAAACTAAAAATTAAAAGAAAAAAAACATCTCTCCCTTTCCCACTTCCTTTTTCTTTAACATTTTTTTTGTTTGAACCGGTGCATTTGGACCTCATGATATTGGCCTCCCCCTCCCCCCTACTTGACAACCCAGGTTCGAAACCTCAAGGGGTTTTCTTTCCTCCCAATGTAATGAAAAAAAAAAGAAATCAATAATTTTTTTTTGGGGACCCTTGAAGATTGAAACCGTGATTCGATTTTCATCATATTGTATAATTTTTGGGTACAATCCCTTTGTAGCTATGTGGAAATGAAGAACAGTGTAAAAGGGGGTATATATATATATATTAAAAAAGAGATATTTAGTTATACACCCATTCTTAGCATTAAAACTATAAATAAACCATACACCATTTAATTTCTATAAACAAACTCAAAAAAAACCCAAAAAATGATAGCTGACCCTATTTAATTTAATTTTGATTATTAAATTACTTTAATGACCTATTAAGTGTTTTGGGCTTTTTTATGAGGTTTTGGGGTTAGGTTTGTTTTAAGAAATCAATAGCAGTTTTGTAATTTAAAAGAAGTTAAAAGCTTTTTTGTTATGTTGTAAATGAGCTTCGAGTGTGTTTTTAAAGTCCATTTCATATATGATTTTTTTTATAATTTGAGCTCCTATATTGGGTATAATAGTGAATCTCCCTAAAAAAAAAATTGAAAACAAAATGGTAAACGAGGCTTAACGTGTTCATTCCGATATCACTCCAACACCTCCTCCTTTTCTCCACCCCAATCCAATGACTATATGAGATTCTTGAAAGAATTTGTTATTTGGTCTCTCCCACAACCATCGCCCAGTGCCCCATCTTGTCCGCCCTGCACCTCACCCTCTCTTCCCCTCCCTCCATGCCCCCTCCTCTCCCTCTATCTCTCTCTTCCCTGATGAGAGGCCATTGTAGACCGACGATTTCAAGATCTCGTCAGGTCAGCTGGCCATGGTGGTTTTCCCGCCGACAGTTTTGATGGAGATGATGACTAAAAATTCTTTATTTAGGAAACTGAAGGTGGAGAGAGAGAGAGAGAGAGAGAGAGAGAGAGAGAGAGGAAGAGACAGGGATAGAGTGGGTTTGCCTAGATGGGGTGATGGGTTCAAGTCTAGGGTCTGTTGAGGTGGATGTGGCTAGGGGATGGGGGTTGGGATTGGAGTGTCAAAAGTCTTATTTACCCCCACAAATATAGGCTCACATGACTAAATTTAACAAAAAAAATGTAACAGTAGGACCAATGTGACAATTAATAAAAAGTTGATGAACCATTTGAACTACAAATTTAGTTGATGAACCAAAATGCAACTCGGGTATAAGTTTGAGGACCATTTGAGTAAATAATCCTTTTGAATTATTTAAATACAAGGTATATTTTTTGCCAAAGAAATACAAGGTATATTGAGATTGGTAGATTCGAATACATAGTTTACTGTTGTTAACCAATGTCAATTAAGTTTTAAGTTCATTTGCAATAGATTTTTTTTTCTTGTTGTTTCTTTTTGGCTTGATTTTTGAAGAGATAGTAGAATGGATGTTTCTTTGTTTCTTTTTCTCAGAACTAAAATTGAGTTGAGAATCTCAAAATCTAAATTGCCAAATTCATGTTGGGGTCGTACGCTAGTCTTGTAGGTTGCACCACCAATGCTATTCTCAATTAAACCACAATAAACGTGGTGAAGTTTTTTTTTTTTTTTTTTGTTGGTCTATTTATATAATATGAAAAATAAAAATAAATTTAGAACCATAAAGAAAGTCTATTTGTTAGAGCTCAATTCACAATAGAACCACATTATTTGAAATGTTCATTTTTAAAAGGATTATGCCAACATGCAAAATCAACCAAATCGAAAATCAGTTGCCCTTTTAAAGGATTATCATTCATAAGATGAAGGAGAGTTGTACAGCAAAAATGACAAGTACAATAGGCTTGTCCAACAAAACCCAATTTGACCCAACTTCCAAATCAATCTCAACAAACCCAATTTGATCCAACTTCCAAATCAATCTCAATTCAAATTCATAAAAGTAGACACAATAAAATTAGCGAAATTCATAAAACTAAACTGAGAAATTATCGTGTGTATCTGAATCCTGCCTTTATATCTGAAATGATACGCCCCACCCTCAAATGAAATCTTTCCCAAGAAAATGCCCTCAAACACATTGGACAATATGCACCATTTAAAAGAAAATGACACCTGAGAAGCCAAATCGTTTCTTTCATTTCTTGGGGGCTTAAGCCCCAAAGTGTACAATGGATGTGGGTAACAAAGACCTGCCGAAAAATGAAAAAAAAAAAAAACACTGTTACAATTTCTTACGTCTGTATACCACTTGTAATCCCCTCTTTCGGTATCCACCGAATACCCTCCTACAATATAATGATCTAAAACAGTAACAGTAACGAGGGACTTTATTGTCATGTTCCAAAGAAATGATAATCAGATATCTCAATCAATGGGAAGGCCTCTTAGTACAAGATCATATTTCTCCTATTAAAAAAGAATGGACTGTAAAATTGACTCAAAAAAATATACAAATTACGCCCTTCATTACGCCAAGGGAGTGAAGGAAAGCAAAACCGGATCGGAGCATGAGGATTGTTGAGAAGCTATACTGACTTGAATCTCACAGAAGTTTACTAGTTCTTCGTCTTGATGGCCCTCCCGGAAAAAGCTTCATAATCCATCCCAAGACTCTTTCCACTACCTACACATGAGAATTATAGAGAAAGATGATATTTCTATATATTCCACTCCATGATTGCAGAAACTACAATTAACGTTCCAAGAAACATTATTTGCACTCTGGCTTAATTAACAGCTTGGACCAGAAAATACATTTCTAATTAGAGACAAAATAAAATATTAAAGGAACCAAAAGAACTAATTGGTTCGTTGAGGAATGATGTACCTGAGCAGCCAACTATAAATAAAATTATATCAAAAGAAAACACAGTACCTCATCGCCTTCGTCTGCATATGGAGTATTGTCGGGAATATCAACAGGACTAGATTGTCTAACAATAATATTCTCGTTAGCCATACTTTGGGCAGTTAGGAGCTCTAATCTCTGAGTTTGAGCTTCAAGTTTCCGGGACAATTCATTGTTCAGCTCCTTCATTCATGAAAAACAATACGGTCAACATTGTAATTATGATCTGTGGACTAACAAAATAATTATGAGCCAGACACAAATCCATATATCAAAATTGAATCAATGCTACTATTAACGATGTAACTTCAAACCACATTTTCCACTAGAGTATGACCCATTGATGGTAGTGATGTCACTCTCGGTAACAAGAGAGAAGTCAATTCCATGTGTAACGACTTTCACCAAACTTACAACAAAAGTAAACTAAGTACAGAGGCGGCCAGTCCAAGAGTCAAGGTCAAAACCCATCAGATAAATAGGAAATGTAGCCTGCTATGATGAAAAAAGCATTCCCATTGGAATGTATTTTGTGCTTGAACTAAGCTTGTTCCATTGGATCAAAAACCAAGTAAAACAAAAACAATACTAGCTTGTTCCCAATCCAAGTCCGCAAGTTCGAAGTAACATAAGAAATGCGTAGGCCTCTTTCAGTCACAATATTTCATAACCCTTAAATATATGTATCAATCCTGAAGAAAGCTTCCTTCTTCCTTAAAGTAGACCAGATACTAAGAAGTCAAAAGCAGGAGCAGACTACTACATTGAGTTGAAAATTTAGAATTATGCTACCTTCAACTTGGAACAATTAGATGACTCGGATGCCAAAGATTGCATTAACTCTTCTTTCTCCAATGCTAACTGAAACAAGAAAGCTTCAATAGTTATCATCTTTGCATACTAGTAAATCATTTAAACTGCAACCACTTGTTTTCTCCTTTTCTATTTTTGAATATTTTGAATATATAAAGTTTCTATTAAAAAAATAATAATAATAATTTAAACTGCAACAAGAAAGCTCCAGTAGGACTGTTTTTTGCCATCTCACTTTATCTAGTTCAACTAGTAAATCATATAAGGTGGGAGAGAGGGAGAGAGAGAGAGAGATTAGAATTCAATTTAATGGGCTAGATTTAACAAGACAACTGAAACATCAAAAGTTAACCACTGAGAGATGGTACCTCAGAAATTAGCGTATGGATGTTTTCAATTGTTCGCATCTGGTCATGAGGTAGATTCACAGATGAAACATCAAAAGTTGGCTGTCCACTTGCAGGCAGAATCAGGAAACTTGAGGCATCATCCCTTTCCTGGCCTAAGGTGTCAGGAATAGCATCTTCATTTGCTTCAATTATAAAATTTAAACAAAAAATAAAAAATAAAACCAATGAAGAAATTAGTCATCATAAATACATTCATTCATCAGCAGAAATCTTATTGGTGAATATTTTTATCTATGCACATTGTTCATTGGAATTAATATGGACAGAATTAAGTAATAAACTTCTCATACAATGACAACAAACATAACCTTCTCTGCAATAATAAAAAGACTTCTATTAATTTAAACAAAAACTTGATCAGGAATAACTAATGAAAATAATGAGTATTTGTTAGGGTAGGTTCTCATTCGATATTCCCAACATGCATGGTGGTTGTTGAAAGTTATTGCTTTATTTGGCTTACATTGATTGTTTGTAAATGTATCTTAGGATAATCAGCATCAATCAATATATCCAACACTTGTGAATCGTAAAAATTTAATAGCCAAGTTATAAACTAAAACCAATAGTTAAATAGGAGCGAAGCACTACAGGAATTCTGAGAATAATAGAAAAATAAAATAATACAAATAGAATACAGTAATAGATGCAGCCATTTTTTTGTTAGATTCTTGGAATGATTATCTTGGCCACCCAAAGAAAGTAAACTAGGTCTTTACTTGTACCATGCATGCATACCATTGCCTTTCTAAGTTATAGTTGCAATCACAGACACATGTTTCATTCATAAAATAGAGGCATAACCACATTAATATCATTACATAGCATTAAATGTTGTCAATTATCACAAAGACTCACCAAAGTAGTAACGGTTTTTATGTAGTTATATCTTTATTTTATGTATGACGTGCTTGGAGGAGAATTCACTCATAGGTTGATAGAAATGAGTGTGTCGATTCTAACATGAATACAATCATAAAGATTTTAAGAATGACATATGTTCAACCAATAACAATACATGCAAACACTAATTACCAAATAACAAACACAAGCACAAACAGAGCCATGGCCACAAACCAATTAACTGGATTCACTAAGAAATTCAGTAATTATTATGGCATTTAAAATTTACCTAGATCTTCTGTAGAAGTAGACACATCTTTGTTATTAGTATTCTTGCTAACATCAACATTCTTTCCACTTGTGGAAGCTTTCCGTAACATAGACTGCAACAGCTTCTTCTCTGTACCAGATAATAACAATGAATAAGGAGCAAGATTTGGAGGCATAAATAAAACTATAGAAGACTACATTCACATTAGTGAGGGCTTAAGAGACTAGTCAATAATTTCACAACCCGCCTTGTTGGCATGGCATGACTTCAACAAGCCCAGTCTTCTCCAACCCCATCAATTCAATCAGGGGCCTTTGCTACATGCAACTCCCAGCATTCTTCTCTTGTGTTCATTTTCATATTAACATAACAAAAAACAAAGGTTCTGAAACTTAACAAACCTCAATGGAATAAATTTTTTTATGTAAATAAATGATCGCTTCATTCAAAGGGAGGATTGTGAGATACAGTCTGGTAATATTTGAACAACCTCAATCTCACCAATGATTATAGACCTAGTTGTGTGGTGTGGAGGGACTTCATACACTCAAGCAGTAAAATAACCGTGCTAAGATAAGTAGCTTGATTAAGCTCTTATTAGCTTAAATTGGTGACAAGGGCACTAGAAAGGCTAGACCATAAAAATTAAAGAGGCACGCCAGCAGCAATTTGTTCCCTCTGAGAAAAGTCACTAAAGGTAGAATTCTACATTGAAAGGTCGGTCATGAGCAATAGCAAACCTAGAGAGGTTCTACTATACAGAGAAGTATTCTTAAAATTCAACACAAGGGATTTCATATCAGAGGACTCTACCCTCACAACTTTTCAACCTTCTGTCTTTTTTTTATAAATAAATATAATATACCCCTTAATCAAATTCTATTGTAGATCATATAAGCCTTACCTTCCTGAAGAGCATTGATAGTTGACTGCAAATCCGAACGATCCTTTTCTAGGCTAGACAGTCTTTTCCTGCACAGATTGATTTAGGATAGTCATTTTCAGAGACATTGGTAATAAGTCTAAAACTGAAAGTGTACAACATTCTTTAGGATAGTCATTTAGGATATGCATCTACCACATTCTTTAGCTCACAACTCTAATTTTTCACATTCAGTAACACTCAAAAATTTCAGATTTTTTTTCCAAAACAAATATAACATTTTCCATGCAAGAGACAGGGGAGTGATAAAAAAATAATACAATAGATTATTATAAATAAACCCAATCCTAGACAGGTATTTATAAAAAAACCCACACACTATTTAAACATAGAAACACACCCAAAATCAACAATTGTATATTTTTTGGATGTGTTTATAAATGGGTTTTGAGTGTGTGTAATGATGGATTTTGAGTGTGTTTATAAAGTGTTTTGGGTGTTGGGTTTTTTTATAATTTCAGCCCCCATTTCGGGTGTTTTAGTGAAACCCCCATAATACAAGTGATTCAGAATATGTTCACAAATTTTTATTTTACTGCAAATGTAAAAGGATAACTTACTTGTATGAAGAGATTTCAGCTTGTGTGTTCTCCAATTGCCTTTCCAACTTTAGCTCACTGGACCTTAATCTCAGTGCCTGGGAAAATTAATATAGCAATTAGAATATATTTTTTAAAGCAGCACCATCAAACATGAGCAATTTTGTACCTAACCCATATCACTATGTGTACATACACACATACACACATACACACATACACGCATATACACAAAAGCTCGGGCAAACTTTTATGTTGGCCAAAAGTACAAACATAACTCGTTTCATAGGTCACATCCAAGGAAAACATATGACCAAAGTTTCTGCCTACCACCTCCACTACAATTTGCCATTCCCTCGTGTCCCCTTCTTCACACAAAAGAGCAACATAAAATAAAAAATGTTTTGTCCCCATAGAATTACAAAGTTGTTTCTACAAAGCAGTGCCTAAAACCCAAACATACCAAGAAAAATCACTACCTTCTCCTCTAATCCAATAACTTCGGATGCCAAAAGCTTGGCACGTTCATCGGCTGCATTACATTCTAGATGTGCATTTGCATATTCATTTCTGACAGCATCAAGTTCCACCTATTGACATCAAGAATTACAAGATATAAATTGAAATTAATGAAAACATAAACTAGATAAAGACGAATGTGCAAAACTCAAAATATAATTAGACATGGAAACATCAAAGAGTGACTAGATCTTATACATCAACAAATGCTCAATCACAGCAAAACCCTAAGAGTTTATTATCTCAGTGTAAACACACATGACAGCCTCATACAAGCTAGAAGGTACATCCTTCATTCTATTTTTTTTAAATTTAGTTCAAAATAGTATTTCACCCATTAAGGATATCATTACAATACCAGGGATGGGGAAGACTAGATTGTTTATAGATGGTGGACGGTTCAGACTTAAGAGTATTTTTTCCATAAAACATAAATGACATCCTCAAGTCACAACCATCCTTGGCATTGTAATAGTTTCCTACTGCACCGGTCTAGGCACTCTCTCTAGGCATCAAATCTAAAAGTTATTACCACATTTTCCAAAGTACCATTAGTCCTAAAATACACATCCACACAATCAAATATCTTAACTATAAACTATAGTGTAAATATACACTGCACTTGTGTCTCAAACAAGCCAAACTAGATTTTCATTCATCCACAAAAGGTCATTAGAATGTAATACAGAAATACAGACATGCAAGTTGGAGTGGATGCACAAACATATCTTTGTGCAGAATGTGAAACATCTGAACACACACACACATATTAAATATCTAATATATATGTATGGTCCCTTGAGATATAAATGAGTTCCGAAATGATCGGTGGAAAGGGGATAAATGGACTCTAACCAGCTGGGCCTTGATTTCCTCCTGTATATTTTCCAAGTCAGATTTTAGCTGGTCAACAACGCTTCTCTGTAGAAAAAGCAAATAGAAAACAGTTAGGATGAATTCATGGCACTATGAATGACCTTTTTAGGGAGATATAGACGGCAGCATCACTATACAGTGAAGTTAGCATAGCTGTCTTCTTGCTAGGATACTAAAGGAGAACAGAAAGTAATGCAAAGATGTCAGGCATGCTTAATTCATAAATTCATAATGCATCAACACACTAAATGTTACATAAAAGTAATGATGCAATATCACGCTACACAGGTACACCTGTTGGTTATAACTCTCCGTCAAAGAAGAATTTTCAGTAGCCAAGGACTCTGCTAAAGCACGAGAAGCATCAAGTGCTCGTTGCAAAGAAAACTTTTCTTGTGTCAAATCTTCAATATGCTGCATAACAACAAGAGAAATACAAAAAAGCAATCAACAAAAGAATTCTTTCAAAGCAACGTGCTCAGATGAGTGACATCACAGTTTGGAAGTATACAACCTAAGATCTATGACAAAATGGAAAATAAAACTTAGTTATTATTAGATATACTAAACAAACTTAGCATGTAATTGTTAAAGTCAATCATTCATAGAAAGAAGGAAACTGCATACACGTTGGCTTATTATATGTATTTTTCTCTGCTATGCTAAAGTTAATTATTGTACTCAAAGAAGGAAGGCAACTTTTGAGATTAAAACTAGGAGCACACGATATCCCAGTGATGCAACGTATATGATGTGGACATAAAGAGATGGAAGAGGGAATTATTAATTAGTTTCCTAATTTATTTGTTAGTTCCTAGGTTCTCTAAGTTTTCCAGATTTCATTAGGATTTTTGGTTTTTCCAGATTTCAGTAGGATTTCTAAGTTTCCTATTTTATTTGGATTAGGATTTCTTTCCTAGAATAGGTTTAATTTTCCTTTTCACTCTAGGGTTAGATTATTATAAATACCCCTTCTATGTAATTCATTACGGAGTTGAGTTGCTGAGATATAAAGAAAAGTTTATTTTCCAGAGAATGGAGACTACTTGGTGTGAAGCCAAACCCCTGGAGTGATTCCAGACCTATCCTTGTTCGTTCTATTTTCTGTTTTCCATTGTTTTCGCTTCTGCTAAACTACCTAAATTCTCAATTCACCCATATCCTACATTGGTATATTCTCAGATGCACTTGAAAAGACAGGTATTTCCATTCTTCAATACAATGTATCCTCAGTATTTCCATGTTGGATACTTTGTTATCATCAACATCTCTTCATTATAACTCTAGCCCTCCTCTCACTAACCCCTCGAAAGTCACAGCTACAAAATAAATTGTGATGAAGATCTTAGTAATCAACCCATATTTCCATCCAAAAGGAAGCTCCGAATATCAAACTGCAACTCAATGGACTACTTGTGTCACCCTTCATGTGTATTGAACAAAGGACCTCAATATTTAATTGATTAAGGAATTTTTTATGCTAAAATTACTAAATATATGCAAAAGAAATATCACCAGTGGACATATGTGTAATCATTCCCCATCAGAAAATTAGGGGTAAATGGTACCTGTTCCAGAGCAGAAAAATCTTCATTCTGATTAGGAGAATAAAATTCATGTTTTCTCTCCACGCTATTCCCCTCAACTATTGGCCTCTGCTGGTCCATTCCAGCATTAGGAGGAAATAAAGACTTCGCAGAATTCTCAAATGCATGAGGTGCACCAGTTTCAAACTTTGAAAAGGATCTCACAGTATCATCATCCATAGATGGCTTACGAAAAGGCGACGAACCTAGAAAACTCATGCCATTTGATTTATAACTGTTGGACATAAGTGATTCCTCAGGCTCACCGTGTTGAAAAACAGTCCCTGAAGAAGCTTTAGACACATTAATAGAATCCAGGAAAGATGAGCGAGATCTCCTAGAATTAGTTTCAGGTGTAACTGAATATAGTGATGAACTTCTGGCATCAGATTCAAAACCCATGGATTCAGATGTCTGCACTGCTGTACTCTGCAAATTATGAAACCCACTAGCAGAGCTAGTAAGCTTTCCTTCTCCAAATCTGAAAGTTATAGGATCACTTAAGTCCACACTACTACCACGCATGTTTTTCCCAACTTCATGAGCAAACCCTCTTATGCTGGTACTGGGCTCAGCCAAGCCTGCCATGAGGTCCCAAAACATAATTACAGTGAGCATCTTCCTTGGAAGAGAAGATTCAAAGAAATTGCATAAGCCTACACTGTGATCATTAGATCAAAACACAGGAAATCAAAATCCAAAAATGTATAATTACCTTCATAAAGTGAAGATGGAGTAGGGCCACCAGACACTGTGCTGGCCTCACTTTGTAGCAATGCGCCGACAGAGTTCTGAGGTGATATTTTTGTAACAGAAGGATGAGAAGAACCAGAGTTACTTACAGAATCCATCAAAGATATATTATGTTCTTTGAACTGAAATTCATTCCTTCCATGATAACTGGAATGACTTGTACTGCTATCAAAATCTTGACTTGCTTGTGGTCGTAGAGCAATAGACTGATCAGATGTGGTCTCACCTGAGTTACCAGTATATTTTTCAAAATCATTATTCATCCCTTTTGTCCCATTGCTATGATTAACGTCTAGTGATCCAGCAAACCCAAAACCGCCATAGCTCTTAAATTCTTGATCACTTGCATGTTTATGCACTTGATCATTAAAATCATTTGTTGAAGGACTACTGTGGGAATTATTCAGGGGAGCTTGTTCCTTTTTTTGGGAAAAATCAACTGCTTTGTAATCGTTGTTGGATGATACAGATGAAGTTTCAGTATAAGCACCACTAGGTCCATCAGATGTACCGGCACCATCTGAGACTGTAACTCGTACAAGTTCAGTTTCTAGAGGTTGTTTCTCATTTGAGCTAACTTCAGGGGCATTGGTTTGGCTAGTGGATGAAGCCTTCTTAGCTCGCTCTGCTGCTTTTTTCTTACGGAACTCCTCCAACTGCAAGAGTGGGGGAAAAAACCAAATATATGTGAAATTCGACAAACAAATAATGAAATTTTTGATAAGTTACTATATCAGAATTGACTAAAATTAGCCACATGCGTATTTATTAACAAAAAATACTGAACTACACAGACCGAGAACTAAATGTTGATCTGTTTATCAAGAGACTTTGTTGGTTAAACAATTCTTTGTCAAAGTATGGGTGACCATGACGTTTTAAATTGATTATGCTCTTCTTTCTCTTTCTTTTTCTTACCATAAGGCATCCATACACGAACAATGCTTGCCACATAACTATGACAACCTAGTCCCATCTGCATTTTCTTTTTCAAAATAACAAGTGGGGTAGCATGCAATCTCATCTGTTGTACGTCTAAAGCTTGTTCGATATAACAAAAATACTGCTAAATCATTTTGTTCCTGCTAGCTCAAAACAAGATGTAAAGGTTGAACATACACACTCAAAAACATCAAGATTCAATATTTATCGCAGTTCCTGTACTGTCTCTAAGCATTATAAGCCAAACAAAACGATTTCCTGAACCCAAAAAAATGTGTTTTAAATCATATGTCAATAGTAGGAAACACAATATCTTCACTATGACAGCAACCAAGTATAGATTCCGACCGTACAAGTGCAAACCAGACAATTGGATTAAAATTCAATGCGAAGAGTCAATCATTTCATATTTCCAAATAAACAATTGCAGATACATATATTATACAAAAACATGCAGACTTATGTAAAATTCCATTTGAACAATTTGAACGGAACTGGATAGTAATCGAATAGAAAAAATACCTTGCGCTTTCCAGCTTCCAAATCCTTTAGTTTTCGCGAGTTGGGCAATACTTGAGCTGAAGCCATTTAATCTCCAAAACTCAAACAGTTTCAAACATATGAATGCACAATTCCCACCACCTCCCCCGCAAACCCCTAACGAACGAAAACCCTACGAAACAAACAAAACAAAACCCTACAAAACCACAGAGATACCCGGATCAAGGAATTGAGCAATGACGCGCAATTCAAATTCGATCAACGGTCGGTTTCAATTTCGAATTCAAAACGTAAAAATCGAATCTTCGTAGAGAAATCAGAAAATATGTATAAAGCCCTAATTTCTGTAGGGACAAAGAGCCCGATCTGATCGGAGAGATGGAGAGCTCTGTGAAATTCTTCGGTTCTGGCAGATCTCCCCCTTTGCTCTCTCCCTCTCCTCCTTTCTCTCTCTCTTTTTTTCTGTGCGTTTTGTTTTCTCAATTTACATTTTTTTAAAATTTTTGCGTGGATGATGATATTACGTGGCGGTAATAAGGGAATTTTTTTTTTTTTTATCTGAATCACGAGGTAGTCCTGATAGGCCCCAATTATGAGTGGCACGGTAATAAGGGATTTTCAATTTGGGCTTTTTGTAGGTTTTTTTTTTATTCGTTTAATTATTTATTTGTTTTTTGGTGTTTTTTGTTGGGGGCGGCGTCGAAGAGATGATTGATTGTGGCTACATAATTTGAATTGGCGACCAAAAGGCCCTTTCGGGATTGTGATTTGTGACAATGCTATTAAATGGTTGGTAACGTACCCATGAATTGTATACCAAATTTTGGGACTTTGTTACAAAAATATTAATTTCTAGGTGTTATAGCATAGGGTCTTATTAAATTTGACTCAAGAAATCCCAATTAACAGTAAGGGGCTTGTAGCTCAAGTGACAATAATCCGTACAGCTAAGAACATGTGTTCGAATCCCCCACCTCTCATTTTATGTCACACAACAAAATAAAACAAAAAATTGATATTACAAATAAACCAAACATTCTTATTATTTATTTGACTGCGATATAGAAACCTTCGGCTAGTGTACACATACTTCGTAATTTTCTGATTTTTTTTTATAAGAAAAAATAAAATTACAACCCAAATCCTTTTGGGCAAGCAGGTCCAAAGAGGTCGAAATAAAAAGCATTTACTAGATAAAGGGGAGCTCAATTTCCCGCAAGTGTAATTTTTTGATGATGTGATACATGATGAACTTTAGTTAAAAAATTGTTTTATGACATTGCTTCATCATGATAAACATTGGTCCATACTGAGCATACAAATTGAAAACAAAGGAATTCATAGAGCATACAAAATATATATATGACTTGGTAGTTTCAGACTTGATCAGGGACACGCGATTTCCTCAGGCATGTCATATGGGCCAGCAATTTTTGGTAGTCAGGAAGGTTGTCTTTGATCACAGGAACTTGCTTGAAATTCTGAACCCATGCATGCAGCCGAGGCAAAGTGCTTGCCCCCAGAACCTTGACACCAACCATTTCTTCAATGGCCTCAAACCAGTGAGGCAACCAACCATGTGTTATGTCTACCAAGCTTATAGTTTCACCCCCAAAAAACTTCTTGTCTCCGAGGCCTTGCTCTTCCAATATTTTCAGGTTTTCCAATACTGCTTTTATTGTCTTTTCTCGCTCTTCCCCGGCAGTTAATTCAAAGAACGGACCAAAAATGGGAGCCTGATAAATAAATTCAAAGTATATAAGCACTTGTATTGATTTTGTAATGCAAATTGAATTTGTAAACTAATCCTATATAGCTATTTGATCTGGTCTCGTAGCAAACAGACTTATTTATCAAATTATATATGTTCACCAAATGATGTGTCAGTATTTCATTTATATATTCAACTATAAACTCACTTTAAACCGCATTTAATTCTTAAAAATAAATATCAATATATCATTTGGTGAACAAATTTGGTGCTTTATCCTTTGTTTTATAAGTCCACTTTACTTATGACCTAGCTTTTGTGAGTCACAATGATCCAATGTTACATTTATAATGAGACCTATTGCTATGTTTATGTATTTGACACCAGGTCTTGGGCCTCACTATTTTCAGGTCCAATGGCAGAGTTCCCCCCTCAAGGAACTCAGTCTCTTTTGTCCCTTTGCCATAACTTTTTTTTTTTTTTTTTGGGTTGAAAATTGCCATAGCATTTTCATTACGAACTACAAAGACAGAAAAAGGGGGCTCTCTTTCTCTCTCTCTCTCATTTTCTTCTTCCTCTATAAAACACCCCTTTTAGTTCTAGGGGCTTCCCTGGAACTAACTCCTTCGGCTAATAAACCGGGCATCTCTCTCCCCCATCAAGTTGTAGAGAGTTCCCCCCGCCCCCTTAGCTTTTGCTGGGCTTTTGATTTTCTTACCTCAGGCAAGTTTTGTCTCACCCCTAGGTGTTTAGGGGCTTCTTGTTAGACCCCATTCAATCTTGACCCAATGTACAGAGAATATACTATTTTTATTACTCAAAACACAATACAATTCAACATACTTACAATACAACTCCTAATATAGTCGGTTAATTGCTAATGCAAAAGACTGAAACACCCTTAGCATCCCATCACTTCTTCTCAGCCTTTTTGGCTGATCTTGGCTAAATCTAAGGTGATTTGCCACTTTTGGCCCCCTGATGGTTGTGTTCTTGATTTTTTGGGCTCTGGGTGTAGATCTCCTTTGATCTATCTTCTGTGGAGGTGGAGTTGAAGCATCTGGTGGGATCTACTATCTTATGGTGGTGTGGGATCGTGTGTGGTGCTGGTGATGCTGTGACTTTTATCTAAGGGTCAAGGTAGAATTTTAGTGGTAAATGCTCTTTCACTTTATGGTGTTTCCAGTTCCAAAAATGGATGAGAGTTGGTTCTCTGACATGATCTCCCAGCAGGTGCATCAAACATAGGGGTGAATCACTCAAAACATATGTTTATGTGTCTGTGATCGGAATCAACAGACATCAATATAAAAATTCAATCCGAAATTTCGTCATATGCTTGTTAACAAACTGAAAATTAAATTATTGACCAAAAAAAAAGACTCAACATCAAAAAATTGAAAACCGTCTCGATCAACATAATAGATTTCAACCCAGTAGACTGTCTCAAAAATTGAACTATAACAAACAGAAAGAAAAAAGAAGAAGTAGATGATACAAAAAGTGATGAAATGAAAATGGAAACTACTCACTTGATACACATAACATTGGATCCAAAACCGCGCGGAGGCTCTTTCGTGAGCATCTTGAGGCAGCAGAAGATAATTCCCCGGCCAAGTTTCTTCAATGTATTCAAGGATGACAGGGGACTCAGCAATCGGTTTGCCGCGATGAACAAGCACCGGGACCTTCTTGTGAATTGGGTTGAGCTGCAAAAGCAATTCACTCTTGTTTGAAACGTCTTCTTCTATGTACTCATATTTCACACCCTTGAGCTTTAGAGCCCATATCACTCTGTAAACATATGGGCTCGGCCAAAACCCTATTAGCTTCACTTCTTCTTCCATGGTTGATGTGTTGAGGTCAAGGCAGGAGGCTCATATATTATAGCAGTCTAAATCAGAATTTAACCATATAAATAAATTCTAAAACTAAAGCTTAAAATAAATCATACAATAGTACAAAGATAAGTTTAGAAAAATCAGAATACGGTCAAGTTTAGAACTTGGTTATATCTCCTTAAGATGAAATTGTCTCTTATTGGTGCTTCAAGTTTCCAATGTCAAACGTCTCTCCCTCCCTGGATACAACGACCTCCTTATTACAATAGGACTCCAAAACACAATAACAACCAACGCATGATTGGTGTTGTGTGTTTGAACTCTCTCTCATATATATGGACTCATCAATAAGACGCACTAGAATAATTACTAACATTAGTGCACTGTGTTTTCACTATGCAATTGTCAAAAATTTAGTTATAACATGTGTGAGACTTACTTATTTATAGATGATGAAATTTGTCTGCTGTATGATTACAGACAATAGTAACTTAGTTGTGGATATCAAAAATTACTAAAAGGGGTTTTGTGAAAACAATTTGAAAGAGGTGTTAGTGTAATTTTTGATGCCTCAAGGGTTTTTTCTTTGGTGAAAATATTTAAATAAAAAAAAATTGATTCTTGAATTTTTTGTATTACCAAATTTCAGGACTTTGTTTTCAAAAATATTATAATTTCTAAGTGTTATAGCATAGGGTCCAAATTTATGAATTTATCGTATCAAATTTGACTCGAGATATTGATTAACAACAAGGGGCTTGTAGCTTAAGTGGCAGTAACCCTTACCGCTAAGAACATGTGTCCTCTCATTATCACTTATGTCACACAACAAAACAAAACAAAAAATTGATATTAAAAATAAACCGAACATTCTTATTATTTATTTGACTGCGATATAGAAACCTTCGGCTAGTGGAGCTCAATTTCCCGCAAGTGTAATTTTTTGATGATGTGATACATGATGAAGTTTAGTTAAAAAATTGTTTTATGACATTGCTTCATCATGATAAACATTGGTCCATACTGAGCATACAAATTGAAAACAAAGGAATTCATAGAGCATACAAAATATACATATGACTTGGTAGGTTTCAGACTTGATCAGGGACACGAGATTTCCTCAGGCGTGTCATATGGGCCAGCAATTTTTGGTAGTCAGGAAGGTTGTCTTTGATCACAGGAACTTGCTTGAAATTCTGAACCCATGCATGCAGCCGAGGCAAAGTGCTTGCCTCCAGAACCTTGACACCAACCATTTCTTCAATGGCCTCAAACCAGTGAGGCAACCAACCATGTGTTATGTGTCTACCAAGCTTATAGTTTCACCCCCAAAAAACTTCTTGTCTCCGAGGCCTTGCTCTTCCAATATTTTCAGGGTTTCCAATACTGCTTTTATTGTCTTTTCTCGCTCTTCCCCGGCAGTTAATTCGAAGAATGCACCAAAAATGGGAGCCTGATAAATAAATTCATGTTGTAAATGCATGAGTTGGTGGATGACCACCATACCTCCTAGCATTCACCCTTTCTAATTCTATGTAACCTATACACTAAATACCATAGTTATGGGCTTGTAACTTATGAGTTGTTAATGTCTTCTTACCATTGTAAGCCTATAAATAAGAGGTCTTATCAAGATGAGAAATACAAGTTGATTGAACAATTTATATTGTCTTCCTCTACTTCCCAATTCTCTCTACAATTTTCCCTTAGTTTTATAACACGTTATCAGCACGACATTGCTCTTGGTATGTATTCTTTCTCTGAATTTTCTTTCTTTTTATATGAGCTAGAGTCATCACATAGTATAGAGTTTCTTTGTACTCACCATCAGACTTCATCATGCTCATTTAAGAAAAAAAATCCTTATTCTTATTACACATGAATATAATGCCATGTTTTTTTTATTTGTTTGTTTATTTGATCTTAAGTATGATCTTAATTATTATAATGAGTTTGTATTATACAAAAGATCAGGACCCGAAGTTCCTCGATCCTCATCATATAACTTGATTAGGACCTAGAGTCCTTTAGATTGAATCAAAACCTGAAGTTCTTTGATTCCAAATAATTGAGGTTGTTAAGTTCCGTAAAGAGCACATAAGGACATGAAACTCCTTGATTTTGTATTAATCAAAATCAGAATTCCATGAGGTCTACATATGTAAAGAACCCGAACCAGAAGTTTCGAATGCATATACATCGATTTGAGTATGAAGTTCAAAGCACAACTATTAATTCAATTTATTTAGATCTATGTATTCGAACTTGAAGTTTCGAATATATGTTGATATGAACCTGAAGTTCATAGTTTTTCATGGATCTTAATACTATATATGAACCTGAAGTTCATTACTTATTTGTGCCTATATGAACCTGAATTGGTTGGAAATCCAATTCTTAAACTTGTAGTTTTATCTACATATTGAATCCACATTAATATTATATTATCTTGGAATTTCATAGTCTTTAATTTATTTATTTTATTCCTCGTTTATACCACTTTACTCATTTTGTTTTATTTTATTTATGTTGGGTTATTAGTTAATTTCGTTTTACAATGGTAATATAATATTGATACTTACAGTTATATATATAATATAACTGAAATCATAATTTCCAGAAGCAATCAATGCCCATTTATACGAAACGAAAAGATAATATAGGTTACACTCTATGTGTATTATGATGGAGTTGAAAAAGAAAAAAAAAGGGGGGGGGGAAATTAAGACCTGAAGATCTTGATCCTCAATATATTTAATGAAGGACTTGAAAATCCTAAATTCTATACATGTAAAGGAATGAGCCAGAAGCTACAATTTCTATACATCTAAAAAGGCAAGAAAATCCTTTTATATATGTGTATGTACATATATAATTTTATGGTTCACAAAGTGAAAAGGTGATTAAATGTTAACGTGAACCACGTTGATCAATACCAAATATTAGTTGGTTATCTCATTGTTATGGTTTATAAATTTGAAGACACTCATAAGCTGTGTGTAGTCTCGTTTGAGTTGTAAATCTTACTGTACAGTAATGTGTTCAATTTATTGTGAACAACTTTAGCACCATGAATGAAAAAGGGATTTCGTTAATTCAGATATTGGAACCCGAAGTCCATATCATAATAATTTAAACTTGAAGTTTAAATATTGAACAATGTGATAATTATAGAACCAAAAGTTCTAAGTGATATGAGGAAATTATTGGTGCATACTATATTATTTATAGTCAATTAAGGTTTACATATTCCTAAATTCATTTTCAATTAATTGGGACAAGAAGATCTCCCATATCAATACTTGTAAAATAACTATTTGTGGACTTGAAGTTCCTCATTTTTCTCAAAAGGCATAAAAAAACCAGAAGTTCTTCAATCACTTTTATTGAAACCAGAAGTTTCAACTATTTATTTTACGGCAATGTAAGGACCAGTTCTTAAAAGACAATACTTATAATATAAATATTTGTGGACTTGAAGTTCCCCAATTCTTAAAAGGCAAATGAAGACCTGAAGCTCTTTGATTTATTTTTCATTGGAACCAGAAGTTTCAACAATTTATTTTATGGCAATATTTTAATTTTTGATGTATTTTATTTTTACTTAGTTCTTTTCTTTAGTGTTATTTTTATTTTATGCAAGGACCCGAAGTCTCTAAATTATATAATTAAAGAAAGACCCGAAGTCTCTTAGGGCTCGTTTGGTATGCCTCCCTAACTTGGACTGGCTTGGATAAAAAATTATCCCATGTTTGTTGTCATATGGTTCTAGTTTTAAATGGGACTAATAATCTGGGGCCCACCAAAAACACCTCCTTAACTGGGCTTAGTGAGACCCGTGTGTGAAGTGGGGACAAACTAATCCCCTCCTCATCGCTCACGCCTTCCTCCCTTCTCCACGCCTTCATGCTTCATCTCTTCCATCAGTTCTCACCCCACCACACACCTTGTCACAGCCATCCCCTCCCACCTAAGCACACACCTCGTCACAGCCATGGCCTCCAACCCTCATCCATGTCAGCTGCGCGCTCTCTCTCTCTCTCTCTCTCTCTGCTACAAAACCCAAATGGAGGAAATAAATTAATTAATTCAAATCGCTTTTTCTTTTTATGAAATTAGGAGAAGAACCTCACAAAACAATAGCTAACCATCAAGCAATTCATCATCAAAAAACCCACCCCGGCAGAAGCTTCCTCAAAGAATCAAATTCCCAAATTTAGATTGTGGGGTTTGGGCATGCGGCTATTGAAGAGAGAGGAGGGTGAAGAGAGAAATAGTGAAATAGGAAATTGAGAGAGTATAAAATTTTGAATTAAGAAGCAGAGAGATAGATATTGAGAAGAAGAGCAGAAGGAGAGAGGAGGGAGAAGAAGAAGTTGAAGAAGTCGCAGGTTGGAAGAAGATAAAACAACAGAGAAAGAAAGAAGAGAAGTTAAAAAAACAAAACAAATAAATCCACTTGCCTTTTTTTAAAAAATTAAAAATAACAAAGTTAAAAAATTTAGTCCTAGTCCAATCGTGCACCAAACACAGTACAAGTCTTATCCAGCTTATGCCAAGCCAATCCAGTCCAAGACAGTCCCAATATTTAGTCTAGTCCATGACAATCCCGCGTACCAAACGAGCCCTTAGTTATCAATCCATATAATATCTATACAAGGAATTGGAGTTTTGCAATTCTTAGAGACCAAATCAAGACTTGGAGTTCTTTGATTTTCTTTAACTGGAACCAGAAGTTCCAATAGTTTATTTTATTACAGTATTTTAATTATTATTTTATTTTTCTTGTTATATTTAGTTATTTGTTTTCATTTCAATAATTTATATTTAAGGACGTGAAGTTCCTCATATGACCCGAAGTTCAAATATCTTAGAACCCGAAGTTCTTATTATCTCTAATCCAAACTATAAGTTTTGGCCACATGTGCATTAAAAAAAAAGGGAAATTCTAGAACCTAAAGTTCTAATTGTGTCAACCTCCAAATTGATATTTCAACAAGTGCATATGTATTATGAATATGGGTTGAAAAATATACATCATGTCAAGAACTTGAAGTTTCGACATTATTTGGATTTCATGTTTTCTAAAATTTTTATTATTATCGTTTTATTTTATTGCCTTGAAAAATATCATATTGATACAAATTTGGACATGAAGTTCAAAACCAAAAATTCTTTTTAAATTTGATATATGTACTCGAACCTGCAGTTCCAGATATATGTTAATATATATCCAAAGTTCATCATTTTTATTGAGATTAATATTAATATGAACCTGTAGTTCATATCCTGTCAAGAACCTGCAGTTCTGGTATAACATATATAAGATGCTAATTGAACCTGAAGTTCAGAATCAAACGTTGTTTCTTTTATCTTTATCATGTTTTCCGCAATGGAATCAAAATATTGTAACCAAATTCTAATTGGAACTTTCAAGTTCCTTGCTTCTTAATTTTAATTATTTTTATATTTAATTTGAACCTGTAGTTCAAAGTACAAAATGAGAAGATAAGATCATTCCGGAAGAATGGTATGCAAGAAATCGTTCCATAAGAACGACATGTTTTATGTACAAAAGAGTGTTCTAGAAGAACGACTTGCATTATGTACAAAATATCGTTATAGAAGAATGACTTGGATTATATACAAAAGACCATTATAGAGGAAAGGCTTGAATCATCCTGATATGTATCTATTTCTAAATGATTAAATACAATGCAAATTCTGAAGATTGCAAGTTGAATACATTGATAATACATTGGATAGATTAAAGTTCCAGAAGGACAACCCATTAACATGTCAATATTAATATGATGCACGCTGAATGCATTAAGGTTCTTGAAGGACAATACTTATGACATGAAATAAGGTCCCCGAATGACAATACTTATGACATTCTTGGTATTATTTTGATGAGACCAAAATTCCCGTCGTTAGGGGGAGATTTGGTTGTTCCTGAAAGAACAAAGAACGACGTGAATGATTATGAAATATATTTATTATTGTCTCATCAAACAAATTGGTATAAAAGATAAATGCTAGAAGTATATTCAAACACAAAAAGGATTGTAAGTCAAATGACTAGAAGCAAATACAGACACAAAGTTAGTGACTACTAATAACCAAGTTGTTGCATGCTTGAAGCATGACAGATTTATAGATTGCAAAAATTGAACTCCCCATAAAAGCTGTTGGATACCTGAAGCATGACAGATCTATAGGTTCCAAAGACTTAATTCCTCAGAAGAGGAGATTAATTGTAAAGTTTAAGCCCTACTCAAAATATCACTCTAGAAGAGGTTATGATCCACATTCTATAAATTATACATCTGAGAAGAGATATTTGTCCATGAAGTGACAATGAAAGCCTCTGAAGTGGCACTGGTACCAGAAATAATGAAAGCAATGAAATGCTTATAAATAATGCATGCGCATGCACATGAGAATTGTGGGATCATGAATTGATGATATATTGGTTTATAGTACGTACTAAAGTTATCAAGGGCTATACATGATGATATTGCACCACTTGTTATAATTGTCGACAAATGTAAACAAAGATTGGCCAATTGGAAGAGGCAGTCCAGTAAAGTTGAATATTTCCGAAAAAAGTGCAATTATTGAACCTATAGTTAAAACACCAAAAGGATATAAAAATGTATATGTTACAAATTGGTGTTTGAGATGAAGTGAAATAAATCACTTGATGATATCGCACAACGTTTCCCAATAAAGACATGAGATTATGATGGTAAACATGTGCAGCTATGTTATGCATTTTTATGAAAAATTTATGTGTACAAAATTTCCCGAAGGATTCAGAATGCCTGAAGCAAATGATTTAAAATATAATGGTTTGTAATGATCATTGTGTGGATTAAAGTATTGTGGAAGAATATGGTATAATCGTCTTAATGAATATCTATTACAAAAATGATATATAAATAATTTGGAAATGAGTTTACCATCATTGCAGTATATATATGAAGAATTTTGTTAGAACTCTTGAAGAGTTTACAAAGGCTTCCCTTGATTTAATAAAGGAATTGGAGATGAAAATTCTAAAAAGATTATGAAGTTAAGCATATCGCCAGAAGCAATCTTTTGAAGAATACATAGGAATACTTGAAGAATACATATGAATAAATTCTGAGAGATGTAAAATGTCATACATTATATAAATTATTGAAAGAAAATCTCTAAGAAGTTAAGGAGCTTGAAGCTCAATGTCTATACTCAATTTTCATGAAATGAAAGTGATCTAATTGCCTCAGCGAGTACTTTGATTGAATTATGAGTTCAAGACCAAGTTCAATATCGTTGCAACGTATTCAGATTTTTAAAGAAGTTATCAGAATATTTAGGTCTCTTGAAGAGCCTATGACATGCTAGCATAGCATACAAAAATTTATATGAATAGCTTATTACATCATGCAATTTTATACTCTTGTCCTCGTAAAGGTAACGTATGAGTTTGCTTATATTACTATGATATTATAGAATATGATGTTATTTTAAGAATTGTTAATGTGAAAGGATTTGTGAAAATAGTCTAGATATTTTTGGTATTACTCTAACCTCAACAGGGATTAAAAGGAATGACACACATACATCATCCAGTGATGATATTGAAGAAGTTTTTATATAAAGCATTACCAAAGCTTGCTTTGTTGGAGGAAAATGAGATATCAATATCATTTGTGTTGTATCTTCAAATAATTCAAGTTTGTCCTCATCAAGGGGAGTAATTCATCAGGGGGAGGATTCAACAATTTTCTACATATAGGACATATATGCGCTGTACTCTTTTCCCTTGGACTAGGTTTTGTCCCACTGGGTTTTTCCTATCAAGGTTTTAACGAGGCAGCATAAGCACGTCCAACACCATATCAATGATCCAGAAGAATGTTGCACTCTTTTTTCCTTTGCTTAGGTTTTGTCCCACTGGGTTTTTCTAGCAAGGTTTTTAATGAGGCAACTATGTCAATTGTATGGTGGACATCCAAGGGGGAGTGTTGTAAATGCATGAGTTGGTGGATGACCTCCATACCTCTTAGCATTCACCCTTTCTAATTCTATGTAACCTATACACTAAATACCGTAGTTATGGGCTTGTAACTTCTGAGTTGTTAATGTCTTCTTACCATTGTAAGCCTATAAATAAGAGGTCTTATCAAGATGAGAAATACAAGTTGATTGAACAATTTCTATTGTCTTCCTCTACTTTCCAATTCTCTCTACAATTTCCCCTTAGTTTTATAACAATTCAAAGTATATAAGCACTTGTATTGATTTTGTAATGCAAATTATTAAAATTTTAAACTGATGATATATATAGCTATTTGATATGGTCTCGTCGTGGACAAACTTATTTATCAAATTATATGTTCACTATATGTTGTGTTAGTATTTCATTTATATATTTAACTATAAACTTACTTTAAACCTCGTTTAATTCTTAAAAATAAGATACCAACAAATCATTTGGTGAGCAAATTTGGTTCTCTATCCTTTGTTTTACAAGTCGGCATTACTTATGGCTTAGCTTTTTAACATATATGTGTGAGTCACAATGATCAAATGTTACATTTACAATGAGGAGTCATTCTATAGTGACGGGACCTATTGCTATGTCACAAGAATTCTATAATGAAGGCCTTATATATGGCCCTTAGGTGAGGCCCTATCCCTTAACCGTTGGATTAAATTTGTTAGTTGTTGGATCAAATTGGTTAGCATGATCCAATGATTAGGACATAGGACCTCACGTAAAGGCCATATATAAGGTCCTCACTACAGAATGACTCTGCTATGTTGATGAATTTGACACCAGGTCTTAGGCCTCACTATTTTCAGGTCCAATGGCAGAGTCCCTGCTCTCAAGGGACTCAAGTCTCTTTTTTCCCTTTGCAATAACATTTTCATTATACCAACTACAAAGACAGAAACTATAAATACAGTAGAAGTAACCCAATTATGGGTGAACCACTAAAACATATGTTTATGTGTGTGTGATTGTGATTCTATTGTCTTAATCGGCATCAACATACATCAATATCAAAATTAAATCCGAAATTTCGTCATATGCTTGTTAACAAACTGAAAATTAAATTATTGACCAAAAAAAAAAAAA
>NW_018921420.1:327027-366808 GCF_002207925.1 Prunus avium
TCTATCTATTATCTGTTTTCTGTCATTCCTTACCAGCAATATATCAACGTATACTACAAGCTATGGTTTAAATTACTCTAAATTAATTTAATTTTCTGGATGGGGGATTTGAATTTGTCTGCAAAAGGGGCAGACTCACTGCCTTGACCGACCAATACAACTTAGTTGGGGTTGGAAATAAGATCCTCCTATCCTCAGTGGCGGATCCAGGAATTTCCTCTTCGGGGGTCAATGTATAAAAGCTCCAGGAATTTCCTCTTCGGGGATCAATGTATAAAAGCTCACAAATTTTTTTAGACAAATCTAGAATGCATTAACCAATCTACAAAAATTTAAGACCATATTATTATTAAACAATCTTACAAAGATTCAATGCATAGAGTAAGCAACTTTAAATTTATTACGACACTAAGAAAATTTATAAATATTGCGGCTGTAGGACAAAAATATGTGATACCCTACGAGTGATGTTTCCTGGGTTAAAAAGGAGGAGCAAGAGATAAATTCAAATCTGATGAGCTTTCAAGAATCGAAGGGAGCTTCATTTTGATTTTTTTTTAGATTGAAATAAGTCATGGTAAGAAAATTGGTGGATTTTTCTTCAAGTTTTTTTTCCCCCTGAGTTGTTATTTTGTGTTTTCCTCTTATTTTCTTTTATAGACGAAGTTGTCACTCAGGATTTGAGGAATTTGTGAGTATTAATTATAAAATAAGGAAAATAAAGAAAAATATTATGAATATTATAAAAAAGGGTTTTTCATCAAAGAGGAGAAGGGAGAAGAGAGAAAGAAAAGAAAAAATAAAAAGAGAGAAGGAAAAGCAATAAAAAAGAAAGAGAGGGAGGAGAGAGAAACATGTACCTCTCCAAGCTGCACTCGTAGGTTTTATCGGGCAGCAGTTTAATTTTTTTTTAAAAACACCTTAGCCAAAACGACGTCGTTTTGGCAAGGGTTTTTTTTTTTATATATAAAAACTCTTAAGTGGAACGACGTCGTTTTGACATAGGGAGAAAAAAAAGACGACTCTGTTGAGCTCTGCGTGCTGCTTGCTGCTTACTGCCTGTGGTGCTGTGGCTGCTTCCTCTTTGTGGCATTTCATCAAACACCTTCTGGGCAATTTTCAGGGGTCAAGTTCTTGGCCTCCTATGGTAGATTCTGGGTTTGCAGGGGTCAATTGACCCCTCTTGCCCCTATGTGGATCCGCCACTGCTCGCAGTCGTTGTCATTCTTCGTCGGTCGGTGATGCTGGGATCTGTACGAGAGGCAAAATTAGTAACAATCTTGGCACGGGTGTGGTATCGGCAGAGTAATAGTACACGTGCCATATGGTAAACATACTATAAGTAAAATTACCAAAGTTCCCCGATTCTAATTCCTTGATTTTCCTATTTAAGTTCCCTAATTCATGGTTTGCACCATTTCTTCCTGATAGGTAAATATGTCATAAGTAGAATTACCCTATAGGAACCGGGCATTAAAACTTCTTTTTTCACTCCGAGGGCAAGGACCCTGTAGCTCAAGTAGTTAAGGATATTTACTTTGCACTCAAGGATATTTATTTATAAAAATAAAAATAAAATATTCATCTTTATTCCAAGGGCACTACGCCCTTTTGAAACAGAATAATTTGGTACATGAAGTTGAAATTGGATAAAATAAGCACACAACAATATTATACACATATATATATGAGCCATGACCCTATGCAAAAAGCTAGAGCCAATATGACTACTGGGCAGTGCTTTTGGCCAAGACAAACTTCTCTCTTTTATGTTTCTGATAGTCAAGCAGTCTTCCATGATCAGGCAGGTTCTCTTTGATCACAGGCACTTGCTTAAAATTCTGAGCCCATGCGTGCAAGCGAGGCAGAGTGCCTGGTTCTATCACTTTTTTCCCTACTGCTTCTTCCACGCATTCAAACCAGTAGCTCAGAGCTCCAAGGGCAATGTCCACCAGACCAATAGTATCGCCGCCGAAGAATATTTTGTCTCCAAGGCCTTGTTCTTCCAAGATTTTTAGAGCTTCATGCAACTCTTTTGTTGCCTTTTCTTGTTCTTCGTCTCCAACAGCTCGAAAATATGCACTAAGGCGGGGCGGTATCTGGAAAGGAGAACAAAAAAAAAGAAGAGATCGATGTCAATATGTTTTCAAATTCAGAACCTCCTACACGTAAAATGTAATTAATTACCTTCTCTACTCCAAATTGTATCCAAAATCGAGCAAGGGCTTTTTCATGAGGATCTTTTGGAAGCAATGGCTTCTCTGGCCATGTTTCTTCGATGTATTCGAGGATGATGAAGGACTCAGCAATCGTCTTGCCGCCATGGACAAGCACTGGCACCTTCTTGTAAACTGGGTTGGACTGCAAGAGCAACTGGCTCTTGTTTGAAAGATCTTCTTCTATGTACTCATAGCTCACACCCTTGAGCTTTAGAGCCCATATCACTCTGTGAACAAAAATGCTTGGCCAAAATCCCAGCAGCTTCACTTCTGCCATTGTGTTGTGGTGAGATGTTTGAAACAAATGGGTTTAGAGTCTCTCCTCTCTTGGTGCCAGATAAATTCAGTTATATATATATATAGAAATATGTCGCAATCTCCTATGCTTGGGCGATAAGTTTCAAAGTTGAAAATGGGAATAAACAAACCAAAATCTTTAAAATGTCTTCATTTTGATGATATTAAATTATGTGCTCACCTAAACCTTATAGCTTTTCCTGAGTAGTCAATTAATCACCTCTGTGGGTCTTATCTTTGAACATTTCTAATTATTATTATCCATAGGTTTGCGATAAGTTTCAAAGTTGAAAATGGAATAAACAAACCAAAATCTTTAAAATGTCTTCATTTTGATGATATTAAATTATGTGCTCACCTGACCTTATAGCTTTTCATGACTAGTTAATTAATGACCTTTGTGGGTCTTATCTTTGAACATTTCTAATTACTATCCATATGGGACAAGTTCAGAATTGTTTAAACTATTATACAAGGCTTCCTATTTTCAATGCGAACAAACTCTCAAAATGCAAATTACACCAAAAGTGAGATTTTAGGAATAATAGATTTCTGGTGTAAATACGTGTTATTTATGAGTTTAGTGTTTGTTGATTTTTATGACAGAAAAAAGCTTGACTCCTTAAAATTGAGGATGTCACATCCCGAATCGGCTCCGTCGTATATATATTATAGCAGTCTAAATTTTGGTTGCTAATATAATACTCTCTGAATTTTGACTTGGCTTTAGTGGTAAGACAAAATGAAATGTTAGTCCTGCTTGGAAAATGAATGAAAGTGACATGCCCTTCTTTTCTTTTTCGTTTTTTTCTTTTTTATAACATTAGGAGGAAAGAAACCCCTTGGGATATGTATCTCTTTTTTCTTTCTCAAATTTCTATCTTTTTAAAAGTTCTACATCCACCGAATGGAAAATTTGAAATTATTTTGACAGTGATATTTGAGGTCAAGACCTTATCCAATAAAGTAGAGGGCCAGACATGGTCAGGACCTTATCCAATAAAGTAGAGGGCCAGACATCAACTGGGTCAAATGGTCATTGCCTTTCGTTTTCGTTAATTATTTTTATTATGTTATGTTGATGTCCAAAAAATAGAGTCAATTATAAAGTAGGCATGCTCGCAGTCGTTGTCATTCTTCGTCGGCCGGTGATGCTGGGATCTGTACGAGAGGCAAAATTAGTAACAACCTTGGCATGGGTGTGGTACCGGCAGAGTAACAGTACACGTGCCATATGGTAAACATGCTATAAGTAAAATTACCATTAACCAAGTTCCCCGATTCTAATTCCTTTATTTTCCTATTTAAGTTCCTTAATTTATGGTTTGCACCATTCCTTCCTGAGAGGTAAACATATCATAAGTAGAATTACCATATAGGAACTGGCCATTAAAACTTCTTTTTTCACTCCAAGGGCAAGGATCTTGTAGCTCAAGTGATTAAGGATATTTACTTTGCATTCAAGGATATTTATTTATAAAAATAAAAATAAAATATTCATTTTTATTCCAAGGGCACTACTCCCTTTTGAAAAGAATAATTTGGTACATGAAGTTGAAATTGGATAAAATAAGCACACAATAATATTACACACATACATATATGAGCCATGACCCTATGCAAAAAGCTAGAGCCAATATGACTACTGGGCAGTGCTTTTGGCCAAGACAAACTTCTCTCTTGTATGTTTCACATAGTCAAGCAGTCTTCCATGATCAGGCAGGCTCTCTTTGATCACAGGCACTTGCTTAAAATTCTGAGCCCATGCATGCAAGCGAGGCAGAGTGCCTGGTTCTAGCACTTTTTTCCCTACTGCTTCTTCCACGCATTCAAACCAGTAACTCAGAGCTCCACAGGCAATGTCCCCCAGACCAATAGTGTCGCCGCCGAAGAATATTTTGTCTCCAAGGACTTGTTCTTCCAAGATTTTTAGAGCTTCATGCAACTCTTTTGTTGCCTTTTCTTGTTCTTCGTCTCCAACAGCTCGAAAATATGCACCAAGGCTGGGCCTTATCTGGAAAGGAGAACAAAAAAAGAAGAGATCGATGTCAATATGTTTTCAAATTCAGAGTCTCCTACGCGTAAAATGTAATTAATTACCTTCTCTACTCCAAATTGTATCCAAAATCGAGCAAGGGCTTTTTCATGAGGATCTTTTGGAAGCAATGGCTTCTCTGGCCATGTTTCTTCGATGTATTCGAGGATGATGAGGGACTCAGCAATCGTCTTGCCTCCATGGACAAGCACTGGCACCTTCTTGTAAACTGGGTTGGACTGCAAGAGCAACTGGCTCTTGTTTGAAAGGTCTTCCTCTATGTACTCATAGCTCACACCCTTGAGCTTTAGAGCCCATATCACCCTGTGAACAAAAAAGCTTGGCCAAAATCCCAGCAGCTTCACTTCTGCCATTGTTTTGTGGTGAGATGTTAATTTGAAACAAATGGGTTTAGAGTCTCTCCTCTCTTGGTGCCAGATAAATTCAGTTATACATATATAGAAATATGTCGCAATCTCCTATGCTTGGGCGATAAGTTTCAAAGTTGAAAATGGGAATAAACAAACCAAAATCTTTAAAATGTCTTCATTTTGATGATATTAAATTATGTGCTCACCTAAACCTTATAGCTTTTCCTGAGTAGTCAATTAATCACCTCTGTGGGTCTTATCTTTGAACATTTCTAATTATTATTATCCATAGGTTTGCGATAAGTTTCAAAGTTGAAAATGGAATAAACAAACCAAAATCTTTAATTTTTTAATTTAAAAAATAAACCAAAGGATTAGGCGAGATTAGCTCCTCCGTATCGGTCATCGGATGCACAAACATCTACTATTGAAACGATAATTTTTACGTCTGTTGGACGTGAATTTTTCACGAAAAAAAAAGGGGTGGCAACCCATTTAAAATAAAATAAAATAAAATGTAAGCCGTAAACTTGTATTTGAATGGGACTGAAATATTCTTCCCTGCAAGTTTATCAAAAAAATATAAGTGTTTGTCAAGTATCAAACACTGAAAGATAAGCATCCCAGCCGAGAAGTGGCTATTCACTTCAACTCAAACTCCTCAAATCTCGTGGTCTATAAAAGAGTCATGCCTATGATAAAAAAAGGAGGACATAAGGCAAAGAGGAGAACAGCCGCAGGAAGGAAAAATTAGCAAGCACACTTCAGAAAGGGAAGATCCATTTCAAGGTAAAAGAAATTAGTTTCATGGCACAATTTTCTGGTTTTTTTGCTCAAGACTGCAGGTTTCATTCAACTCAAGGGTTCCTGGCTATGACGATTTCTATCATCATGAAAAGGGCCAGGAATCTCTCAAAGGGACAGCTCTGCTCAAGTATTTCCGAGGATACGATCTGAACCAGTTTGTTTGATCAATACACAGAGATTCTTGGCTATGATGATTTTAATCATCATAAACAAAGTTAAGAATCTCTCCAAGGCTTGGCTCCGCTCAAATAATTCCAGCAGTTTGTTTGATCAATCCACAGAGATTCTTGGCTATGATGATTTCAATCATCATAAACAAAGTTAAGAATCTCTCCAAGGCTTGGCTCCGTTCAAATAATTCCATCAATGTTTTCAGTCCACCACCAGCAGGGAAGATTGTCTTCCATGATGATTTCAAGGGTTTAGAAAAAGCTCCGATTAAATGGTTCCAAATGCAGAGAGCCAGCAGAAGAAGAGATAATGGAACAAAATAAAAATGGTGGGTTTGCAAAGAAACAAAACAAAGAGGAGCTTAAAAAAAATAAAAGGGGGTTGTTCGCACAGCCATCCTCTTTTGATCTGCTTTGATTAAAAAGGGGAGTAAAGAAGTAAAAGAAATATGGTGGCTGGTCCTGTTTTTTGTGCAAAGAGACAAAATAAGGGGCAATGTAAAAAAAAAAGAAGAAGAAGGGTGATGAAATAAAAGAAGGGGGCTGTGTCGCACAGCCCCTCCCCCTCTTGAATCAAAATTAGCGGTCAGCTTTGATTGGAAAAATGAGTAAAGAAAAAGCTCTCAATATTGAAGAAGACAAAGCAAATACTCAACCCAAATTTGTCTTTATGAAGCAAGAAGACAAACTGCTCCTAAAGCTCTCAACGTGGCCTACAGCAAAGCACTTTCTCAACCTGCATATTCAAAGAGAGACGTCAGCTACATGGAAACAAAGTATATATATATATATATAATAGAAGAAAAGGAAGACATAGCATGTGGGTTACCACGTGAAATCTCAGAGGAGAAGAAACAATTTGTTTCTTTTTTTTTTATGGTGCAACAGGTGGCTTGACCAAAGCTATGTGCTGGTCTGGAGAAGCAAACGAAGAATAATATTAAGTCTTTCGTTTTGTTGCTGTTTGCTGGTGCTCATGTGTTTTTTTTTATAAGAAAAACACATATAGCCTAATCCTATATGGACAAGAAGTTTACTTTACTGGATGATTCAGGAGTTCCAAATCAACAAGGAGCTTAATTCAGGCTCTTAGATTTGTCGACGTAAAATGATATTTGGACGTCGTTCTTTTACAAAAACAACGTTATATGGGAATATCCGCGTCTCTTTTTTATTCTTATGTCGTTAAATATATTTTTTAGAAACACGGCTGTCTTTTACGTGATGACGACGTTGTATATAAAATAATACGTCGTTTATATAAATAAATATGTCGTAAGTCATGAGCCTAACATATTTTCCACGTCGTTTATTTTCAGATCATGTTGTTAATATAAATTTATACGGCGATCGACTGAAAATTTGTGCCGTTTCAAAAATATTAGGCGACGGTTTTGTGTTTAAAGATGACGTATAAATTCTGAAACACGGTTGTCTTTTAGTTGTGGACGACGTTGTTTATTCAATATAACGTCGTTTATAGAAATACATGTGTCATAAGTAATTACCCTAACCGCTATTTCCACGTCAATATTAATGGAAAAAACGAAGTGGAAAAATCATTTCACGACGGTGATATAAATAGATGAGACGTAGTATGTTTTAATAACGTCGTATTTTATTTATTTAAAGACGTATTGTATTTATTTACACGACGTTTTTTTGTATAAAATAGGTCGTCTATTCTTATCCTTGACAATTTTTTGGCTCATTTTTCAGTATACAGACGTCGGTTGTTTTTTGTTAATGACGTTGTTTGTTATAACAACGATGGTGATTTACCGTCGTGATTTTACTTTGGAAAAGATGTCGGTCGATTTCACGATGGTTTGAAAACCCGATACACAACAGTGAATTCCCGTTGTCTTTTGCCTTTTTTGTAGTAGTGTCTCAGAGGAGAAGAAACAATCTGTTTCTTCTTTTTGATGGTGCAACAGGTGGCTTGAGCAAAGCTATGTGCTGGTCTGGAGAAGCAAACGAAAAATAATATTAAGTCTTTCGTTTTGTTGCTGTTTGCTGGTGCTCATGTGTTTTTTATAAGAAAAACACATATAGCCTAATCCTATATGGACAAGAAGTTTACTTTACTGGATGATCCAGGAGTTCCAAATCAACAATGAGCTTAATTCAGGCTCTACTTGGACAAGGATTCTTATCCTTAGGTGTCTTAATCAAATTAAAGGGCACTTGTTAATGGCACCAATCTGTTAGGCGCCCCGCTGGAGCAAAGCAAGGCCTTCGATTTACTATGTTTTGCTGAATGTAACCAGAAGGGAAAAAGAATAAAAGCCTGCGGTGGTGAACCCTCCTCATGAAAATGAGAAGAAAGTGGTTTTATTCCCTTTTGTTCCAACGCCACCTGCACAAAAATGAGACTCAAGATAAAAAAAAAAAAAGCAAACAAAATAGCCAAAGGTCACAAAAGACCTCAGTTTGCAAGTGGAAAGACCATGTGGGTTGTTTCCTCGAGCTTAGAAAACGTGATCAAGAAAGCTAAAGACTTGCGAAGGTTTAAGCTCGTTACCAAATCGTTGACAGCAATAGGCCCAACACGAAATTACAAGATTCGATGGCCCATGATATAATGGTCTCATACTCACAATGGGCTCGTCTCAAATCTCAAAACCCGATGATCTCAAGTCTCATTTTTTTTCAAGACTTCATGGTCTGAAATATAGTGGGCCCTTTGCAAGTCTCAAGCTCAACGGACTTATCCATTAAAAGATCCAGTTGGCGAACAGTTGGTGCAAAGTCTCAAGTCCACAAAAGATGGATTAATGGGCTTAAATTCTAAAATGCCCATTAATTCCCAAATCAACAAATTGAAGCCCAAGTGGTACAAAACCACATCAAAGGCCCAAGTGGTACAAAACAACGCAAATTAAATCATATTGGAATTACGTCGGTTTGATCCCGTCAAGGGTACGTAGGCAGTCTAGCACTCCAATAGACGCAACCGCAACCAAATTTGAATATCTGGTTTATCCTAACCAAATTCGCCAAAAAAAACACTTTTCCAAGTGCAAATGTCAATTTTAGAAAATTAGTGGGTTAATCAAAATTGCTCATTATTTTTCTTGGACATTGACAACAAGAAAGATGGTACAAAACCATCCAGTTTTCCCCATGGGTCATCTACCCATGAAAAATGGGACAAAACCATTCCAAATTTTCTCATGGGTCATCTACCCATGCAAATTTCAATGAGATTAAATTCAAATCTCTCAAACACAAATTCTCAATTAGTGGGCCACACTTACCCATTAATTTTCAATTTTTCTCACGGGTTATTTACCTATGAAAATCTCAAAATCTTCAGACTGTCTCAAAGACACAAATTCTTAATTAGTGGGCCACACTTACCCATTAATTTTCAAATCAATTCCGAACTACGTTGGTTTGATCCCTTTGAAAGGGTACGTAGGCAATCTAGAGACTCAATCTAGATGCAACCATCCAAATCTCAAATCCAAATTGAATCCTTGGTTCATTTTTTAACCAAATTCATCCCAAACACACATCAAAATCGAATCCCTGGTTTATTCAGCTAAATTCACTCAAACGTTTTTTCAATCAAATTCATTCAAATTCCATTTTTTGCAATGAGTCATTTATTCATTGCGAATCTTTGAACTACGAGTGGCTTGATTCTCGCAAGGGATACGTAGGCATCCTGAGGTTCGACTTAGGGGTAGCTGCAAAACCAAACACACACGTTTTGTTTCTTTATGATGGAATCAAAGGGTTTTCCCTTGAAGCAAGGGATTGTAATTAAGAGACTTGCGTCTCGAATGGGTCAAACCTAAAATAATAAAACCCCATTATTTAATTAGTGATGGTGAAATTATGTTGGGAGGTCCACATTTATCTTCAACATCCACCACCCTCAAAGAGGGGACCAACACTATGGAAGCCCCCCGCCCGTCCCCTTGATCATAATTTATTAATAAGAAACAAAAACATAAAAGAACAATAGGGGGGACCGAACCAAACCCTGCAGAAGAGAAAGACAATGACAGAAAAGCACAACAACATGCTGACCTAAGAGACCAAAACTCTGAAAGAGTAAACAAAAGAACCTAGGAGAATCGGTCATTAGGCATGCCTAGCCGGTCCCGCTGACAAAAAGGCAAAATAAAAGAAGGTGCAGTATCCCACCAAATTAAACTAGAGCCCAAAGCACCATGATTCACCAAAGCATCAGCAGCATGATTACCCTCACGAAAGATATGAGAAATCTTAAATGACATGTGTTGGAGACGATGCAAGCAATTTTTCCAATCAACTCGTAGAAGCCAATGGACCAAATGTGGAGAGTGAAAGAATTTAGTAACTAACAACGAATCAGTTTCAATCCAAACATTATGCCAAGCATGTAGGCAAGCAAGCTCAATGGCCTTTATGACCGCTAAAACTTCAGCATGAACTGCACTAGGAACATCTAAATTGGCCGAAAATGCCCCAAGAACATGGCCCTAATAATCATGAAACACACCACCACTACCTGCTTTACCAGAGTCGCTTTTGCGAGCTCCATCAGTATTAATTTTGACAGAGCCAAAACAAGGGGGATGCCACATAACCTCAACAATTTTGGGATTGGGGCAAGGATGACAGCTCACCCCAATGGAATGAATAGTACATAGATCACGCATTTTATTCGACATATGACCCCTGGCCAGAGGACTAGAGGCACGCACATGATTAATAATGGTACAACAAGCATAAGAAACCGTAGAAGCCTTCTCCTCAAACCGCAAATTATTCCTTAAATCCCAAATTAACCACACAGTAGTTCCGAACATAAGAAGCCATAGATCCATGAGCTGAGGGCTAAAATGAGTAGATGGGCCGGAAGAAAGAATAACTGCTAAAGGCCCCGGAGTAAAGTGCAGACCAAAAAACATGAACATAGAACTCCATATGGAACAAGTAAAGGGGCACTCAGAAATTAAATGATTAATATTCTCCGGAGCCATCCTGCAAAATAAGCACATAGAAGCAAGAGCAATACCACGTTTTTGAAGAAAATCCTCTATGAGAAGCCTGCCATGCATAACTTTCCACACTAAGAACGATTTCCGTGGCTCAATAAAAGGTTTCCAAATAAACTTACACCAAGGAACCTTGGCAAACTTAGGCCATGTGAATTCATAAGCATCCTTAGCAAAGAGGGTGCCAGATGAGGATGGCGCCCAAACTAACAAATCACCTGCAGCAGGATCATGAAAAGAAGAAATATCCATAATATGCTCACAAATACCTGGAAAGTGCAGAGTTAGTAGAGATGGAAGGTGCCAGACACCATTTACACGATACTGAGAAACCAATTCCCTCATGCACGGCCGTAGAGAAGGGTGAAGACCAAAATAATTAGACAGAGGTTGACCAATAAAGTTATCCCACCAAAAAGAAGTGCTCTTACCATCTCCAAGAAGAGAGCGAATATTACTGAGTACATCTGGCCAAATACGCTTGAGGCCGGGCCAAATGGAGGATGAGACATAAGCAGAATGAATCTTACCCCCTCGCCAAAACCTATCCCGAAGAAACTGGCAGCCCAAAGAAGAAGACGAAAGAGCATCCCATCCTTTTTTGAGCAAAAATGCTTGATTTAAAACCACTAGTTGCTTAAGAACAAGACCACCTTCTGCCATAGGAGCACAACATCGACGCCAAGAAACTAGAGGAACCCCACATTTGTCAAAGGAGCCAAACCAAAGGAAATTTCGACACCAAGTCTCAATTTTCCGAAGCAGAGACATTGGCCACTCATAGATCTGAAAACTATAAACAAGCATACTAGCTACAACAGACTTAAGTAGCTTAAGTCTACCCGCCACAGAAAGCTGAGACCCTTTCCATGAAGAAAGCTGAGATCTGATTTTGTCTGCAATGCCCTGAAAATATATTGCACGAGGCTTGCCCTTGAAAATGGGAACACCCAAATAATTAAAGGGATACGACCCCACCTTGATGCCCAGAACATTCGAAATCAAACGATGGCGGTGATGGAGAGTCTTACCCAGAAAAACATTAGACTTTTTTTTGTTGATAACTTGGCTAGAATTAAGCTCATATTCTTTAAGAAATCCATAAGGATTGTGAGATTTTTCTTGGAGCCTCTATAGAACACAATGATATCATCTGCAAAAAGAACATGGGAAATTGTTTGCACCTCGCGAGGCAAAGATATTGGGATGAGCTTACCATAATTAACCAAATCCGAAATACCATGACTAAGCACCTCTTCTGCCATACAAAATATAGCGGAGACAAAGGATCACCTTGGCGAACTCCACGCCCACAAGAAAAGTAACCAGAAACTTGTCCATTAACAAGATCTTTAAAATGTCTTCATTTTGATGATATTAAATTATGTGCTCACCTGACCTTATAGCTTTTCATGAGTAGTTAATTAATCACCTTTGTGGGTCTTATCTTTGAACATTTCTAATTACTATCCATAATATTTTTTGTTTTTTTTTGGGTATTGACATTCAACTGAAACCCAATTGGTAATGGGACAAGTTCAGAATTGTTTAAACTACCATACAAGGCTTCCTATTTTCAATGTGAACAAACTCTCAAAATGCAAATTACACCAAAAGTGAGATTTTAGGAATAATAAATTTCTAGTGTAAATACGTGTTATTTATGAGTTTAGTGTTTGTTGACTTTTATGACGGCAAAAAGCCTGGCTCCTTAAAACTGAGGATGTCACATCTCGGATCGGCTCCACCGTAGCACGATATTGTTCGCTTTGGGCCCCTTGCCCTCATGGTTTTGTTTTTGGGAACTCACGAGCAACTTCTCAGTGGATCACCCATCTTGGGATTGCTCTAGGCCAAACTCGCTTAACTTCGGAGTTCCCATGGAATCCAAAGCCAGCGAGCTCCTAAAAGGCATCGTGCTAGATGGAGGTGGGCATATACATATAAGGCACATCACCCCCTCTCCGTTGGTCGATGTGGGATGTTACAGAGGAGGAGCTCATCCTTACATCCAATGTGATTTTGACACTTGTCAATTTTTAAAATTTTAAAATTTTATTTTTTGTTGAAAATTGGAAGTATTAAAACTCCATTAGTTTTAAGGAGGAGCTCATCCTCGTCAATTTTAAGGAGCCAAGCCATGCTCTTTATGACGTGCAAAATGTTGTGTTGTACAAAAAAAATTACTTAAGCTGTGCAGGGTATGCGTGCAATATTCGTGGCTACCAAAAACTTGCAATCTTTCCGCCTGCTAAAAAGTTAAAGCCCAAACTAAAAGTTTCCATTCCTTTCAAAATTTCCAGTAAAGAAATACAGAATGGTGAGCTAGTAATTTCAAACAATCAAATCAAATGAATCATTTTTTATCAGGGCCTTCAAAACAATCGAACTTTTATTAAAACATGAGGAGGATACAAGTTGATTTTTCGTTTCACATAACAAGCACCAGACCAAAGAAGAGATTGAATACTAAATTCTCATTCACTATTAATTCCAGGTATGGCATATATTATGCTGTTGGTCACTCCAGTTATACATGCATGGCCCATCTTCATATACTACCCAATGACATTTGCTACAAATTTTGTTATCTCTTGCGTCAACATATATATCGAACCAATGAAATGCACCTGGCCATTCAAAACTGCAGTAGAATAATGTCGATGTGATGAAGATATTAGGTTTAAAGCTGAATTCATATGAACCCTTAGGTTGGAGCACATGGATGCCGAGATCATCGTCCTTGGATTTACAGTGAACGGTGAGGGTCAAGCCTCCCTCTAACTCACTTGTGACTCTCACATGCCTTGTCTTCACTGCACCACACGTGGGAGTCATGGTGAGCAAGAAAAGTGTCATGGTGATTAGCAGCACCACTGAACTTCCATTCAAACAAGCCATATTAATTCTAACTCTAGGTTGTTTGAAGAAATCAGTTTTATCTTTGTGGAAAAAACATACCAGTTGCAATTTGCTAGTGCCCTGTCGGTATATATATATATATATATATATATATATATGGATAGGGTTCTTTGAACCTAGTTTGAATTTGATGGGAATAATAATATGGAGAGACGAGCAAAGATTTGTCTAATAAAAACGTAAAAGTGTATATGTTTCTCATTTTACCGAATTATATATACAAATGAAACCCTCTCGTTACGTTTTTGGTAATTTATTATTTCATAAAAGGAATTTTATTAATTTGAAGAATCTTTTATGAGTATGTAAGATCCAATTCAATCCGTCTAAATTGACCGATCCAATCTAATTCAATTCAATTTTAATTGGTTTCGATGATTATGCGGATTGGATTAGATCCATATTTCCAAAACCGATATGATTGGATCGGATGACAGATTTACTTGTGAGAATCCAATCCAATCTAGTTAGTTTCATGTTTATTTTGCTCATTAGGTAATTTTCATTAAGAAAGTAGTGGCTTTTTAATGAGGATCTTTTGGTGGCTTCTCTGGCCATGTTCCTTCGATGTATTCGAGGATGATGAGGGTCTCAGCAACCGGCTGCTGCCACCATGGACAAGCACTGGCACCTTCTTGTAAACTGGGTTGTACTGCAACAGCAACTGGCCGGCTCCATCCAAATCATTTGTGACTCTCATATGTCTTCTTGAACCAATTCCTACACAATACGGGGTCATTGTGAACAAAAACAGCAGCATTACGAGCACTGCATTTCTAATGAACGAAGCCATATTACTGTTTTTTGTTGTTGTTGAAGGAATTGATAGTACACTAGGATAAAGATGCATCATGTTCTTTTATAGTTGCGAGAGTTAGGAATCTTGTGGTCTTGCATTTTGTGGAACCTGATTTAGAATGTTAATGAGGTTCATAGAACCTAGTGCGCCAGTAATAGTTTTCTGGGAATATATGTAGAATCAAGCAAAAAAGCAAGGATTGTAGAATTGTTGTGCTAGCTGGGTTAAAATTCTATGGATAATGCTTTTAATTAAACACAAAAAGAGTAGTTATCGTGTAATTGCCAGTGAGGACCAATATTTTTTTAAGCATTAATTAATGTAATATTTCTATCCTCCAATTCATGTGTGACATTTATATTGGGTGGCACCGTAGCGTGAGAATATGAGTGGGCATTGGATCAGCTTGGGTGGGTGACGAAAGAGATTTAATTTGAAACGTAAAAGAGTTCATAATTGTCACATAACCGAAGTATACATACAAATATAGTCCCCTCATAAAAAACACCTCTCTAGCGGCACAGACCTTGAGAGAGGAGGAGATCCTTTTTGCTTTGAGGCCAGACCCCCCACCCCTCTCCTACTTTTCCCTCACTTGTTCTCTTATCTCCTTCCCACCCCACCTCCCCTCCCCTCCCTTCTTAAGTGAAAGTAAAGATTGTAGTTTGTAGTTATGTTTGAGGTGCGTTGTGGTCTTTGCTTGAGTTTTGCAAGCTTGCGACTTTTATGTAGGAATTTCTTTGACCCCTTATGGCTATGTATAGAGGTACACTTGTGCGCCTGATGTTGCCGTATTTGGATTAACACTTTGTAATTAATGCGCTTCCGTATTTTGTAATAACCTTATGTGGTTATCTGTATTTGTACGGGCTCTTGTGACTGACGACCTTTGTGCTTGAATTATAAATGTAATCTATCGTCTTTATATACATACAAATAAAAATCCTCTCTTGGTAATTTTCTTATTATTTAAAGAATACCGTTTGATTTTGAATATTCCTTTTACAGAAAACCTTGTATTATTCTTTGATTGGTTATGTTTGGTTATAATCAAGTTATAGCAATATATTCCTCTCGGGTTCATTTGGATAGAGAGAATTTTATTCTATTTTATTTTTAGGACCTTTTCATTGAGATGGACGATAATATACTAAACTTACACACACTATATGGATGTTAGGACTCAAATTCATGACCTTATCTGGGGAAGTAATTGCTTCAAACCACTACACTAATGGGTCGTTTGCCAGAGAATTTTATTTATTTTTGTATGAGAATGGAGACCGACTTTAATAGTAATGTTAACGATCCTATTGCTTTATCTTTTAAATATTATTAAATCCAAATTCCCTCTACCCCATTATCACAAAAGAAATTGCAAATCCAGATCCCTTGTCTCTAATCCAAATATGACCTAAACTTATAATCGCGACCATTCATTTTAAATCCAACGATTAATTATTTTATTATGTTTTGTTCTTTCAATAAATTAACATAAACATTCTTTCTCTATTGCGCACTCTCTCCAGTCCAGATCCTAGCAACCAAAAAGAGGGATTGTGCTATAACGGATCCTATTAAAAGTGATCAATCATGATGATATCACGTCCTCCAACAACAATTAGACTCATTTAACAAAAAAAAAAACGTATATATATATATTTTTCTTTATGAGACAAGCGATATTGGAAGAAGGGGGGAAATCGAGACTAGAACCTTGGGTGTATGAGTAAATACTCTTAACTACTTGAGCCACAAGTCCTTGCCAAAAAATAAAAAAAAACACTTATATCTAAAAAATAAAAGCAACAATGGAGCCGTAATTATTTATTGAAGATAAAAACAATTAAGACTTGATAATATGAGTAGCATGATCATTCCACGGATAGCAATCGGTGTAAGCACCGTTAATCGAGTCGAACTCCCAGCTCAACCTGCATACCGCGCTAGGAAATACTTTCCAGTAACACAAACTGCATTTGTCTGTCGAATCTTTATATATGTCGAACCACTCGAATCTACCCGGCCACTGAAAACTGCAGTAGAATTGTGTTGTGTGAATAAAGTTAGGCTTGAAACTGAATTCAAATGTGCCATTAATTGGGAGCACTTTGACACCAAGATCATCGTCTCTGGATTTGCAGTGAACGGTAAGGCTCAAGTCTCCATCCAAAGCCAAATTATTTTCCACTCGAACAAATCTTCTCTTCCGAGCATCACAAATGGACGCTGAGAACACCAAAAGCAGCATTAGCAAAACTGCATTTCTAAAGAAGGAAGCCATTGAAGAAATTTTTTGTTGATGGAAATTAAAACACAATGGTACGAATATCATGCATCATATATTTTTCTTACTTTTATAGTTGTTCGGCAGGTTCCATATGGCCTCACATATGGTATAGTGCTTGATTGATTTGCAGGATTATGGGAATTTGCTGAGAACATATGGTTAATTTTTGCAGTCAATTTTCTCCATTAACATAATAAACTCCATCATTTGCATCCTCGTGCCTTGATCACCTACATAAAGTACTTGCCCTCAATTCACTCCGTAAACATTACCAACTCTTTCAAACCTTCATCAACCCTTTGATTATAATTACCTTTATCACCATCCCTCATGCCTTAATCACCTCCATTATTAGCAACTTGATTTTCTCCCTGTTTATTCACAATTAATCTTGGCGTCCTCTTAATTTATAACAAACCAAGATATTTGCTTGCTTAATATTACATATGTAATGTTTTTAATTGAAAAAAAGAGAGAGAGTATATAGCTAGTGGTCAAGTGAACAAAAGAAATCTTTTCGTTCTTCAAACCAAAAAAGAAGTCCTCTCGTTCTTGGTAAGTTTATTTATTTTATTGACAAAAAAGGATTCTTGATTCATATCTTTCATCAAGAATTCTATAGTGAGGCCCTTAGATTAGGCCCTATTTTTAACGAGTAGGGTCTGGCTCATGTTTCTGGTTCCAGCCCATTTAAACAGTCCACTCCCTTCTCTACCCAACTCATTATAAGGGCGCCTCATTATAGCGAAATTCTATAGTGAGGGTGTCATATATGGACCCCTCATGTGGACCTTTATATTAGCCATAAGATCATTTCATTAAAGTTAAGTGAAGTTATTATCAGATGAATCATGTGGCTAACATGAAGGTCCACATCTATGATTCATATATGACACCCTCACCATAAAACGACTCCCTCATTATTACCCCTTCACCAGTCAGACCGACTGACTCATTTTTTATTATTATTTTTAAACTTAAAACTTTTCTAACTTTAAAAATAAAATGGGTCAACGAGTCTAGCCTAGTGAAAAATGGTCTTGACTTGCAGACGAATGATCTCAGGTTCAAACTCCATGGTGTGTGAAAAAGTCACGTCCCTTACTATTGCTTGTATAAAAAATAATAAAAAATAAATTGGAAAGTTGGGAAATTGTTCAATAATTTTGGGAGTTATAAAATATTAATGGGTGAAAATAAAAGTACCCAAAATTCAAACAGCCATACATCTTTAATAATTTTTTATCTTATATATATATATATATCTCCAATATTTATATTTAACATTGACGTGTCAATAACCAAAAATCAACACAGATGTTGATACAAGAACTAATATAAAAGCTTAAATGAATTAGATTTTTCACTTGAGGCGGTGTAATATTTCAATTTTTTTTTTCTGTTCTTTGGTGGGTTGGTTTTGTGTTCCTATGCAAGAGGAGGAGACAAATCTTTCATTTTTTTTTTCTATCAACAAACAAGAGGGCTTGATCAAATGTCAAAATCTATAACAGAAATGCAATTTACAAAGAATGAAAAGTGCTCCAACCAAGAAGAACCATCAATGGATGAATATTGAATTCAAAAAGATTTATCAAGTTTCAAGCAAGAAGAACCAAACCAATCAATCTATTGCTTAACCAAACTAGAAATAAATAGTCAGAATTTGAGATTGGGGCCTAAAAACCAAACCTTGTTATTGGCAAGACCATAGAAACTTCATGATAGGATAGCATCATCATTTCCTTCCACTGAAGACAGACACATTGTCAGCAAATTTTGTATTTTTTTCTTCTGCGCCATGCCGTCAATGCGAAGAGAGTAGAGAATAAGGCGGAGTTGGCAGAGGGAGGAATTGTCGTCGTTGTCATTGGTGTGGTGAGGTGAACATATCGTTTGGGAGAGAGCCAAGAGAAGAGAATCAGACTTTCACTCAATCGCAGTGTTCGAAAAATCGGCCTAGCCGGGTGGGCTAAGCAGCTGGGCGGGCCTCCTAGGCGGGTTGGGTCATTTTTGGGTGCCAAACACGAAGGAGGAAGCAGCCGAAACTGAAGAAAACAAATCTAAGCTTGAGTTGACAGAGAAGCGATATGGCTGTGACTTCGACTGCAACCTCCGTCCTCTGCGAGTGCAAGCTCCGTGTTCTCGAATATATTTAAAGAGTATAGCCGCGTGGCTATAGTTTTAAAATATTCGAATATATTAATATTTCAAGCCTATAGCCGGACGGCTATACTTTTAAAATATTCTAATATATTTGGCGAGTATAGCCGGGCGGCTCTTTACATGTAATATAAACGAATTCTACTCCAAGCTACAGTGAAAGGGGATCCCTTATGAGAAATTCATCCTATTTATCTGTCCTTGAAACTTTAGTAATTTGTCTCCCCACTATTCAGCTTTAGTATTGAAAGCTTACTAATTGTCTTCCCAGCTACTCAACTTAACTATATACTGTAGGGTTTCTACTTTATAATAAAGTATTGCCAATGCTGCTAATTGTGAAATTTTTTAAGGTGAGAGACAGTTACGGACAAAGCTTTACCAAATTAATACAATTATCTTCTAATACAGTTATATAGTGCAGACTAAAAGAAACACACCCCTCACTGGTTCATCAGGTGTACTCAAGTTGAGCAGCCCTGGAATTCTTGTCCCTGTCAACCATAAGAACACTACAGGTCTTCCAACACATCAAGTTCTGCAAAGAATCCAGTGGCACAGCTTTTGGATTCCGGAAATCTTGTTGTGATAGATGGCAATGGTTATAATGACCCTGATAATATTTTATGGCAGAGTTTTGATAGGAATAAAATCATAGGTTTTAATTGGCATCTTACACCCTGGAAAAACCCCCAGGATCCTTCTCAAGGACATTATGCATGTCAACTTGGTCCTTATGGATACCATGAATTAATTCTGAGGGAGGGTTCTGTATTATAAAATATCGGACAGCACCATGGAATGGAATCCAATTTAGTGGGATGCATAATTTAAATCCAACATATGATTTTGTGTTGGATAATGATGATGAAGTATATTATGGTTATAAGCTTCTCAACAGCTCAGCTCTTTTCAGGCTGGCGTCAACTCAAGATGGATTTGGGCTGAGCTACATCGGGAGTGATGGAAACCAAGGTTGGGTCGTTTATCTAATAGCAACAACTGATATCTGTGACAAATATGGAATATGTGGTCCAAATGGTGCAAGTAGTATTGACAAGTCCACAGTATGTAGCTGCTTGAAAGTATTTATACCGACCTTTCAACAAGACTGGGACTTGGTGGATTGATCATATAGCTGTATGAGAAAGAGCCAACTGAATTGCAGTGGAGACATCTTTAAGAAGTACTCTGGGGTGAAATTTCCAAGTACAGAACAATCCTGGTATAACACAAGTATGAACCTCAAGGAATGTGAGATGATGTGCATGAACAACTGCTCCTGCACCTCTTTTTCAAATTTGGATATCCAAGATCGGGGAAGGGGGTGCTTGCTGTGGTTCAGCGATCTGATTGATATAAGATATTCCAATATAAATGGGCAAGATATTTACATAAGAATGGCTTCATCAGAACTAGGTATGGAATCATCTTGCTGTTTAAAACAAAGTTTGAAAGAAAAATAAAAGCCACCAAGGAAAAAAGAAGAAAGAAATCTTCCAACAGTGACATGATTAGAAACAAGATTGAGCCAGAAAACTTTTGATATCATTAGAAAAATATTTCTTTAGAATTGTCTCAGAAACTAGCATTAATTGTTCGTTGGATGATAGAAAGTAAACATTCTTCTTTATGAATTTCTGACCCCTCAATCTTCTGCTTTCAAATACTTCATTCCGAGATCAAGGACACAATACAAAGATCATAGTAACCAGTACTGTGTTGTCTACTGGACTGCTGATCCTGGGCCTAACCCTGCTTATATGTGAGGAAGAACCAGCAACAAAAATATGGTAAGCTATTTGATTTTGTACTCTTCTGCCCCTCCATTTTCTAAGATAGGTAGGTTCAGTTCTATAGAAAATTTTTGCTGTTGCCTTTCTGGTTTCTAAGCTAAGGTTCCATGCTACATTATTTACTTCACTACGTACTTCACAGGAGAACTGAAGCCCGGCCAAAAGGAGGATCTGGAATTACCATTATTTGACTTGGCCGCTGTTGTTTGTGCAACCAAAAACTTTTCAAACAACAATAAACTTGGAGAAGGTGGTTTCGGATCAGTCTTTAAGGTAAAATCAAATATAGTCCTCCCTACAGTTAGCTTGACAGCTTCCACATGTCATTTGGGTCAGGACTTAGGTGGTGAAATATTTCAATTTTTTTTTTCTGTTCATTCGTGGGTTGGTTTTGTGTTCCTATGCAAGGGAGGAGGAGACAAATCTTTCTTTTTTTCCTCTATCAGCAAACAAGAGGGCATGATCAAATGTCAAAATCTATAACAGAAATGCAATATCCAAAGAATGAAAAGCAGTCCAACCAAGAAGAACCATCAATGGATGAATATTAAATTCATAAAGATTTATCAAGTTTCAAGCAAGAAGAACGAAACCAATCAATCTATTGCTTAACCAAACCAGAAATAAATAGTCAGAATTTGAGATTGGGGCCTAAAAACCGAACCTTGTTTCAGTCAATCGCAGTGTTCCAAATATCCGCCTAGGCGGCTGGGCGGGCCTCCTAGGCGGGTTGGGTCTTTTTTTGGTGCCGAACAAGGAGGACGAAGCAGCCGAAACCGAAGAAAACAGATCGAAGCTTGAGTTGATAGAGAAGCGAAATGGCTGTGACTGCGTCTGCAAGTTCCGTACTCTGTATTTAAAGCGTATAGCCGCGCGGCTATACTCTTACATTCGAATATATTAATATTTTGAAGAGTATAGCCCACTGGCCACACTTTTAAAATATCCGCGCGGCTATACTTTTAAAATATTCGAATAGATTAATATTTCAAGCTTATAGCCGAACGGCTATACTTGTAAAATATTCTAATACATTTGGCGAGTATAGCCGGGCGGCTCTTTAAATATACAATTTTGTTATATCATTTTAGGGTTTGGGGTTAAAATACCACTTTAGTCCATTGGGCTAGAGTTATTTCTTAAATTCTTTTATTTGTATAAGCGATATTGGGGAATGAGAATTTTAATTCTTTCCAATACCTCCCATTCTAATGATTTCTAACTATTAGCCTACTGGGCAAGAATAAAAAAAAATGGATTTTATTTATAACAAATAACACGGGTTAAACCCATATATACAACAACAAAAAATAAGGATCCGCCAACATTTTGGGGATCAGAGACTGTTGAATTTCATAGTATAAAATTGCTTGTATAGGAATTTACTTTCTAAAATGTCCATCGTAATTATGAACTAAACCCAATTACTGCCTTTTCTCAATGCACTTGACAACCCTGCTCTTCTGCAATTAGATATATTAGTCCGCGTTGTATTCTATGCAGATGAAAAATTGGATACAAAACAGTCTAACGAGGCAACGAAGAGAAGTTTGCAGCTCTGTTTTGAAATAAATCGAAGGTATCAGAGGTCATATGGCATTGATATACAAAGTATTCTAAATGAGAATTCAAACAACATGTGCTAGATGAGAAGTAGCATCTCATTCTTACATATATCATACCCATGTGCATATGAAATTCCCAATATAAAGAGGGGAGAAAAGTGCAATACCTCCCTTGTATCTCGCAAGTGTAGGAGATCCAACCTTTCATGAGGACGTCGGTTTCATAAAGAAGCAAGCTGCATCAATCATACATTAATATCGGCAATCACAGCCCAAAATATACTCCATTTTAATAAAGAGAAATATAAAGTTACCCATAAGCTGAAGCGCTCAGGATCTTGTGGTGAAGGCATCATCGCTTCCACACCGAGAAGTCTCTCAAGTCGTATTCGATCTGTAAAGAGATACTATCATACATCAAAAGGGCACATAGGGATACTTAAAACAAGAATAGGGGAAGAAACCATTCTTATGTACACTGGCATTACATGTAGGATAATCTCCCGAATCTCAAGTACCTCTGTGTTAGATTTGATGGGGGAGATGGTGCCTCAACGGAGAAACTTTTTTCTAAGTGCCCCGTACTTGAAGATTTGACTATACTCGTGAATTTTAGAGTTGATTCAAAATCTCTGCTCCTGAATTGAAGACAAGCATCACAAATACTAGAAATAATCGTACGTTCCAACTCTTCATCAATTCCCCAAAGCTTGAAAACCTGATTGTCGACATCGTCAGTTGGACTCATATGCCAGCTTATGTCTTCCAGAATCTGCAGCCAAAATTCGTCCCTATAGGCTTCCAGTAGGTTAAAGTCTAGCCTGTGATTACCTTGTGCCTCCGTTTACTATAGGAATTTCCAGTGTCACGTATCATTCTCTTCTAGGTTCTAGTTTGGATGGTTTATTTCTGCCTGCTATCTTTAAACATTTGAAACAGTTGGAGCTAGGACTCATTCATTCCAGTTACTGGACATTGCTCATATAGAATATCTGAACCGATCACCTAATCTAGAATCTCTTATCCTAGACCTTGATCGTATGTTGAACACAGAAAACAACCCTTTCCATCCACCGGCGTTTGTGCCTACTTGTTTTGTCTTCACACATTAGGATAATCTCCATGAAGGGATTCCAAGGAAAACATGATGAGATGGATGCGACTAAGTATTGTTGAGTTCGGTTTGGTTATGAAGAAAATGACTGTTTCTACTGCTACTGCTGCTGGTGTTGTCACTCCCCCCCGCCCAAAAGAGGAGATATACAAGGAAATTTCAATGTTTGAATGTGGTTCAGAGAGTTGCCATGTTCAAGTTCTATGAGATGCAATGAAGGTCTCCGTTTCACATCAGTTCAAGGATTTCTCCAAGTTCGTTCTATACTTTCTGAGTTTGAAAATGTCAATTTCATTTGTTTCTTTCACTCATCTGTTAGATTAAAGTGGACATTATATTAGTAGTGATTTAATCCAGCTTATTTTGGAACTTTGAATTTTCTGTACAACTCCATGATCTTTTTTTGGTCATTGAATTGTTGGTTTCCTAGCTGTCGTGGAACTCCAACAATTTGACAGCTTTTACATGTCGGTATTTTATTTTTCAATTTGGGGTTTCAGACTTTCAGTCAATTGTAGTGTTCGAAAAATTGGCCTAGGCGGGCGCTAAGCGGCTAGGCGGGCACTAGGCGGCTAGGTGGGTTAGGTCTCTTTTCGGTGCGGAACCCGGAGTACAAAGTCTCTGCCTTGGCAGACATTGAGAGAGCCAAATCCAATCGAATCAACGCAACAGCCAAAACTGAAGAAAAAAAAAATTTCGAAGCTTGAGTTGAGAGAGGCTCAAGACCCAGTCTTTGAAGCTTGGAAACGAAATGGCTGTGACTCCAACTGCATGTTTCGTGTTCGATTCTCTGTCCCTAAACTCTGAATATTTTTAAAGAGTAGCCGCTCGGCTATACTATTTTTTAATTTTTTTAATTTTTAAATAGCCGCCCGGCTATACTGTTAAAATGTTCGAATTTATTTAAAGACTATGGCTATAATCTTTAAATATACAATTTTGTCATATGATTTTAGGGTTGAATTTCATAGTATAAAATTGTTTGTATAGGAATTTACTTTCTAAATTGTACCCATCGTAATTATAAACTAAACCCAATTACAGTCTTTTTCTCATTGGACTTGACAACCCTACTCTTTTGTTGGACTTGACAACCCTACTCTTTTGCTATGAGATATATCAGTCCGCGCGGCTATACTTTTAAAATATTCGAATGTATTTAAAGGGGATAGCTGTTCGGCTATACTTTTAAAATATTGAATAATTTTGCTTTTAGCAATTCTGAATGTACCTTGGAAACACCATTCACAGTATGGGAGTATACAATCGCCAGGTTTACCATTCGGATACTCTGTCAGAGCATCTCCAGGAGGGCCTCCAAATTTTACCCAAATTCTAGTTAAAATAGCTAACCACTTAAAAAGTGGTTCCTCCAGTAATGCTCTCTATTTTAGCTAACCTCAAATATTCTATTATTTTAAATTCATTAAAAAATTTAAAAGAAAGAACTCAAAATGAAAAGTAGCTCACCACCGAACCTTTCTTTTTCTTCTCTCTCTCTCTCTCTCTCTCTCTCTCTCTCTCGTGCAACTTTCAGATTTGGCGAGCCTTGAATTTCTCTCTCCTCCTTGCTAAATGTAGCGAGCCAAAATGGCGTTCTCCAAAATGGCGAGAGAGGTAGCGAAGCTGCTGGAGCGTTGTTTTTCCTTCCTTTTCGCTAAAATCGTTAGGGATGAGAGAGTAGAGAGTCTCCTGCAGATGCTCTCAAATCAAATGGTAATTAACGGTCAAATTGCTAAACATTTTCTCATCAAGAAGACCAAAGACTGTACTTTTGAAATGGCAAAAAAGAAGCCAAAAACTCATTTAAGTACAAAAGACTGCCTTGCAGATTTCCAAATGCCCGTTTTTCTTTTGTTGTGTCATCATTTCGGAGAGGATTATGCACAGGAGACATAATATAATTGCAAGAATAAGCATAATGGTGTATGGATTAACTATAGAGTTTACAAGATAATACCATACGCCAACCACAATTGGAAGTCCAAAATTATATATTTAAACAGTATAGTCACGTGGCTATACTGTTAAAATATTCGAATATACTGCGGTTATACTCTTTTAATATACAATTTTGTCATATAATTTTGGCTTTTTATCGCAAATAGTCCCTGAGGTTAGCGAAATTATCACCTTTCCTCTTTATTTTTATTTTTTGGTGACATTAATGGTCATTAAGGTTACTTTCTATACAAAAAATTGGTCCCTACCGTTAGCTTTCGTCAAATTTTCTATTAAAGTGCTGACATGGCACATATAAGGAGTCCACACATCCAATTATATAAAGCTAAGTGGATTTTGAATAAAAGATATCATAAAAATTAAAGAAGATTAAAACTTCAATAAGTAAAAAATAAAAAAATTTGCAGCCATCTCTCTCTTTTCCATGACCCAAACCAACCCCAAACCGCAACCCCGCTCGCAACCCACCCCAAATCCCAAACCCCATACCCAAGTTTCTTAAATTGAAGTTTTAAATTATTAATTTTTTGTTGTAGGGAAACCATTGGCAATGTAATCGAGCCCTTTCTTCTTCTCTCACTCAAATCAATTCCCGTGACTAATTTTGTATTTGCTGCCATCTTCTTTTCTTGATTCTTTCTTGGAAGAGAGAGAGAGAGAGAGGGGAGGGGGAGGGATGGGTTCAATTTTATTTATTTATTGAAGTTTTAGTCTCCTTTTTCTTAAATGTTTTAGCCAAATTTTTTATGGATTTTAATTTTTATGATATCTTTTAATAAAATCCACTTGGTTTTATATAATTGGATGCGTGAACTCTACATATGTGTCAAGTCAGCACTCTAATAGAAAATTTGACAGAAGCTAACTGTGGGGACCAATTTGATGTATAGAGAGTAACCTTAAGGACCATTAATGTCACAAAAAAACATTAAGGACGGAAGGTGATAGTTTCGTTAACCTCAACAACCATTCGCAAAAAAAAAAAAAAAAAACCCTATAATTTTAGGGTTTAGGGCTAAAATACCACTTTAGCCCATTGGGCTAGAGTTATTTCTTCGGCAATTTTATTTATACAAGCGATATTGGGGAATGAGAATTTAAATTCTTTCCAACACCTTCCATTCAAATATGTAAAATGTTGCTACTGGGGTGTGGATGAGGGTAAGCTTGAGGGTGAGCTAGCCATCAGAAGGGTATTTGCATGGTTCAATTCCCCACGTCTTCTCCGCGTAGTCAAGGATTGTTCTATCGCTGCTAAATCTCCCCTACCCGACTGTGCTAAGGATGCTCATCTGAGTCCACTTATTTGGATCCGCAAATGCTTTATCAGCTGCAGCCTGTAGTCATATAGATTCAAATCCCAAGCACCATAGTAAGTTATACAACACCAAACTCAAACTGCATATATATCCTTCGGGTTGGGACTGCCAAGTAAACAGAAATAATTACTTGAGCCCCTAAATAGCTCTCAAAATCAGAACCAAGCAAATAGAAGTCTTTACCACCATCCACAGTATCACATAGAGATTCAAAATAGTCTTTAAAGCCAAAATAGCCATCTCGGACCATCCTACACATAATAAATATCACAGCAGAATTAGAACCTGAGGAAACAGTTCACTCAGAACACCACACAATGGTAAAAAACGACACTAAACACATGCCCTCTAAATAATCTGAAAATTCTAGACTGGTCACACCAATCACAAACTGGCAAAGTGAGTATGATTGAAGTGACTGTAATTGCGTACCTTATAACATGAGCACCTTGCAGTGGCATTTTAGGAGATCCTTCCTCATGCAATTTGGGAACTTCATGAATCTTTGCCCCAAACAAAAACTGGAGAAAGCAAATTCTAAGAGAATCATCTCTGCTATACTACAAACAAGTGTATACTATATACCAATCTAAAATCTTGAAATAGTCAATACACAGATTCCATCTTGCAGAAGTTACAGCAAAAGAAAATTTCAGTTGGTCGACAATACTTGACATCACAATCAGCTGAATTCAACTACTTTAAGTTGGCTACATAAATCTTGCTCGGCCTTTCTACTCTCTACGGAACCTAATGTTATGTTCAGTCACACGTCATCTATCTTTAGAGAAGGTCAAAGATCAATTCATATCACAGTGATTATACTAATTTTTTTATCCCGGCACAGCCCACTAATATCCGTGCTCATGCCACGTTGTGCCCCACTAATTCACCAAAACTTATGAATTTAGCAAATAAAGAATCTGAAGCCAGTTTCAAGCAGAAAAAAACTTACTTGTGTAATATGAAGAGCCAGCTCAAGCCGCTGAATTTGAATCCATTGTTCTGTAACAATGTCAGCCATCTGTTTCGTCCAAAAAAAATGTCAGCCATCTGAAAGCAAAGAGAAAGACGCCAATGGAAAAATGAACCTCACACTAACAACATCACACACTCATAGCCATAGACCAAAGATGGATTGAGTACATCAGTGCATGACCTTTTGAGCCTGAGAGGCAACCGTTTCGAGTCTATCCTCAGCATCTTGTGCTTTAGACTCTAAAACATGAAGATCGAAGTTGTACTTTCTTGATGCAGCACACAGAGGCCGTACCTAAAAAGCATTGCAAAGCCCATTTCTCAAATCCAACAAACCCTTTCTGCTACTTTTTCATTGAATTGAAAATTTCAAAAAATAAATTGAAAAAGATGTGAACCTCTTCTTTTAGAGCATTAAGCCTCTCATCAGTAGCCAATGAGTCTCTCTGTGACATACAAATGCAACCAAATATTATATACTTGCTTTCAATTTGGCATATACTTGAAAGCTGAAGACTTGAAGCTGAAACGGGAAACAAACCTTAAGAGTGAACAAAACAGACTGCAAATGATGTATCCGGGTTTAACAGAAGTATGGAACTCAAGCAATGTGAGATGTTGTGCAAGAAGAACTGCTCCTGCACAGCTTTTGCAAATTTGGATAACAGGGATGGAGGAAGTGGGTGCCTGCTGTGGTTTAGTGAGCTGATTGATGTAAGAAATTTCACTGAAAAAGGGCAAGATATTTATTTTAGAATGGCAGCATCAGAACTAGGTATTCTCAAAAGTCAGTGAGTTAATGCAAATTTTAAAGAAAACAAGAGAAAAAAAAAAAAAAAAAGGTCTTTGGATATGGAACAGTCAATTGGGAGTTATCCATCTCTTCATGATCATGTACAAAAAGTAAAGTCAAAACATATCAAACCCAAAGGTTGTTACTCTATAATTTTGGATTTGGACACAATTATCAAACTCTACTTTCAAAATTCGTCTGTTAAGATCAATGGATGATAGACATTTCAGAAGTTTTTTTTTTCTTTATCAATATCTAACTTCTCACTTTTTTTGCTTTCAAATATATTTCCTGCCTAGATCATGAAGACTATACAACAATCAGTGCTAAACCCAATTTCCGCCCGGGGGGTTAGACCACTTGGGTTATATTTTAGTCTCATTGAATGTGAAGAAAGTAAGAATCATAGTAGGCAGTATTGTGTCATCTACTGGGCTCCTCCTGGGTGTAGCTCTGTTTTTTCTAATGTTTGGAAGAAGCAGCAACAGATAGATAGTAAGTTGTTTTCTAGTCTTCTACCCCTTCAGTTTCCAATAGGATATAGAGAGCAACTTGGTTATTTGAAAATTTAACTACAATGGACTATTGCAATATAGATGACATGATGTTAGAATTGAAAAAAATAAGAAATGTGTGTCAAATTATAGGATAGCAACTCCCAATTGGAGATGCTCTTATCGGTACTTCTCTTGGGCATTTGTCTATTAAAGTCAAATGTAGGGTTCATCTCTTCTACTCTTTTTTTCCCCCATTTGTCAACTCACTTAAGTATTAACTTGAGGGAGAAAAAAAAACTGAAAGAGAGAAAAAGATGTGAAGAATTAAAACAAGCATACAATTCAGAAAATTGTAGCTTCCCTTGAGTTGATTTGGTATTTGATTCTGGAAGACTGACCAAATGAGTGGATGACCACAAATGATTTAGATTTTTCTACTAGAGGAATGCTCCTAATTGTCAATTGTCAGGCAACACCATCATTCTTGAACTAAATTTGAAGTAAGCCCACTTTTGCATTCAATTACGCATCTAAATTTGGTATGACGTGCATCGATATTGTCGATAATGCATCAGTAACGTGTTTACATTGATAATTGATATTGTGTCAAAACAAATTCTACTCCAAGCTACAGTGAAAGGGGATCCCTTATGAGAAATTCATCCTATTTATCTGTCCTTGAAACTTTAGTAATTTGTCTCCCCACTATTCAACTTTAGTATTGAAAGCTTACTAATTGTCTTCCCAGCTACTCAACTTAACTATATACTGTAGGGTTTCTACTTTCTAATCAAGTATTGCCAATGCTGCTAATTGTGAAATTTATTAAGGTGAGAGACAGTTACGGACAAAGCTTTACCAAATTAATATAATTATCTTCTAATTAGAGTCAGACTCTCCATATATAGTGCAGACTAAAAGAAACACACCCCTCACTGGTTAATCAGTGTACTCAAGTTGAGCAGCCCTGAAATTCTTGTCCCTGTCGACTATAAGAACACTACATGTCTTCCGACACATCAAGTTCTGCAAAGAATCCAGTGGCACAGGTTTGGGATTCCGGAAATCTTGTTGTGATAGATGGCAATGGTCATAATGACCCTGATAATATTTTATGGCAGAGTTTTGATTACCCAGGTGATACATTAATACCAGGTATGAGGCTTGTTAGGAATAAAATCACAGGTTTTAATTGGCATCTTACACCCTGGAAAAACCCCCAGGATCCTTCTCAAGGACATTATGCATATCAACTTGGTCCTTATGGATACCATGAATTAATTCTGACGGAGGGTTCTGTTATTAAATATCGGACAGCACCATGGAATGGAATCCAATTTAGTGGGATGCATAATTTAAATCCAACATATGATTTTGTGTTGGATAATGATGATGAAGTATATTATGGTTATAAGCTTCTCAACAGCTCAGCTCTTTTCAGGCTGGCGTCAACTCAAGATGGATTTGGGCTGAGCTACATCGGGAGTGATGGAAACCAAGGTTGGGTCGTTTATCTAATAGCAACGACTGATATCTGTGACAAATATGGAATATGTGGTCCAAATGGTGCACGTAGTATTGACAAGTCCCCAGTATGTAGCGGCTTGAAAGGATTTATACCGACCTTTCAACCAGACTGGGACTTGGTGGATTGGTCATATAGCTGTGTGAGAAAGAGCCAACTGAATTGCAGTGGAGACATCTTTAAGAAGTACTCTGGGGTGAAATTTCCAAGTACAGAACAATCCTGGTATAACACAAGTATGAACCTCAAGGAATGTGAGATGATGTGCATGAACAACTGCTCCTGCACCTCTTTTTCAAATTTGGATATCCAAGATCGGGGAAGGGGGTGCTTGCTGTGGTTCAGCGATCTGATTGATATAAGATATTCCAATATAAATGGGCAAGATATTTACATAAGAATGGCTTCATCAGAACTAGTTATGGAATCATCTTGCTGTTTAAAACAAAGTTTGAAAGAAAAATAAAAGCCACCAAGGAAAGAAGAAGGAAGAAATCTTCCAACAGTGATATGATTAGCAACAAGATAGAGCCAGAAAACTTTTGATATTATTAGAAAAATATTTCTTTAGAATTGTCTCAGAAACTAGTATTAATTGTTCGTTGGATGATAAAAAGTAAACATTTTCTTCTTTATGAATTTCTGACTCCTCAATCTTCTGCTTTCAAATACTTCATTCCGAGATCAAGGACACAATACAAAGATCATAGTAACCAGTACTGTGTTGTCTACTGGACTGCTGATCCTGGGCCTAACCCTGCTATTATATGTGAGGAAGAACCAGCAACAAAAATATGGTAAGCTATTTGATTTTGTACTCTTCTGCCCCTCCACTTTCTAAGATAGATAGGTTCAGTTCTATAGAAAAATTTTGCTGTTGCCTCTCTGGTTTCTAAGCTAAGGTTCCATGCTACATTATTTACTTCACTACATACTTCACAGGAGAACTGAAGCCCGGCCAAAAGGAAGATCTGGAATTACCATTAAACTTGGAGAAGGTGGTTTCGGATCAGTCTTTAAGGTAAAATCAAATATAGTCCTCCCTACAGTTAGCTTGACAGCTTCCACATGTCATTTGGGTCAGGACTTAGGTGGTGTAATATTTCAATTTTTTTTTTCTGTTCATTCGTGGGTTGGTTTTGTGTTCCTATGCAAGAGGAGGAGGAGACAAATCTTTCTTTTTTTTCTCTATCAGCAAACAAGAGGGCATGATCAAATGTCAAAATCTATAACAGAAGAACCATCAATGGATGAATATTGAATGCATAAAGATTTATCAAGTTTCAAGCAAGAAGAACGAAACCAATCAATCTATTGCTTAACCAAACCAGAAATAAATAGTCAGAATTTGAGATTGGGGCCTAAAAATCGAACCTTGTTTCAGTCAATCGCAGTGTTCCAAAAATCCGCCTAGGCGGGCACCAGGCGGCTGGGCGGGCCTCCTAGGCGGGTTGGGTCTTTTTTCGGTGCCAAACAAGGAGGACGAAGCAGCCGAAACCGAAGAAAACAAATCGAAGGTTCAGTTGATAGAGAAGCGAAATGGCTGTGACTGCGTCTGCAAGCTCCGTCCTCTGCGAGTGCAGCTTCGTGTTTATTAAAGGAGTAGCCGATCGGCCATACTGTTAAAATATTCGAATATATTAATATTTAAAGAGTATGGCCCAACGGCTATACCTTTTAAATATACAATTTTGTCATATCATTTTAGGGTTTAGGGCTAAAATACCACTCTAGCCCTTTGGGCTAGAGTTATTTCTTCAATTATTTTATTTATACAAGCGATATTAGGGAATGAGAATTTAAATTCTTTTTGATACCTCACATTCTAATGATTTCCAACTATTAGCCCATTGGGCAAGAATAAAAAATGAATTCTATTTACAACAAATAATACAGGTTAAACCCATAAATACAAACACACAAAAAACCCACAAAAAAGGGATCCGCCAACATTTTGTGGATCAAAGAATGTTGAATTTCATAGTATAAAATTGCTTGTATTGCAATTTACTTTCTAGAAGAAAAATTGGATATAAAACAGTCTAACGAGACAACGAAGAGAAGTTCACAGCTCTGTTTTGAAATTTGTTGAAGGTATCAGAGGTCATATGACATTGATATATGAACTATTCTAAATGAGAATTCAAACAACATGTGTTAGATGAGTAGTAGCATCTCATTCTTAAATATAACATATTATTTCATTTGTCTACTGGTTATGCTTGTTGTTAAGTTGGTGCAACCAACATTCTTTCACCAAGAAATTTTTCCTGAACCTCAAAGAAATTTAGCTAGGAAAACCTTTGGTGGGAAGGGAAAGTTAAGATAGAAATAGAGGCAGAGGCAAGGCTGAAGAACAATTGCAAGCACATGTGATATTACAGAAAATGTAGTGAAGAAATTTAGAATGGTCATTTTCCAAATTAAGTACACGTCTTATAATGAAATCAAGATAGGAACTTATAACAAGCCCTCATTAGAGTACAACGTCCAAAAACACAAGATGAACACCACACCACACCACACCACACTCAACACACATAATTGCTCTTTAGTGTTGTAAATATAAAAAAGATGAGATATCGCTTATTACAATCAAATAGTTCTTCATTCATCGTCGCCCAAATCATTGAACGCATTGCACAAATCATTAGCATTTCATCCCACGTCTCCTCCACATGTAGATGAAATGAGTATCCATCAACAAGAAGAACAAAATTGTCCATACCACGAAGAAATTCAGGAAATTCAGAACCCTCGCACATAAATTTACTAATATGAGACACAATTGCTTTGATATGTCATCGTCGTTCTCATCGAAACCAGAACAATCTCTGGCGTCCAACATCACCAGATCTTTGCATTTGCGCAGCAACGTGACAGGACCATCCCGATTAACTTTTGCACCCTTCAAATTTAAGTACTTGATGTTAGGCACCAACTTTACAATTGACGATGCCTCACGCCCATGAACAGAGCCTTTAGACAAATCTAAACCATAAAAATTCTTGCAATGTGTTTGTATAATTGCAAGTATTTTTGCCAAATTGAAGCATGAACCCAATGATAACACCTCCAAATTTTTCCACTTGCCAATCAGCTCTAGGTTCGTGTGTTTGCTGTCCAATAAATTTACTGGTAAACTCGAAGTCAACAAGGCCAGGACACGTGCACACATTTCCACTTTGGCACCATCTGCTAAGCTATAGCTAAGAAGGAATTACCAAAGCAAGCAAGGCCATAATTGCCCTATCACCAAAAAAATCATCCTTATTTGTTTTGGTAAAGAAATAATCATCCTTATTTAAGCTTCTCCTTACTCCCCGTTTTGTGTTTTTAATCGATTTCATCACCGTCTTCCATTTGATGCTGCACAAAGTCATGAAGTAACAAGGATTTGATCATGAGAAGAAGAAATATATAAGTTTAGGGGCATCATCTATAATAAGGTAACAAATCATTTAAGCAACAATAAAATTACTTTTATAAGTAACATTATATACAGTGGTTTTGATGAAGTCTTACCTCCTCAGCAGTCTTCTGCTTGTGAATGTGGTGTTGGAATTTTTGTAAGTATTTCAAAATACAAAATTATTTTATTACTTATTTTATGTTGAACTTATATTTCCAGATTTTTGAGTGGTTTGATTACTTCTTTAAAACTGCAATTATTTTATATATTTATAAAATCTATGACATGATACTTTTATATTAATTGTTAGCTTTGTCGGTTTTGATATCTCCTCTTGGTTTTAATTGAGTTATTACCGTTACTTTTTATATCAATTTATTTTATCATTTAAATAAGTTAAATGTATTTGGTTTACAATAGTTGTTGAAGGTTTTGATTCCAATCTTTATTGCGTGAGTTAATTGCTTAGTTGGGATCAAATTTTGTTCTTAACGTGCAAGTGTTTTATGTGGTTTAATTGCTTGGTTAAAAACCCAACATTCACTTGGAGTTAGTAATCTCCCATATAATAAACCATTCGAGCTATATGTTAAAGGAGAGAAGAGAAATCAGATTGACACATTTCTTCATTATTTTCTTCTCTGCGTTCTTGATTTTGTGTTCCAATTTGTTTTCTTTTATCAAGGGAAAGATTCGAGTTGTTCATCCGACCCAAGTATTGCGAGTGTACGCCTATGAGGGTCATAGGTTGTTGTATCCTGGAGGGTAGGGCGCCATACAACCTTGTTACACCGAGACATTGTCTCCGAGGGGCGAAATCTACTCTTAAGGACAGTGAATGACACGCCTCAACCTAAAACTATTATTCTACTCAAGTATAAGGGAGAACGATCTTCTACATCCCAAAAGATAAGTATCTTGTTGTAATTTCATTAATTTTATTTAATTTACTATATCAATATAAATTACAATTTTCTAATAATTATTTATGTGGTGTTTTGCAGGAAAAGTAGCATCCCTAAACCAAATTATCCAACATGTGGTCGTTCTCAAACAAAATTATTAATGATTCAGGATCCAGGTAACGGTGGTACACAAAGCATCAACCAGTTTCTGTAGCTTTGTACTTCTTTTGATCCTGAAGAAAACTTCACTTTCATCCTACAAGTGGAAACATAAAATCACAAGACTAGAAATTGCAAGAAAAAGCATGATGCTAGATTGGCCCAAGAGCTTTGACATTATTAATGGAATTCCTTGGGGGCTCCTCTATCTTCATCATGTAGGTCTTTTAAGTGTGCAGCATAACCCGGCAGATAGGCCGAGCATGCCAGTTGCAGTTGTAATGCTGAGTGGTGAAGGTCATTGCCTCAACGTCAAAAACCTGGTTTTTATAGTGAAAGGGATCTCAATGAACTGGAAGTCAATCCTTCTTCTAAAGCATATTCAACTAATGAAGTCATAGTCCTTTTACACTAATGGAGGCTCAATAAACGAAATTTCATGTTGGTGTGTTAATCTGGTGCTTTTGAAGTCAGTTTGAAAAGTTAAATATCATTAAGAGATTCCCAACCCATGTGTTAGCAAATGCACCCTCTAATTTTTTATTTTTTGTTTTTTGTTTTCTTTGGAGTTAAGGTGGAGTTCAAATAACAGAAACACAGATGCTGATACAAGAACAAATATAAAAGCTTAAATGAATTAGATTTTTCACTTGAGGTGGTGTAATATTTCAATTTTTTTTTTTGTTCTTTGGTGGGTTGGTTTTGGGTTCCTATGCAACAGGAGGAGGACACAAATCTTTTATTTTTTTTTCTCTCAGCAAACAAGAGGGCATGATCAAATGTCAAAATCTATAACAGAAATGCAATATCCAAAGAATGAAAAGCAGTCCAACCAAGAAGAACCAGCAATGGATGAATATTAAATGCAAAAAGATTTATCAAGTTTCAAGCAAGAAGAACCAAACCAAACAATCTATTGCTTAAACAAACCAGAAATAAATAGTCAAAATTTGAGATTGGGGCCTAAAAACCGAACCTTGTTATTGGCAAGGCCATAGAAACTCCATGATAGGATAGCTTCATCATTTCCTTCCACTGAAGACAGACACCAAGTCAGCAAATTTTGTACTTTTTTCTTCTGCACCATGTCGTCAATGTAAAGAGAGAAGAGAATAAGGTGGAGTTGGTAGAGGGAGAAATTGTCGTCGTTGTCATTGGTGTGGTGTGGTGTGGTGAGGTGAACATGTCGTTTTGGAGAGAGCCAAGAGAGAAAAGAATAAAGCGGGAAACAGGGAGAGGAATGGAATTAGATGAATTAAGAGTCTCATGATATATTCTTCTATGGACTTGACTTGTGCTTCACTGCTTTGGCTTTCCAATCTCAATCTCAAGCTCAAATTTGTAGCTAAATTTTTTCAATTTCGGGTTTCAAACTTTCAGTCAATCGGAATGTTCGAAAAATCGGCCTAGGTTGGCACTAGGCGGCTAGGCCTCTAGGCGGTTGGGTTGGCCCTAGGCGGCTGGGTAGGCCTTCTAGGCGAGTTGGGTCTTTTTTCAGTGCCGAACCCGGAGGACGAAGCAGCCGAAACCAAAGAAAACAAATTGAAGCTGGAGTTGATAGAGAAGTGAAATGGTTGTGACTGTAACATCCCGACCCAAAATTTAAAGACTATTCACTAATGAATTAAATTAAAATGGAATTTCAAATTTTGCCCTTGAAGTGGGGGCAAAAAGGTCAATTGTTATCCGGGAAGAGTTTGGAACAATGGGTGGTATTTTTAGGAAGGTTGTACTGAGCCGATTTCGTAGACACACGGAAGGCTCGAATCGGACTTGAAACGAAGAAGTTACGATCGAAAAATTATTAAGGACCTAATTGAAATTATTTTAAAAATTAAGTTGGATTAAAATCAGATTTTTTTCAGAAAAATCTCACTTCTCTCTCTCCTCCCTCACGCGTTCTCTCCTTTCTCTCTCCCCGACTCCGTCGCTCTCCCTTCCTCTCTCTGCAACTCCGGCCACCGGCCACGGCAGCGCACGAGACCGGACTCGATCGAACCGCCACCTCCTCCTCTCTCTTCCCCGGCCAGCACCGCACCTGGAGTCGTCGACAGCCGCCGGAAATCGCAGAAAACAGGCCGGAAAATCGCGGAACTTCCAAGCCTTCGATCTCCCTCGTTTCTCAACCAAATTCGACGAGTGAGGTATGTTTTCTCGACTGATTTTCGTGCTCTAGCTGGCTGATGGGTAGGTTTTAGCTGATTTTTAGTTTTTGAAACTCGATTTGGAACCCTAAGTTGCTGCCGGTTTTCAGTTGAAATTCCGGCCACTTCCGGCCATTTTCTGGCCTTCACCCAAGAACAAAAGTGACTCCAAATTAGGTGTATTACCTAGGTTAGGACTTTGGAGCCAAGATTCTAATATTTTCCGGTCACCGGAACAGTAACCGAGCCACCACGCGCTGCCGGCGCGTGGGGCGGCGCGTGGGCTGTCCGGCAGAGGTCCCATTTTGTCCTAGAATGATCCTTACGTTGTCACGAGCGCGTAGGAGTTTACGGATCTTAATTTGGATGCCGTATGGACCTCGAACGAATTATACCTAATCTGTGATTTTCGGGTTTGATGTATTTGGACCGTTGGATCAAACCCAATTTCACGTATGTTGTTCCTGATATTCCTAGGATCGTATAGGAATTCGCGGATCGTGAATCGGAGCCCCGGATGTTCCGATTCATTAACTTAAAGTTTTGACCGTCCGGTTGACCAAGTGTCTTCCGAGACTTTTACAGCGCTTGGAACCCTTAGATTGGATCTTAGGGACGTCTCGATCCTTGAAATTGAGAGAAACCCGGGAAATTAGGATTTTACTTTAAGTCTCATTTTTGAAGAGTTGGATTTTTGATATCGTGTTCGTATTCTGAAATAGGTATTCCAACTCCACCTACACAGCAGGCAGGACCCCCTCAGGGTCACGCAGCTTGGGACTATTTGTGAGTGGATTTTGTTTTCAAGTAAATAGCATGGTTTTATAATGAAATTTCTATGCATGAAGATTTAAATGGTTTTATGCAAACCCATCCTTTCGTAACCATTTATTCATATGTTGAATAGGTTATGTTATAAAGTTATTTGCAATTTATATGGGTTTTGACATATAAAGTATCTTGAAGTATACAACTATATTATTGGGAAAGTGTTGGCTGGTTGAGATTGTGTGAGGTACTTTGGGGGGTTGTGAGATGAGGAAAAGTATGAGTTTAGAATGTCAGTTTGGAGTGCTGTAAGCACTGCCCTGTGTACCTCCCCTGATTTGGATTGTGGATATGGAATTGTGGGATACTTGGAAATGTCAGAACCCGGGGCATACCTTAACGGGGTGTCGCTGTAGACCCTTAATTGGGTAGTCTGCGAACGTAGGACTGTTTACAGGCGTACGGGTCTTGATTTTTCGTCCGTACGTGCTGGCTGAGAGTTAGTCCCCCAGTTGGACGGCTCGTCCCTAGCCACATAGTCCGTTTGAGGGCTGATAATTGTGAGCTAGTCAACAATCCCCTGTTGGATTGTTTCCCCGGTACATTTAGGTGTGTTATATTTATATATATATAAAGTATATCTCTCATATTATATAGCTATTCATTTGTTGTGGTTTTTGGGCGAGGATACTTCCCCGCTCGTCGTGCCGGTGGGCACGGGTTTCGAGAGTTTGATTTGAGATTTGTAAGGAAAGGTTTGGGTGGGTTAATTAGTAAGTTTCACTGGATTTCGAATTTAGCTCGGGTTTGAGCAAATTATTTATATATGTATATGACGGACTTAATGCATTGTTTTCATGCATGGTTTTCTAACAGTGGGGTTATATTACTTTGGTTTAAATGAAACTGAATTTTGTTTGTCCACTCACAATTTTCTGTTTTTCGCCCCACAGCCAGTAGTTGACTGGAATGAGCTGCAGTGCCGTGTTTTGTACCCTTGCTATCACAAGCCGCAGTACTTGAGCTTTCTTGGAGCCTCAGTGCTATGTAAATACGTAAAACTTCATTTTTGCTAGTTTGTTGTACTCTGTAGACTTGCTCTGTTATCGCCTGTTAGGATTTGGTATTTTGAGGCCAGAGGCCATAGTTTGTAATACTATGCTTTGTGTAATGCATGTTGGCTGTTGGGTTGTTTTTATCTGTAATTTTGACAGGTTTGGAATTTTGGGATTTGTCCTGTTTGCAAGGGAGACTGCCAAAAATTTTGGTAGAAAGTCTCGGGTTTTAGTAAGTGGGCCCGGCATCTGCGGAATGCCGGATTAAAGACGGGATCCGTCCCGGTTTCCGAGGAGATTCGGGGCGGGTCCTGTCATTCATATTGGTCCGCTTTACCGTCCTCTGCGAGTGCAAAGCTTCGTGTTCGTTTCGAATATATTTAAAGCGTATAGCCATGCGGCTATACTTCTTAAATATTCTAATATATTTGACGAGTATAGCCGCGCGGCCCTACTCTTTAAATATACAATTTTGTCATATCATTTTAGGCTTTGGGGCTAAAATACCACTTAAGTCTATTGGGCTAGAGTTATTTCTTCAATTATTTTATTTATACAAGCAATATTGGGGAAGGAGAATATATTTAAATTCTTTTCAATACCTCCCATTCTAATGATCTCCAGCTATTAGCCCATTGGGCTAGAATAAAAAAATGAATTTTATTTATAACAAATAATACGGGTTAAAACCATAAATACAAAAAAAAAAAAAAAAAAAAAAA
>NW_018921420.1:367648-388581 GCF_002207925.1 Prunus avium
AAAAAAAAAAAAAAAAAAAAAAAAAGGGATCTGCCAACATTTTGTGGATCAAAGAATGTTGAATTTCATAGTATAAAATTGCTCTGCATTTAGTGATTGTGCATTTACCCGCATTTCAGAAAATCTGGATCATTCAACTAATCTAATGCTTGCGAGTATGCCAGATCGGGCTACAATAAGTTTGTTTCCTTTTTTGTTTTTTTAAACTAACGTTGTTACCTTAAAATAAAAACGATGACGTGTGAAAAAACCTCTAATAGACAGAATATACTGCATCAATTTGTTGAAGGAAAACCTTAATACGAGAAACTAAAATTCTTATAAGAAAGTTGGGTTTAAAAGTCATGAAAAAAGGCACAAATGTATTGCAAGTTGCAAATCTACTCTTCTGGATAGCTTTTCAATTCCAAATCCACTACTACAATTGATTTTTATTGAAAGCTGTAAACATCAGCTGCAATTGATTAGGAACATATTCCAATAGATTGCTATTCGGATACATAGCGAGGGCTTGGTCGTTTAATTGGGGTTAGACTACCCAAAAGCCAAAAGAGAAAAATAAAGAGAAAAAAGAAAGACCAATTATAAAGAGGGAAAAGCAAGGAGTAGGTGCGACTGCAGACGAAGATGGAGGGATTGTTAGCCGTTTTTATTTTGTTTCTTTCGGTCAAAGGGACTGTTAACGTCAGTTTAAAAAAAATTGCAAACTTATTAAGTTGCTGATGTGGCATGTTCTCACGCATTGGATTATTTGGATGGTCCATATTTTATGAAATGCAGGTGAATGCAAAGGCTCAGGATTAGGGTCGAGATCCATCTTCCCCCCAAATCTTACCTTTTATATCAAGCTAACCTGTCCCCAAAACCTTTGTAACGATGTCTTCTCTTTCGCCTGTATATTTTTTTTTAAAAATTTCTCTTTCCTATGTCAATTGAGATGATGGGTGGGTTCAGGAAATGATTCCTTTGCCGTCCATGTGAACTTCCTGGTTGTTCCTCGCGTCTTTGATTATAATACCAAGCAATATTGCTAGGGAAGACAATTTACAATCTAAATGGTACCCTATAAGCAACAGCCACACCAAACTAGTAAACTCAGAGAATGGTGGCTGCATTGTCTCTATTGTTAGAGGATACAAATTACAGTCTAAATAATCAACTTAAGGGACAATTACAAATAAATAGGTACTATGAATTTTTGTAGTAGTGAATCTGGAAAATAAAAATCTAGCAACACTCGTGCATATATGGTTAGGGTAGGGGCTTTTTGCTCTAAGTTCTGTTAGAAGGAGATGTTGCATAAAGGAAGAAGAAGAAAAAAAAAATTATGCAGATGATCCTGATGACTTTCAAATGAATTGTGTATTTCCCTTGTTTCTCGCTACATCTCCTCTCTCACCCAAACTTTCTCCCTTCTCTTTTTCTTTTTATTTTTTAACTACTAATATCACTCAGACCTTTTATGATAAAACACTACACCTACTGGACTTTGTAGGTGGTTAAGTTGGGGACAATATTGGTGTTGCGAATAGTGGGCTGCTAACTTGTCTCTATGAAACTTAACGTGATATCAGAGTGGGTTGATTTACTGGGCCTTTACCCTTACCCCTTACCCAATAGGTGGTGTTCACATGTTGGGCTTGAATGTTTTACCCTTACTCCTTACCCAATACGTGATATTCAAGTGTCGAGCTTGAATGTTTGACTCTGATGTAGACATGGCTCCACGTATGGCCCACTATGTGGTGGTCCCAAATGAGAGGGTGTGTTAAAGAACACATCAAAAACTTGACTAAATAAAAACTCAACATATAATGAATGGTTCCATTACTAATATCATTGAGGCATTTTGTGATAAAACCTCATATCTACTAAGCTTTGTAGGTGGTTAAGTTGGGGACAATACTGCTATTGCTAGTCAGGGCCGGCCCTGGGTGATTTAAGGCCTAGGGCCAAAGTTTAAGAATGTGCCCTTTATCAACAAATAAATAAATATAATTACAATTTTTTATTAAATAATAAATTTTATTAAAATTATAAGAGTTTACAACCGATGATATAAAACACTTTGGGTCTCATTAAAACCTTGTTTGAAAACATTACAATCAACAACAAATTAACTTGCATGTCCCTATGCTTCACCTTCATATGCACCTACAAAATAAAAATAGCAATGAAATCCTAATCACAAAAGATCATTTAAAATGTCTTCTTGTTGCAGTTTTAGAAGCAAAATCATCAATTATACTATTATATTTAATGTTTTCCAACATATCTCTTTCAATGCATAATATAGCTAGTCCATTTAGCCTATCTTGAGCCATAGTGGTCCGCAAATAAGATTTTAATAATTTTAATTTAGAAAAACTTCTTTCAGCAGATGCCACAGTCACAGGTATAGTCAGTAATATCCTATAAGCAACCATTACATTTGGAAACATATCCACACTCTTTACAAATTCTAGAATTTTAATGGATGTCCATGGTTTATCTGTTTCAATTGCTTCACTTGGTAACATCCCTTGCAACACCTGTAATTCTGACTCTAAATCTCTTGCATCAATATCAGTATCATTGTCATGTTTTAAAGCATTTTCAAGATTCACACAAGAGCTTCTCAATTCATTTTCATCCAAAGAAGTCAATTTTGCAGCATCAAATAAGAACCCAAAAATAGATTCAAAGATATGCAATTGTTCAAACCTACTTTTCAATTCACCAAGAGCAATATCCACTATGACAAGAAAGTAATCAGTTCTAAAGGATTCTTCAGATGATTGTTGTTCCCTCTCATTATTGGAAATCTCATCAAAATGTCTCTTTCTACAGGTTTGACGTTTTTTAAGAAATACAGGCTCAATTTCCATATCTAATGCAATTACTTTAGCATCATTCATGGCAGAAGTAAAACCATATATCCTATAGTTTTCAAAAAATAAAACAAGTCCTTCTAATTGTCTTACAGCAACATCAAGACGCATGTCTTCAGATTGTAATTTTTTACTAACTAAGTTAATCTTGTGCAAAATGTCATACCAAATAACCAAGCTTAATATAAACTCGAAACTTGAAAGCTCTCCTGATGCTAAACTTTCAGCATCCCTACTCAATTTAGCATCTTCACTAATTTCAGCCAATTTAAATAAAGCTTCTCTAATTTTAGAAGCTTGAGATTTTATTGCTTTAACACTTTCTATGTGACTTTCCCAGCGTGTAGTTGACAGTGATTTCAAAGTTAAACCATCAATATAATCAAGTAGCACATTCCACCTTTTTGTTGAATTAGAGAATACCGTATATATGCATTGACATGCTCCAAAAAAAGATTTTGCTTTAACACATGAGTTGGCCATATTACAAACTATTAAGTTGAGACAATGAGAACCACATGGCATGTAAAATGCTCTAGGATTTATATCAAGCAATCTTTTTTGTACACCCATATTTTTCCCTTTCATATTTGATCCATTATCATAGCCCTGCCCCCTTACATCATCAATATTTAGTTCACAGGAAAAATGTCTGCATTGTTCATCAATAGGGAATTTGTGATTATTTTCTCTTATAGGACCATTTTCTAAAAGTAAATCCCTCATTTTTACATCAAGATTATCCCAAGCTCTTGGATCATAAATGTTCAAACTAGTTTCAATTTCATTTTCATTTGTGTTCTCATTTTCATTATGTTCTTCAGCTAAATTTGGTACTTCACGGTTCAAATTAATTTCAATTTCTTTTTCTTTTTCGTTCTCATTTTCATTATGTTCTTCAGCTAAATTTGGTACCTCACTGTTTTTAAGGAAATATTTATTTAAAGATCCTCTTAGGTTTTGAGCAATTTCTTCTTCCTTTTTCTTTTTTTGTCTTTTGAGATTTCCAGAAAGTTGCTTTTTAGGAAACATTTTTAAAAATTTAGCATAAACACACAAGCAATCAAGAACAATAAAAGTAAAACAAATTAAATGAAGACAAAGAAAGAACAATAAAACCTGAATTTTGGGTCTTGTATGCTGTGCTTTGGTGTTGGTGCTCCCAATTTCGGAGAGAATAATCAGCTTTCAACTCAAAATATGGCTTTGTTCCATCCACACTTAGTTCCAGAGAGAATTAGAATTAGAAATTGATTTCAAAGTAAAGCTGCAGACGGAGAGGGAGAGGTTTGCTTCTTGGGAAAAAATAAGGACGTTGTTGGCATCATTCTTTTTTATTATTGTTTTATAATACCAAGTAAAACTCTCAACTAATATCACATATGCCCTTTTACTTGTAGTTTTTATTTTCCTTTTTTTGCATATGCATATATATATATATATATGGATTAAAAAAAAATTGTGTGCCCCAATCAATTGTGGGCCCCGGGCGATGGCCCTAGTTGCCCTGGCCAAGGGCCGGCCCTGTTGCTAGTAGTGACCTGCTTACTCGTCTCTCTGAAACTTAACATGCATGGTTAGGTTGAATGAACCAACCTTTTTTTTATTTATTATTATTTTAACTTTTCTAATTTTAAATTCTAAAACTAAAATTAATTAGAATTAAAGTGTGAAAGTCAAGAAATTGTTCATAACTCTAGAGTTGTTTAATATTTCTGGGTTCAAATGTAGTACCCAGAATTCGAAACCCATACATTGCCTTTTAATGTTTTGACAATAAAAATGTGAATATGATGGCGCACAACAACAATCAAACTGATCTAACAAAAAACAGAACAATCAAACTCTTAGTGCCCGTTTGGCATTGCTTATTTTGAGTTATAATCACTTTCTTTCACAGTTTTGAATATCCATGCCATTTGGTAAAACATAAAAAACCTGCTTTTTTGAGGAAATCGCTGCCTATCATACAGCAGTTTGGAGAAGCGGGTAGGCACTTGCTTTCAATTTCCGCTTTTACGGAAATCAGATGCGGAGCCGATGTGGGTTAATGAATATATTTATAATACCTATACTATCCTTATATCTCTTTACAATTGACGTCACATATCCCTTCATTCCATTCAATCTTTAATTCATCCATTCTGTCCACTTCTTTTTTTCCTCTTCACTTGTTTATCATTTCACTCTTCAATAATTAAATAAATAAATAACTTGGTGGGTGTGCTTTTTTCATTCTCCAGGAGCTGCATAGATAAGACAGGATGCAGCAATTGCCTCCTTTCCCAGTATTTTTTTGTACCTTTTTTTTTTGCTATAATTATTCTTGATGTTTATGTTTTTTGTTTTTTCTGAATTTTCTTGACTTTCTCCTCTGAATCTTTTTCTGGGGCATTTGGGTGAATGATATATCGATTTGGAACATGGTACTTCAAAGACAAATAGTTTAGAGCATTCAAGGATAAATATTTAACTTTCAACATGATATTTTGTTTATTTTATGATCAAAACAATTTTTTGGGTGTGATGGTTAATAAATATATTTGACAAAAGAATTGTTTAAGTCAAAGTAAAAAAGCTACTAAACAATTGAGAGAAAAATTCATTTCAACATTATGTCCTTTTTAGTCATTATACACATACCACAACACTTTCACACAAAATTTTACCAAACACTCATAAACTGATTTTTGTACTAACATCAATTTTAGTATTCAGTTTACCAAACGCCAAACTACTTTCATTCACAGCTGATTTCTCTTACAGCAAATCTGAAATTGATTATATTCACAGCACAGCAATGCCAAACTAGCCCTTAATCAATCTTTATTCCTCATATATAGAAACTGGTACATAATTTCATCTTTCATTTCGCCTAACAACTGAACCAGGCAGAATCAAATCACCGATTAATCAATACATTATTTCAAGCGATCTCAGAGGGGTTCCACCCGAAGCACTTTCCATACATGCGTGGGCCAATTGGTAGTATATCCCAGTAACACAGCCTACACCTTTCTCGATCTCTCTTGTCTATATAGACATCAAAATAGTGAAATGTACCTGGCCACTCAAAACTGCAGTAGAATCGTGTAGTGCCAAATGGTTTAGGCCGAAAACTAAATTCAAAGGCTGCATGAGGGGCGAGGACTTTCACACCAAGATCATCGTCCCCTGATTTGCAGTGAACTGTAAGAGTCACGTCTCCAACCAGCTCATTTTTTACTCTAACATGTTTTCTCTTTGGAAAATAGCTTTTCCCACACGTACACATGGTTGATGTGAAGAACACGAGCAACATTAGCAGAGTTGCATTGCCAATGAACGAAGCCATGCTTGCAAATGTTAAGAAAGTTTCGATCTTGGTCGAAAAACACTTGGATTTGCCATGGATTTTCATAGTTACTAGTTGTGCCATTTGGTCTCACACTTGATAGTGCATGAGCTGTAAATTCATGGTAAATTGTGAGGTTCATGGAACCTGGTAACAATTTTCTAGGAAGATATGGGAGAACAAGTTAAAAAGGAAGAATATTAAAATTTGGCTTGCTCTGCTTTCCATGTAAAATATTTTTAAGGGATAATCGTTTTAGTAGTCACTGAATTTAGACCCGATTTGCATTTGCGTCCCTCAATTTTCAAAATGGTTCTTGTGGTTCGTCAACTTCAGTTTCGTTAGGACAAATGGTCATGCAGTCACTTTTGTTAACTCTTCTGTTAAATGCAGGGGCAAAATGGTATTTGTGTATCAAAATTGATTAAAATATGAATAAAAAATTAAAATTAAACTCTCTCTCTCCCCTTCTATCCCAATTTCTACTCCCCCAAACTTGATTTTCTTTTTGTTGGTTTTTTATTTGATTTTCTTTTATTGTTATTTAAAGATATGATTTTTTATTCATTTTTTTTTATTTTAACATAAAAATACCATTTTGCCCCTGCATTTAATAGAAAAAGTTAACAAAATTGACGGCAGGACCATTTGTCTTGAAAGTGAAGTTAAAGGACCACGGGAACCATTTTGGAAATTAAGAGACTCAAATGCAAATCGGGTCTAAATTCAGGGACTAATAAAATGATTAACCCATATTTTTAATTAAGAATGTAAAACTGCCTTTCAGTTTTCATACAACCAAATTACAGAAATGGAACTTTCTTGTTCTTGGATTTTCACCCCCGTCCTATTTCCCCACCCACCTTATTTTCCCACACACTCTTTCCACCTATCATTATTCCTAAAAACCCTTTAATTATGAATACAACATTTGGAAGAGGAGGAAAACAAATCATATACAAAATTGTAAATGGGTTAAATTGAATTGGATGATTGATTTTTCAATTAATATAAAAATAAAATATATTGAAACATAACAAAAATGTAATGAACTTCCAAAGACTTGGCAAACATTTAATCTTAAAAGAACACTGGTTCGGTTAAACGAACTTCCAAAGACCAAAGCATAACTCTATCAAAGTTTCAGATTTTTCACAATCATAGAGATGCAAAAGCTTATTCCTAAAAGAACAAGAATATATAATTTACCAGCACTTCAAATTTGGGCATCGCACCCAAAAGCAATTTTAAATTTTAGTTCTTCTTGTTCATTTTATTTTTTTAAGATAAAATTGGTATTTTTATTCCAGATATAAATCACATGTATAATCGAATCATCTCTTGGAGTGACCAACTATATAAAAACCATAATAGTAAATGTAAAAGATAAAAGTAAATAATTTAATAAAGGTGTGTACACTTGCATTGGCTAGTCCCTTACAGTGACCACCTTTTTTCATGAAGCCAATGGGCGTGCCACTTAGGTTCTTATTATAGTACAATTCTGCCTACTTTTATTTGCATACTCTTTTGGAGATGCTCTAAGTAAGACATGTCAACGGGGTCTAGCCCAATGGAAAAGGGACGTGACATCCAAACCAGTAGTCTCAGGTTTCAATTCCCATGACACATTGGTAGTGTGTGTGAACCCTCCTTCCCTTATAATTTAGACTATCACTTGTATTATAAAAAAAAAATTTACATTATTTCAACCCATGTACATTTTTTTGTTGTTGGGAAAGATCAACCCAACCCATGTACTTAGGGTTCCACCCAAAGCACTTCCCATACATGCATGGACCATCTGGTAGTATATCCCAGTAACACTTCTTACACCTATCTCGGTCTCTCAGGTCTACATAGACATCAAAATAGTGAGATACACCTGGCCAATCAAAACTGCAACAGAATTTTGTATAGCCAACGTTAGTCCAAAAACTAAATTCAAATGACGCATGAGGGGGAACAGTGTCACACCTCATCCTTGGATTTTGCAGTGAACTTTGAGGGTCAAATCTCCACCCAATTCATATTTGTGACTCTAACATGGAAAAAATCTCGACTACATGCACACACACATGGTTGTTGTGAACGAGCCAAATTAGCAGAATTGCATTTGCAATGAAAGAAGCCATGCTTAATTTTAAGAAGTTTTATCTTGGTCGAAAAACATTTAGTTGCGTCGTGTTTTTTTGTTTTGTTTTTGTAATAGTAGTTGTTCCATATGGTCTCACACCTGGTAGTGCCTGAGTTGTAATTTCATGGTAATTTGTGTGGTTCATATCGCATTGGCGGACCCAATGAAGGACTACTGTGGACACTTGCCCACACTTACAAAAAAGTTGCAACTGTACATGATCCCACCCAAACTCATATTTTTTATTTATTTTTTAGATCCTTTCTTAGGTGGAGCCCCCACATGGTCCATCCCATACATACACTTTAAGCCCAAAGCTTATATTAAAAAAGAAAAACTCTATGTTATAAAAGAAGAATAGAGATCCCACCAAGTGCACTCATTTTGTAATTTTGTGGAGAACTCAGCCACCAAGTTCACTTTAAGCCCAAATATTTTTTGTTTGGCTATATATCGGTTGGATTTTTTTTTAAGCCCCTAGATGAACGAAAGTTTGAGTCCGCCACTAGTTCATCGAACCTGGTAACAATTTTCTAGGAAGATATAGCAAAACAAGTTAGGAAGGAAGAATGGAGAGTAAAATTTTGCTTGCTCAGCTTTCCATGTAAAACTACCTACTTGGCATAATATCATTGGATATGTGACTTCCAACATATGTGTCACATTTCTCGACAGAAACTGACTATAGGGACTGCTTGTGAGAACCTTAGGAACACTTTGCGCTAAAAGACCGTATTTTTAAAGTCCATTCAATCCGTGCTTTGCTCAATTGCCACCATATCAAACTCACTTACTCCAACAACAACAAAAACTAATTATTTATTCAGATATAAATTAATCAATGGAGATATGGTCAGCTCATATTCTCCATTTTGCACATAACAACCAACCCAGTGGTAATCAATTTACTGAGAATCCAATACATGACTCCAGATGACATAGTACGTTAGTTATAGTAGGGAAAGCAATCGTCATAAGCGCCGGTAATATCGGTGAACCTGCTGTTTGGGCCCAAATTTAGCACGACAAAAACAAAAGCCCACACCATCTCCTGGGCCGCTTGTATCAGACGACCTTAAGCCCATCAGCACGACCCAGCCTATTAAATGAGCGGCCAGGCCAAAATCACGGCCCAAAATATTAAAGGGCTTGTGAACAATAGGAATCAGAAAAAACTTGGGCCTCGAAGAAATCCAAAATTAGGCTCAAAAGCAAATTAGACTCAAGCTGGCCTTCAAAACGGAACAGTCCCACGTGATCCCTGACTTGGAGGAGTCAATAATTTCGGCTGAAAACTGGAAATAGAACAGGAGCAGGTATAAAAGAAGAAAAAAATCTAAAGTAGCTTGCTGCCAGAAGATTAGAGCCCGCTTAGTTTATCTAAAAGATATTCTGATATTTTGGAGGAATACCATTTTCGAGGATAAGCAGACTCTGTTTTTATAAAAAGAGAGATAAGCGGGAAACATGAAACTGTCCAAAAGCTGAGAGCCAGCCATCTCCAAGGCTCCAGACCTTTTGCAGAAGCAGGTGGAATGGAAGAACAGGCAGGGCACTCCATCAAAAATACAGAAGTGGTCACCTCAGGAACTAATCGTTGAGTGCTTACTCGCCAGAAAATGGATAGAACCCCTGTTTATTTCATTTTAAAATTAAAAGATCTTTTGATTACTTGACCGCCCATTCTCGGAGGAACACTTCCTATATATACAAGAGAGGGTGAATAGAGCAAAACACAATCAATCAACCAATCAACCAAAACTCAGTCAAAAGACAAACACTCAAATGATCACTTGATCACAAAATCCTAAACAAGTTCCAACAGACTTCGAGCCTGAAATATTCAAAAGCTTGCCAACAAGCTTGCAGAATCATCCTGTCTTCTCCCAGCAAAGACAAGTTTAAATCGCTACCTCTGGTTTGAATCCCAGTTCACTAGTCAACAATAACGAGATTTCTCTCGTTACAAATTTGGTTTAGTACCCTCTCCTTGTCCTTGTATAGTCAGTTTTTTCCCTTTTTGAGTCTTGTAAAAGGGAGTTCTGCCTGAAATTGGTTCAATCTGTCAACTTTCATTCTGGCCAGAACTGCCGGTTTTTATACTGAGATAAATTGTAAAAGTCCTTACCAGTCTAAGGCATAGAAAAGAACTTACTTGGGAGATATTCCTCACCCAAATTCACAATCGTTTGGTAAAAGTTAATAACTTGGGGCGCAAGTTATTTTACCATAAGTCTGTTAGGGTTGAAAAATTGCTAACAGTGGCACGCTCAACACATAAAGAAAGTTAATTCACTGACCAAAACATGGTCTTTGAATTAATGGGGAACTTTGCCCTGTCATCTCAGGAAGTAAATCAAAACGGGTGAACACCTGCATATCAAGTTTGGTAAAATATTATAGAAATAATCAATATGTTGGTCTTCGTCTCTACGGAGTCTGAAGACATCAAAATCGTGAGATTCATTTGGCCATTGAAAATTGCAGGAAACCTCTGTGTCCGCCACCCAGAAGTTTGGCTTAAAATTGAACTGCGAGGAGGCATGAGGGCCAAGTACTTGAACACCATAATCTGTCCCCGGGGATTTGCAGTGAAACGTAAGGGCCAAGTCTCCACCCAACTCATTTGTGTCTCATCTTTGGAGAAGCAAGCTGCCCTACAGCACACATGGTTACTGTGAACCACAAAAGCAGCATGGGCAACACTACCTTTCCATTGAACGAAGCCATGGCTGTTTGTTTTGACGAAGTTTTTTTTTTCTGTGGCAAAACACAAAGGATATAAGTCGTTTTTTTTGTAGTAGCTAGTCAGGTTCTATATGGCCTCACATTTTTATAGAAATAATGCGGTAGTTAATGAGGTTCATAGAACGTAGAGACAATTTTCTGAGAATAAATGGAAAGCCAACAGGAAATTACAACTAGTTATATTTTTCTTGGTGGTACACGTAGTGCCTGGTTTGCAGCACTATGGTAATTGATGAGTTTCATATAACGGGTATAACCTAGAAGCCATTTAATTAATTTGAAAAAATGGAAAAATATATTGGCATAAATTTTGTAATTCTTCCAAGTCAAAAACCTCACACAATGTATTTTGTTTAGTTATTGCAATTATGTCGAGAATGGAGATTTAATGTGTTGAGATTTTAATTTTAATATTTCAAAATACAATTATGTCGAGAGAATGGACCAATAATGTCAGGAAAAAAAAAATAAAGGACCAAAGGTGATAATTTCGCAAACTTCAGGGATCAGGGATCATTTGTGATAAAACCCAAAATGTTTAAAACATTGTTTAATCCACGTCAACAATCTAACAGAAAATTTTGACGGAACCTGATGGCAGGACCAAATTGATGTGTGAGGTGTAACATAAGGGACCAATAATGCTAGGAAAAAAAAACATAAAGAACCAAAGGTGATAATTTTGCAAACCTCAGGGACCATTTGTGATAAAAACCCTTATTGCAATTATGTCGAGAATGGAGATTTAATGTGTTGAAATTTTAATTTTAATTTTTCAAAATACAAGTGCGTCGAGAATGGAGATTTGTTTTCCTATACTAAGGTAGGTTATCGTTTGGTCCTCTCTTTTTTTTTTTTTTTTAAATTCTTTTTAATGCAAGCAATAGTCTTAAGTACAAGGAAGAAAAGGGTTTCTCACACGCACACTACAAAAGTGTCATGGGGGTTTGAACCTAAGATTACTAGTGTGCACCCATTTTTTGAGTTGATTTTCAGTGCCTCAATTTTTGTATGCAGCTCAGGTTCAAATCCCAATCATTTCATTCAATAATTGTACTTTTACATTTTTATTATTTTCTATTATTTTTTATTATTTTTATTATTTTACGTTTTTGTTAGGTTTTGTTTTGCTAATGTTTTAGCTTTCCTTGACAAATTGTAATCACATGTATATGTATGCAATCAAGCTCATATATATGCATGCATTATAGTGTTCTCCTGTATGACTAGTCAAATATGCATCCCTAGTCATCTTTTGGTTAGCACGTGTTATTGTCACATCATTCCTCTTAGCTTATCTTTAGAAATTATAACTTGGGCATTTTCTAGAAAGTTGAAGTGCATTGAAGAGCTTGAAGCTACAAAACCAAGATGATTTGTGCATTCATTTGTAATTAGAATCATTAATAAAATCAACATCTGCTTCAAAATATTCTGTCTAGATGACTAGTCAATATAGGCAAAATGTTTCTAGCACTGGATTTTTAATCAAGTGACATTTTCTGACTTGTCAATTTTTAAAAATCATGTGAGCTTATCTTCTAATCCAGCTGTGGATTGTCACCTAATGGTTTGTCCTATTCCTGCACAAATCTTTGGCTACCAAGTGTCCCCTTGGCTTGCCCAATATAAAAAACATCAGGGCTGAATTGTTGAGGCCAACAATTTCATTTGGGATTGTTGAAAGGCATTTTTTTGTCTCTGACATTTTCAGTGAGAGGGGTTCATGGTTTCTTGAGATATGGGGTTTTTAATGAAAAAATTATTTCCAAATTTTTGTTTCAATACTCTGGAATCTTAAGCACTCATGCATTATTGTGGAAAGTTTTGAGAGTAATCCTTCTATGCATTCTTTCTCTGTGTGAGATTTGGGTTTTTCATTATGAGATTTTTATCTAGCATTGTAAACACCGCATCATTCTAGTCTAGGTCAAATTCTTGATTGATTTCTTCAAGAATATGATTTCTTGAAGGAATTGATCCTTGTTAGTTTTTTCAATTTATATTCCATCGTTCTTGTTCGAACATGAGCTGAATCGCCGGTGCCATGAAGTGAAGGAACTGATGGGCTAGCTACTACTTACATGAAAGACTAGTTTCTAGCTCAACTAAGTTGGAAAAGAAGGTTTACACATGCAGGTAGTGCTCATTTCCTAAATAGATCTAGGATATCTTAAGCTTGTGTTGCTTCTTTTGTAAGAACCTTCTTTGCTTAGTGGGTTGCCTAGGCAGATTGATGACTCCCAGTTTTTCTTAGGGTTTCTAGGCCACCACGTTTTCTAAGTTGATGCTTGTTGAATGTTGGGTTTCTGAGTGAAGAATTTCTGGTGTGTGTTCTTATCTATTTGACTAGGTCATACTCTGTCTGATACTCTTGTGATTTATGAATGGACACATTGTTCACAATAGTTGTTGCTAGAACTATGGATGCCTAGATTGATGAACCCTGTTGAGTGCCTAGGCTGTCACATAGATCTCTTCTATATTTGCAGGTTTGATACTTCATATGTGGTAAATTTGTATCTTGTTTGCTTTCTCATAGGTCTATGACTAGTTGTTGACTAGCCATACTGCTACTAGGAACACTTGATCATTGTTGTTATAGGTCTACTAGATTAGAGTTTAAATATACCTCTTGCACCTCAGTAGCAATTTCAGTTTTCCTCAAATAAAAAAGCACGTATTCAAGCTATACCATGTGGCCCTACTCCAATACTCTATGCCAGCTTATTTTTTAAATTAATATTTTATTGGCAGACGTTTTCATCATTTATAACCTAATATATTGCTAGCTAATTCAATTCATTTATTTCATAATTGAGAGTCAAGTCTAGGAGCGTTTTGTTTTTTTGAAAGGAGGTTAGGGTTTAGAGTGTTTTTTTGTAACTTAAAGTGAAAATGGCACTATTTTTTTGGGAGAGAGGGAGTTAGGGTTTTTCTCCCAGTTACTGACTTCTTTGGGCTTTGTATACTGTGAATTAGTTCATGGGTTTAACATGTCAGAAATAATAATTAATTAAGATTCAACGTGTTTGATAAAGCTTGAGGGTACTTTTTTTTGTTGTTGTTGAGAAAATATGGTATTTCATTAAATTGAAAGGAATATTACATGGTAAGAACTAGCATGTTAACAGCGGTCTCGTTAAAACCTTCCCAGAGAAACAAAATCCCAAGGTAGGAAAGAGTACCACCCATGCTATTGACTAAATAGAAGAGTCAAACAACTTATACGAAACAAACCAACCTAAACCCCAATCACAAAACCCTTAAAACAACATCGCATCACTACGTAGGTAGCATAAACTAGGAATACAAACAAATCCTCCTATCTTTATAAACCACTGTATCTCACGATTATTACTAAAATACCAAGAAGCAACCAAAACAAGTTGAAGCACAGACAGAACTCCATGCAAGTGTCACGAAGATGCCAACAAGAATTCCCTCATCTGCTTATACAAAACCACTAATTTATCATGATCAGGAAGGCTTTCTTTGATTGCAGGCACTTGTTTGAAGTTCTCAGTCCATGCATGCAAGCAGGGAAATACTTGGGCTTCAAACAACTTCACACCAACCACGTCTTCCATGACTCCAAACCAATGAGCAATCCCTCCGAAGGCTATGTCCACTATTCCAATGTTGTCTCCTCCAAAAAACTTCTTCTTTCCCAGAGTACCCGCGTGCTCCTCGATGGTTTTCAGCATCTCTAAGCTCTCTTTCTTGAACTTCTCTAGCTCTTCGCCGGTGGTTCTGAAGAGCATCCAAAGTGCAGGACCCTGTCCAGAATTAGAGACATTCAAATATCTATAGATTAAAAGAAAGGAACTTTTTCTGTTCAAGACGGTCTTGCATATAGTGTTTTCCATAGATTGTCAATTTAAACTATATTGACGTACACAGAACATATGGCTGAATAACTGTTCATACAGTATATATAGAGTTGTTGAATGTACCTTATCGTCAGCAAATTTAACCCAGAACCTAGCTATGGCTCTGTCATAAGGGTCAGCGGGCAGCAAGGGTTTTTCTGGCCATGTTTCTTCTATGTATTCGACGATGATCATGGACTCACAGATTGGCTTCTCTCCATGAACGAGCACCGGGATTTTCTTGTGAACTGGGTTGTATTTGAGGAGCTCAGGACTTTTGTTCCGAAGATCTTCTTCTATGCAATCATATGGGATGCCTTTCAGCTTCAAAGCCCATATCACCCTGCAACTAAATGCACTAGCCCATACTCCATGTAGCTTGATCACCTCAGCCATGTCTGAGACTCAGAGAGAACAATGTGTGTTAGAGCTTGTGTAATTTGGCACACTAAATCATTTTATATATAAGCAGGTGTTTTAGCAAATTTAAAAAGAGAGTATATTTGAAAATTACGAGTGGTCCAATTTCTTGGTCTGCAAGCTTTACAATTTCTATTTAACTATAAAGAGGTTGAATTCAAATAGCTTGTCATCCATGTACGTACTCTTTTTAAAAAAAATATTATTGTTTGTGTGCTAATTTCAAATTGCTGTTTCGATGAACCCAACAATTGCACAAAAGTCAGAGTCAACTACAATGGTGGTGATTATTTTATAGCACTTTGATAATGATCGTTCATCTTTCCCCAAGGTATTGCGTTTTCAGTTAAATATACATTTATTTATTCAACTTTAACATCTTTATTTATTTGTTGTTATTTATTTATTTATTCATCTTTCCCAAAGCGTATTTGACCAAAGTTGGCCTCAACAAATTTCGATCCAAGTAAAAGTTAGGGATCTATATACATTTTTCAATTAACTCAAGTACGACTTTCAAATCAGATAACTAAAAAAATAAAAAACTTTGACCATATGTATGAGCTTTTGGAGCCTTCTGTTAGGGCTGGAATTTTTTTTTGAGAAACCGATTAACTGATGGTTCAACCTTTATATTAATTTTTTCAATTTTGATAGGCGAATCGAACCGAACAAACATATAGTGGTTCAGCTCACGATTTCATTCTTCCAAACCATCAGTTCAACCAAACCGAACCGACATAGCAAAAAGAACTAAATATTTGAAAAGTTTGAGTCATGAGGTTTCAAACTTGTAACATACATAGCTTTTTACCACTAATATATTTAAGGGGTAAATACTCGAACAAAATTTAAAAAATTATATATATATAATCCTAATGTATCTACTTTACTTTCTCACTAATCCTATCTCCTTCATCTCTCTCTCTCTCTCATCCACCTATTATCTAGTTTTTATTCTCTCCAGCCGTTTACTCTCCCCAACTGTTTATTCTCCTCGCTCTTTCTCCTCCTCACCGTCGCGCTTCTTCATCTCCACATCTCTTCTTCTTCTTGCCATCTACTTTAACCCAACAACGAGGACATTTTAGTAATTGGTATCTCTCCTACTCCAATTCCATATAGTTAAGTAAACAACTTTAATAGGAATCTGAAATCTAATTCTCCTCAATCCAACTCCTCCTCAATTCAATTCATCCTCAATTCAATTCCTCCTAATCCAATTACGAATTAGTAAACATGCCATGAGAGATGAGAAAGGTGCGGTTTAGAGTGGGAGAAAGGTAGGGTTATTGGGCTTGGAGTGATATAGGTATTTGATGAGCTTTAGGCTTAGTTAGATATAAAGTTGGGTTTAGGGGATTTAGATAACAATTGGGCTAAAGGTATAAAAAATTTGGCTTAAAATATAACAAGTAAATAAATTAAAATAACCAATTTGGTTTAATTTGGACCGGTTTTAATAAGGTAAAAACCGAGATTGGAGCAAGTCCAATTTGGTCTTCTGTTTGAGTTTGACTTTTTTGGTGAACCCGATTTTTTAGTTCAGTTTGGTTCAATCCTGCAGTTTTTTTACCCACAATTTTTTTTTTTTGGTCAAATCAGATAAACCGAACTTCATTGGTAATAAGAGAGAAACCAAAACAAGAGTCTCTCAAGGTACCAAACTTGCCATAAAATGATCACTCAACACAGACATTGTTACAAAGGAAACAATAATAAAACACCTAACACAGCACAAGGATCGCGTCCAGAGAACCAATTGCTGAGTGAGAGACAACAAGACAACCTCAAGCTTAGAGCACTTCCACCGATGCTTATTTGCCAAGGCAAAAGGGAGTCCAGGTTTAGAACAAGCGCTCCAGCAATGAAAGGCAGCCCGGGGAAAAGTGGGCCTCATTTACCTAGGCTAGCCCAAAGATAAGAATTGCCTGAGCTGCTGCCTGGGTTTGCTGATCTCATGCTGATGTCAGTGTGACGTCATTGACAAATTTAAATACATAAAAAAGGAAAAAACGAAAAAAAAATTTAGAATTTTTTTTTCTATAAATACTTAGTCATGTTCTTCACTTTCCACACCAAAACTCCATACAAATTCCTCTCCTCATATCTTATGTGAATAGTGCTTGCCTTTACTTGCCATGGCAATGGATGGAAAAGAAAAGGGTTAGGTAGTCACTATTCACATGAATAGTGTATGCACTTCCTTGCCCTTACCCTTTGCCATGGCACCATGGGTGGAAGTGCTCTTAGAGGAGTCAGAGCCATCCAAACCGCACACAACGTTAGGCATTGTTGACGGGCAAGGGAGACCATAGTTGTTGAGAACGTGCATATATAAGACTTCCAGGCTCAACCTCAATAGTGGCTCAGCTGCTAAATGATATGAGTCTTGGTTTCTAGACCTTCCTCTCAATTAAATAAAGACTACCGTATCTGAAACAAAAATAATAATAAAATAAAAACAAATACTAAAATGTACTGGTGGAAGTTGTTGTGTTTTTATTTAACTTTGTGGTACATATCGGTGTATTGTTTTATCAAGAAACTGTTAAATTTAAAAACAAAATAGATTATGATTCTTTTATTCATACTAGAAACCCAGAAATAGGAAATTAAACAAGGACTGCCGACCCTTTCTTGTCCCCGAGTTGAAGATAATATAAACCTTCATAAAACACAAGGAACCAAAACAAGTTGGAACACACAGAAATCTTTTGCAAGTCTCACTGAGACGCCAGCAGTTTTTCCCTGCCACGCTTAAAGAGGATCAGCATTTTATCACGATCAGGAAGATTTTCTTTGATTGCAGGCACTTCTTTGAAGTTCTGAGTCCAAGCATGCAAGTAAGGGAATGCATGGGCTTCAAATAGCTTCACCCCAGCCACGTCTTCAATGACTTCAGTCCAATGAGCAATGCATCCTAAGGCTATGTCCAACATTCCAATGTTGTCTCCTCCAAAAAATTTCTTCTTTCCAAGAGTACCAGCATGGTCGTCGATGGTTCGCAGAATCTCCAAGCTCTCTTTCTTGAACTTCACCTGCTCGTCGCCAGTGGTTTGGGAGACCATCCAAATTGCAGGACCCTACCAGAATTAATTGAGGCAGTTATTATATATATTTGATCAAAAACTTAATGTCGCTTATTATTGTCAATCTGAAACATTGATTATGTGCGAGGGCGGAGCCACACTTTAACCCTCAAACTCCAAAATTTCATATTAAATTTAAAAAAACTTATGCAATTGCTGGGGAAAATATGGCAAAAATGTATATTATCGCCTTGAAAACTAATTCCGTCACTGATTATGTGGAATCACGTCTAGAACGTGCAATAATTATCCACAATTTGACGAATATATATAACATGTAAAAGAAGTTACCTATAATCCATGAGCTTATATATAAACCAATTCCTTCACTTAGCCAAAGACAAAGAGATACAATTTTTGGTTTAATTGAAGGGTCAAAAGGTGAATCGATATAGATATTCAATGTGAATATATATGTACCTTTTCTTCGAAATATTTAATCCAGAACCTAGCCATGGCTCTCTCATACGGGTCAGTGGGCAGGAAGGGGTACTTATGAGGCCATGTTTCTTCTATGTATTCGACGATGATCATGGACTCACAGATTGGCCTCCCGCCCTGAACGAGCACCGGGATTTTCTTGTGAACTGGGTTGTATTTGAGGAGCTCAGGACTTTTTTTGTTGGGAAGATCTTCTTCTATGTAATCATATGGGATGCCTTTTAGCTTCAAAGCCCATATCACCCTGCAACTAAATGGACTGTTCCATACTCCATGTAGCTTCACCTCAGCCATGCTTGAGAGAGAAAACAATGTGTGTGATCTAACTTTCTTTGACTCACCAAAGCATTTTATAAATGGATATGTTTTAGCAAAAGAAAAATATAAAGAGCATAAAAAAATTACAAGTAGGTTCAATGGCTTGGGCAGTACGCTTTACAAATTGGATTAAACAAACTATAAAGGATTTGTTTGACTTTTTAAAAAAAAAAAAACCTATAAAGGGGTTGAATTCAATAGCTATTTTCAAATCAAGGTTTATCTAACTAATTTTAACCATTTTCCTTTACTTAGAGCATTCGCAATGGGCTCTCTAAACCAACGTCTGAAATGTCGATATTATCACTGATATTTCGGCGATAATATCAGTTTTTTTTACTTCCGATATTTTCGTCACAGCCCAGTTACATGTCGTCATTTTATCGAAAATATCGTCGACAATATCGCCGAAATATCGGGATCGATATTGTCGTGCAAATTCAAGCTGAAATGGTGATAATATCTCGATATTATCGAGAGAATTACTGATCAGAAGAAAGGAAGGTCTGTTGGGCTTACCATCTTGATTGATAAAGAAGATCGTAAAAAGCAAACGGAGACCGCGGAAGAGACTCTAGTGAGAGAGAGAGTGTGCGCGACTATGGAAGGTGAGAGGGGATTTAGGGTTTATAATTAAGGGTGAATATAAACGAATGGCTCAAAGATGCTGGCCATTGGATTCAGAAGTTTAGATCTCAGCCTTTCACCTCATTTAGGGGTATTCTCGTCCTTGTCATCTAAGTCTTATATTTTTTTTTTGGCCTTTACGGTATTATACTATTATTATTGTTACATTTGCAGCAAATGGTCCAAATCAGCATTCTCTCTTGATTATTTTGGTTGTAAATATTGATTTATGAGCTTAGTAAATTACTAAAACCTTGTCTTCATAGGTTCCCTTCAAAGCAAAAAAATAGGCAACATATTTTCCATTAATTACTACATATTTTCTACACTCACAGTGTTTGCCAGCTCGCTATATAATCAACTTAAATCAGTTAAATCCATCATGCAATGCATTTCCTTCCAATTTTTTATAATAAACTAATAGATAATTGACTAAATAAGCATCCTGCAAAGTTTCAATAAAAATGTCTAAGTTTTTCTTACAATTTCCGTGGTTTTTATTCAATTTTTATCGATATCGATAATATCCCGATATTTCCATCGAAATTTCCGTGTTTTTGGCCTACCGATATTTCCGATATCACCGATATTTTAGACCTTGCTCTAAACCACCTCCTTAGACAAATTTAGGGAGGAATTGTAAAAATGCAACTCCAACCGTACTCTCTATCCACCTCCTAAAATATGGAGTCCTCTAGGAGCTCCTAAATCTGAGGAGAGAGAAAGTACTCCTAGTGGCTCCCTATAATTTAATGCTGCCTTATTTAATAAGTATTTCAAACCTTTGTTTAATGCTAACTATTTTTTATTTTATTTTTTAATAGAGATGGACCAATCAAAAAAGAGTTATAGCATTTATGACTCTCCAAATTATGGAGTATGGTTGGAGTTGAATTTTTTTAGAGAGCTCCTAAAATAGCTTTCTTATATTTTTAGCTAAATTTTAGCTAAGAATTAGAGAGCATCATTGCGGATGCTCTTAGTCAAGGGCGGACCTAAGCTTAGGCTGGAGTGGGCTCCAGCCTAGGGGAAGATTTATAAAGTATTGAACATGGTTTAAATGTTATAAGCTTT
>NW_018921420.1:414518-485866 GCF_002207925.1 Prunus avium
AGAAGAAGAGAAGAAGAAAGGGAAAAAAAAAAAAGGGGATGGCCTGGGAAGGAAGAAGAAGAGAGGAAGAAAGGAAGAAAAGTAAAAAAAAAAAAAAAAAATGAGAGAAAGAAACGGGCTGGGAAGGAGAGGAAGAAGAAAAGGAGAAAAAAGAGAAGAAAAAAAGAAGAAGAAGAAGAGATAAGATAGTTTTAGCAATCTTTAATTAAAATTAAATATTAGAATTTTATTTTTTTAATTAAAATTAAATATTAAAATAATTATTTTTTAGTCCGACACAACACCAAACATAGGTCTTCACTATTTTTACAATCCAGCTTCTTAGTCCGACGCAGCACCAAACGTAGGTCAGGACTTAATCCAGCTTAGGCCAATCCAAGTTAATCCGAGACAGTCCTAGGATTTAATCCAGTCCATGACAGTCCGCCGTGCCAAACGACCCCTATTTCTCCTAATCCTAAGCTGGGCATCTTAAACCGTAACCCGGCCAAATCAACCGAACTAGACTGATCGATTCAATTTAGTCCGTTTTCTTTTCTTTCTTATCCAACATGAAAAACTATCGAACTAAATCGTAAATACGTGGATTAGTTTGATTTTATTATGTTACAAGTTCAAGGTTTAATCAAACCAATTTAAATGTGAGGTTATATTATTTCTGTGTAAGATTTGAGACATACATCGAATCAAACATAACTGAATCGTCAATGAGTAGATTAGCATGATTTTATTATGTTACAAGTTTAGCATTAAATTGAACAAATTTAAATTGTGATCTATATTAATTCTGTATAAAATTATAAATCTAAATTGAACCAAATCGAATCACACACATTTTTATTTTGTGTGCAAGTGATAGTCTAAACTACAAAAAAAGAAGGTTTCTCGTACATTCATTCAACTAAGATACCATGGAGTTCAAACCGGAAGCAAGTGCCGCACACTTTTAATTTCACCACTACGGTCGTATTTTACTATTTACTGCATCTAGCTGGGTGGATTATATGGGCTTTTACTAGAACCTTAGCTGGCTTTCACAGCTCCAAGTCCAAGTCCAATCAATTTCCTTTCAAAAATGTAACTGCGATAGTTCGTCTTGTGACTTGTGAAGACCGTAAAACCCTAAAACCCTACTTCTAGACTCTTCCTTACGCTTAATAAGCACTCTCTCCCAACCATCTCCCTCAGTTCGTGCACTTTCTCTCTCTTTCTATCACTCTCTCTGCCTCTGTCACTCTGCAATCTCAGTATGTATCGTTTTGCTTCAAGCCTCGCATCCAAAGCTCGGTACTTTCCACTATTTTCTGCTATCTTTTCCCTTTTATCTTCTCCGGGTTCTCTTTATTTTCTCACTTGTCTCGTTTGTTCATCACGAAACGTAAAGGAAATGAAAAGGATGTTGATTTTCATTTTTAATGTACAATTCCAAACTTGTGGAATCCAGTAAGATAAGTCAGCATGAAAACATAAAATTCAAAATTTACACTTTATTTTTCTCCAGTGAGAATATTTTTCCTTTTGGTTTTTACTAATTTCGATTTTATTTTTTTGGGTTTGCAGAGTTGCTAGGAACTGCTCCAAGCAGGTTCGTCTGGATGTGTGCTTTAAAGGGTCTATTGGTTGAAGCAATGCGAAGCTTTCTCTGTTTAAAAGAATTATTTTTAATGTGTTTTTTGTGTTTTTGGTTTTCGTTCAGATTGGTGGTACGTTGAGTTGGAGTAGAAATTATGCAGCCAAAGACATAAAATTTGGGGTGGAGGCCCGAGCCCTCATGCTCAATGGTGTCGAAGATCTTGCCGATGCTGTCAAAGTCACCATGGGCCCTAAGGTTCTACCACATCCCACTGTTTTGTGCTACGCTGCTATTCGTATTATATTTCTGCTGTTTACCTATCACATTGACTCTTTGCATTTATTAGTGCAATCTTTTGATCTTACATAGTATTGAGAATTTAAGTTATTAGTGTGCTCAGTTTGCATTAGGTGCAATCCAATGATTTTATGAATGTATGATGTCCAACTTGGCAATACAGTGTACTGGTTGACATGTGTATGTGGTGGTGTTTTACTCATATTGGGTAATGTGAATGAATCTACTGGTTCCTAAACTCCTGTAGTATTTTTAATAAATTTGGCAATGGAAGTAGGTGAAGCTTTTCAAAATGTTTTGGTCTTTGTAGATGTGAAGGTAAAGACCAATTGGAGGCTTGGGAAATGTTTATAGCTTGTACTTGAGGGAGCTATTTCACAGCACTCATGGAAAGAAGCTTGATTGCCATATGTTTCTCTCAAATTCTACTTTTTTTTATTATATACAATCAAACGGTTGGAAAAAAAAACATTGAGAATCAAAGAGCTCAAAGGCCTTTAATAGTTCCCCGTATCTGTTTTCCTTGTCAATAGAATATAGATTTAGCCATTTGCTTCTATTTAATTGTCTTGCTCATTTTCATACTTTTCATAGTTTAAATCAATTGATATGTTGTGTTCTTGTATTTTCCTTTTCTTATATATTTTTAAAAAAACTGACATGGTTGTCTTTTTTCTATGAAAGGGGCGTCATGTGGTTATTGAACAAAGCTTTGGTGCACCCAAAGTAACAAAAGATGGTGTAACTGTTGCAAAAAGTATAGAGTTCAAGGATAAAATCAAGAATGTTGGTGCTAGCCTGGTGAAACAGGTTGCTAATGCCACCAATGATGTAGCGGGTGACGGTAAGTCTTATGCTCGTATATGTTGTTTCCCTCATCAGTATGTAACAATATTTTTAATTTGTAATTGGATTGATTTGCATAATTGAAAAGCAGGGTAGAAGGTTCAGTTTTTTAAGTGGAATTGAAGCTTATGTAGTAATGCATCGATATTGCTCAATATCTCTCTACCTGAGCAATTACAAATTTCCATTGTTCTTGCAGGCACTACTTGTGCTACAATCCTGACCAGAGCCATTTACACCGAAGGATGCAAGTCAGTTGCTGCGGGGATGAATGCAATGGACTTGCGACGCGGTATTACTATGGCAGTTGATTCTGTGGTAACAAACTTGAAGAGCAGAGCAAGAATGATCAGCACTTCTGAAGAGATAGCACAGGTATGTTTATTATTTTCTGGTCTTTCTTGTAAAGCCATGTTTATCTTCAATATAATTCTTTTTGTTCCTAGGATTTGAAAGTAATGTAATTCAACTCTGATAGGTTGGAACAATATCTGCAAATGGAGAGAGAGAAATTGGTGAGTTGATTGCAAAGGCCATGGAGAAGGTTGGCAAAGAGGGTGTAATCACAATCTCGGTATGTTAACTTTTGTTGGTGCTGTTTATATGGTCTAAGTCATGCTTAGCTTGAGTTGTATGCAGAAGTGGGTGATGCTTGCATCTTATGTTATTCATGTCTAGATTTGAGTCATAATAGTAAAATAATCATAGGGAAATGGAAGTAGGACTACTTCAAATAATTTTATTTTAGTTTTTTTATTCCCAAATGATACCCAAGACATGTAAGCGTAACACTATGTTAATTTTTGTAGGATGGGAAAACATTGGACAATGAGTTGGAGGTTGTTGAGGGAATGAAGCTAGACAGGGGCTACATATCCCCTTATTTCATCACCAACCAGAAAAATCAGAAATGTGTAAGTTTAAGTTTGACTCAGCAATGACTATGTCTTGAAACTGTTAGAGGGCTGCTTGTTAAAGTTAGCAGCACCTCAAGTCCCTTTTTCCTTGATGCTGATTATCTTCAAACTTGTGTATGTGCTGATAGGAATTGGAAAATCCTCTAATTGTGATCCATGAGAAGAAAATCTCAAGTATTAATGCTGTGGTGAAAATATTGGAGTTGGCTTTGCAGGTTAGCATTTGTCTGGTTAGGTTCACTAGTTTATTTTTACTATGAATTGGTTGACAAACTTTTGCTCCTCCTTTTCAGAAGCAAAGGCCTTTGCTGATTGTCGCCGAAGATGTGGAGAGCGAAGCACTGGCAACCCTTATTCTAAATAAGCTTCGTGCTGGAATCAAGGTTTGCTTTCAATCGTTTTTATGCTCCTGTTTGAGGTTCTTTTTTCTTTCCTATGTAATCATTTGGTTCTTTGTGTAGGGAAGTCAGCATTTGCTAATCTAATGTGATTTGCTACAGGTCTGTGCAATCAAAGCCCCTGGTTTTGGTGAAAATAGGAAATCCAGTCTGCAGGATCTTGCCGCCCTCACTGGGGGTTCTGTAAGTTTATTTAGCTTTGTATTATTATTGCCTGACCTAATCAATTGCATCTCTTTTGGATTTTTCTTGACCCGAAAATGACATCTCTTTTGTATTTTAGCTTATTACCGAGGAGCTTGGTCTGAATCTTGACAAAGTGGAATTGGATATGCTCGGCACTTGCAAAAAGGTGAGCTTTGTTATACTTGAGTTTTTGTTTGCGTTGTCAGCCTAACCATGACATGTAGTTCTTTGATGAGGAGAACTTTCACTTTGTGTTGAAATATCTGTTGACACACAAGTCGCCTGTGGATTTGGATTAATGGAGTTTCCCATTCAATTTAATGCTATTTTTCCATATCTAGTTTTTCCTCCGCTCTCCTAACGAATGGGTTTATGCTACAGGTCACAATTTCAAAAGATGACACTGTAATTCTTGATGGTGCTGGTGACAAGAAGGCTATTGATGAAAGATCTGAACAGGTTACTGTTGCTTCCTTGTGAAATAGTGTTAGTCCAATTTGTAACTGTTGTCATCAATGGTTTGCATTTTGTTATATATTTCAAAACAGAAGGTATAAAAGAAAATGTTTTTCCTCTTTGTTAATTGAGAATCATCTGCAGCTATGATTTCAGATCTGTACATAACCTTTATCTCCTATTTTGTTACAGATTAGATCGGCCATTGAATTAAGTACTTCCGATTATGACAAGGAAAAGTTACAGGAGAGACTGGCAAAGCTTTCTGGTGGTGTTGCTGTTTTGAAGGTCTGTTTGCTGTCATATATATTAAGGCTCACATTCTATGTCTAGTAAACTATTTATTTCTTCTGCATTTCGTCATCACAGCTCTAGTAATCAGTCTTGATACGGTCTTATGATTTCCTCCTCATTTTACCCCTTGGAAAATAATAATAATAAAATAAATAAAAGTAAAGCCAAAAATAGTTTGAGCTTCCTTATCCTGTATTTATTGCACATGTCGCCACTTGTAGATAAAACAGTCTGAGATTTGCTTATTTTGCAGATTGGAGGAGCTAGCGAAACTGAAGTTGGTGAGAAGAAGGATAGAGTTACTGATGCCTTAAATGCCACCAAGGCAGCCGTTGAAGAGGGTATACTACCAGGTAATCTATTTTGTCAGTTTGCCCACTTTTGCGTGTCAAGTTGATTTACAGACCTAAGAGACTTAGATGCAATTGCATCCAGAGTGATGAAGATATGCCAGTTGGCACAAAGTCTGTCGCCTGTTTGTGTACTCAATTTGTCCTGATTTATCTGGTTGGATCAAGTTCGATAGACAATCTTAAAACTGTCTTCCATTTACAGGTGGTGGCGTTGCTCTTCTTTATGCATCGAAAGAGTTGGAAAAACTCCCGACTGCTAACTTTGACCAGAAGATTGGAGTTCAGATTATTCAGAATGCTCTGAAGGTTGGTATCTTCTACTGGTGTCTTAAGTTTGACTTCTATGATTCATTGCATTTGAAGTAATGTATTTTTTAGTTTTACTTGCATACTTTTGCTCTATTTTGCTCCATGTTCTAAGTCATGTATTGACCATGCAGGCACCTGTCCATACAATTGCTTCTAATGCTGGAGTGGAGGGAGCTGTTGTTGTCGGTAAGCTATTGGAGCAAGATAACCCTGATCTTGGCTACGATGCAGCTAAAGGTAGGAGATGCTTCCACAATAGTCCTTTTATTTGCCCCTAACAGTTCGGAAAACTATATATCTACACTCTTTACTCATTTTGGTTGGTTTTGCTTTTCCTTTGGCCTAACCAGGTGAATATGTTGATATGGTCAAGTCCGGAATAATAGATCCATTGAAAGTAATTAGAACTGCTTTAGTCGATGCTGCAAGGTACGCCTGAGACATCCTCTATGTTTACTATTAACTTAAGGATTAGCTTCAGCTCCGATTCCTCATCCATTGATTTTTGTTGCCTTTTGTGTGCAGCGTGTCGTCTTTGCTGACAACTACTGAAGCTGTTGTAGTTGAACTTCCCAGTGATAAGGAGACTCCAGCAATGGGTGGTGGCATGGGTGGAATGGATTATTGAGGCTCCTCCCAATTTTACACTCATTTGACAACCCACCCCTGATTGAGTCCACAAAATCTGCATGTAAAATAAAAAAACAGGGTGTAATTTTATCTTGGGTTAGTTTTGGTTGCAAGGCATCGTGTAGTCATAGCGCTAGAGAGAGAGAGAGATCAGCGTGTAGGTAGCTCCTCTAATTCAGGATAAAACTTGTTATTGCAGGGGAGAATTCGAATGTACCAATTATTCTTTTCAAATAAAAACTATTTTCTTGCCATAGTAGTTTGGTCATGTTGAGTTGTTTTTTCCTCCTTTTTTTTTTCTCGCAGCGAAGGTATAGAGGGTTTGATAAGGTTAATCTTACATTTTTGGCCATATCTCATCTTGCTTCTCTTGCATTCAACATTTGAAACATCTTGTAGGGTTGTAGGAGTTTGAAGCTTAATTGAAGGGGACTTAAATTGTAATACTGCCAATTAATCAAAACATAAAATGACATTATTACTTTCATCTGTCACTTACAAAACCTGTGCCTGCAGATGGCGAATTCGAATACAGAAAAAAAAAATGATGCTAATAAGGCTCATTTCTTTATTTAACTCTTGAAAATTCAATATAAATCTGTGGAAAGCAACAATGGCTCTTTTGTCAGGGACTGCTACCGGCTTGAGTTCCATAATACAAAATGGTACGCATCCTCATGTGCTGAAAGCAATAAAAATGAGCGACTCGGTAATCCTAAAGTATTTTTATACAGAATTTGTCTAGTCAATACAAATAAAATGTTACAAACTAAACAAGGTACTAGGGTTTAGATCATGACTACAAGAAGGTTCCTGGAACAAGTTCTTAGAATCATCTGCCCTTGCGGCGATTTTTCAATGCCGCGCAATCTGGACAGTACCACTTCCCTTTTGGTTTGTCTTTCAGACCAACACACCCAAAATGGAACCATTCTACCTTGCACTGTCGGAAGCAAAGACTAAATTAGATAATAAAGTTTAAAGGATGCGTCTTAAACAAGACAAATGTAAACAAGGAGAAAATTATATACATTGGGGTTCTCACACGCAACCATCTCTCCATAGCTAACTTGGTTACATAAACAGTACGTGGGTTCATTTGGATCCACTGGTATATCTAAATCCATAGCAGTAGGATTGACAGCTGCAGTTGCTGTTGCCGCCGTTGCTGTTGCCAGTCTTGTTCTGGAGAGCAAAAAAAAAGCATCACTAGGTTCCAGAGAAAACAAAATGAGAATAATTTTCGCATCTCCCACCAACCAAGCATGATCAAACCTTAATTTGGAAACATTCTGAACTCATGAATGTAGGAAATGAGTTTTATAACCCCATAGATTCAGTAAAAATAACAGTAATATAAAGAACTATCATTTATAACTCAATCATGAATTCTCTCTGGGATGGTTAATGATAACTCAATTGAAAAGGGAAAATCTGGTAGAAGCATGAAATCAGAAACTCGACTGAAAAGAATATAAATAAAACATCAAGAATAGGTAGATACTTCTTACGCCCTCCTCTACCACCTTCACTACTCCTTCCGGGTTTTGCACCTGTATCGGCACTTGGAGCAGGCAATGCGCTTGCAGCAACAGTATCTCTTTCTGCCATGAACCATTTCACCAAACAAAATTAGGGAACACACATAACCAAGGTGGAAATTATTATGTCCTCAAGATAACGAAACCTCTCAGTGTTGTCTTGACTACAAATAAAGGACTCCAAAAGTGTAGTCTTAAATGTGTAAAAATCAAAGACTCAACAAGTTGGAAAAAGAATAAAAGTATAGTACCACGCAGCTCTTCCTCAAAAGTTTTTAAATATTGATCAAGTTGTTGTATGTGTGTATCCACCTGAACATCATTACAAAATTTCAAATAAATATTCAGAGATCACAAAATCTCTAAAACCTGGCAAAATAACCAATCAATTCGGTGATCATCTTTTTTTTGGGTCAATATTCGGTAATCATATGTATAGGGCAAGATGGAGCAGCCACGTACCAAATCATATGCCCGAACAGCCAACATAACCTTTTCATCTGCAATGCCAATGCTGTGCTTTTGCTCATCAAGAGCCTCATCCGAGAATCTAATAAGGGATGTATCAGGTGTAATATTTCCAGACTTAATTTCACGCTTAATGTCCTCTATTTCTTGTTCACAGCGTTGTTCATTTTGCCTCTGAATATCTGTTTATAGAAAAACAAATAGTTTACTTGAGAACCCCAAGAAAGAGATGTGACAAAATTTGAGTAACTACATGCACAACTTTTACAGATTTTAATATATTTTCATAATGCAAAGAGTGCGTAATACAAGAAGAAAAAAAGATGGAAAGTGTCGGGAGACAATTCTACAAGACATGTCCCACTCCCCATCCCCAACCAGAATAAATATAAATAGCATTCCTTCAATGTTAGAGCGGGTTCACAGTACAAAGAAAAATGGTGAAAACGTAAGTTTCAAAGGAACACTTAAACCACAAACATAACTATAACCAACTCCATTTTGTGGTACACATGAATTTTTTGTTCAATCACATATCTGGCGTGCCATGTCTTCACAACTATCTAAGGGAAGAACATAACTGTGACTAATGTATCCACAACTGACTGAATATGTACATTAGTTATGCTTGCATTTTCTTTGTTGTCTTCCCATCCATAGCTTCGTTAGATGAGCCACTGGCCATATATGGGTTCTCAATTTGAATCTGTCACTTTCTTATGTTTCCTCGTTCCTACTTTTTGTACTTCATGGGATCCAAAGTAGTGGTGAATGTAAAATTAAAAAAAGATGACAATAGCACTAAACAGCTAAAGTAGGCAAAATCATACCTTGTAAACTCTTATCTAGATTACGCAGCACTGCATAATGCCTTGCCAAAATATTAGGTAGAGATTCCAGATCTGCGAAACGGGAAATACAGTAACAATTTGAAGATAGTGAAAACAGAATGAAAAAGTGGTATCTATGAAGAGTTTCTCTCCTATACAGTAATTTGCATTTACTCGTATCGTTAGCATGTATTTTGGAGGTTTTGGGAAGACAAGGAAGGTAGAATTTTATGGAGGTGTGCAGTGAAAGCATTACTTTGGATTCGTTGGAATGGAAGAAGTAATAGAGTTTCGAAGAAAAAGAAGCAGAGTCTGAAGTTCTGTGGAGAAGATTCCTGTTTTTCGATTCATTATGGGCTTTGGTTTTACATCTATTTTTACGAAATCAAGAGTGTTGTTAAGACTGTTATTCATATTCATATGATGTGTTGCTTTGTTTTCTTTAATTTGTTCCTCTGTACATTTCTTCAAATTAAGTTCTTCTTTCCATTTGATCAAATAGGACTGGATCCTCAATTCACAAAAGATTCAAACTTTGAAACCCAACATAACACCTTTATATCACACAAAGCTTCAAGCCCAATTTTCTTAATCAATTTACTCGAACACAAAATTTGATACACAAAGGAAAGGTTTGCACATAATCAAAATTGCTGCTGAAATTTAAGAGAAAAGTCTTTCGACTGATGAATTGTTATGACCGTAAAATTGGGGAAAGAGCGAGAGAGAGAGAGAGAGAGAGAGAGAGAGAGAGAGAGATTACTGGCGTTAAATTCTTCGAGGAATGACATTACTATGAATTGAGGCAAATGGCCAACAGCGCCTCCGAAAGGTTTGGTTATGGCTCCAAAACCCTAACCCTAATAGTCCGATTGCGGTTGCTCTCTCTCTCTCTCTGTGAACCCTAATAATTGTAAGCTACGGAAGAAGATGGCGATGACGCGTACGGAGAAAATAATTTGCAAAGTTAACACTATCCGACAACAAAAATAATTTGACCAAAAAAAGAAAGAGACAACAAAAGCTAATGGATGCTGTCACCCCCGAAAAAAGATGATTTAAGGTTAAAAGTCACTTTTGGTCTTGTAGTTTCACACTTCAACCACTGTTGAAACCCAAAACCCTATACTTGTAGTATTTTTGTCAATTTTTTGGACGATACAAGGTGCAATTTTGTCAATGCAAAACCCTTGAGTGTAAAAGCTCATCTAAAATACTCCCCATTTCATATTAGGGCAAAAAATTCAACAACTAATCCTGATTTTTAAAGAACTCTAAACTCAAATGGCCAATTTCAAGCCCTAATATGAAATAGGGAGAGTTTCAAACAAGCTTTTATGCTTAAGGGTTTTGAGTTGACGAAATTGCCCATGTACTGTCAGAATTTATGTAAGAATCAAACATTGCTATATACAGATGTTCTCTTAACTGAATGTTTTATATATGATTATTGTTCGGATGCCCTAGTCTATTGACTAGAAGTGTAATTTTTCTTTTTCTTTTATTGGTCAATTGGTATATATTTCTCAGTTAGATTTTAAGTTTTCTCGACTTTTGAACCCAAAAGTCCGAACTTGTAGAACAATTCCACATCCTAAAGTTGAAGTAATCAACTGTCACAAACGAGATTAAAAATATTGAGAAAAAAAAAGTTTGAAAGAATTTGAGAACTAAACTCTAATTAAGCTAATTAAGCTTGGAGTTAGGGTTGATTCTTTTAGGATGCATTTGATTTATGCTAAAAGGGGCTTGATAATTAAAGTTAGAACATGTGTTAATACGAGGGCTTACGTTTCTAAACTTCAAGACGTGAAATTGGTCTATTTATGTAGAGTTCAAGACCACACGCTTTTGGATCCACACGCAAATTAAAGTTAGAATGAACGTTATGAAAAATTAAAAATTAAATGGTATTCAAGCATAAATATCATTCAAAGTACCCTGGGAAAGTGGTTGTGTGTTATTTTTGAGGTGGGAAGTTTCATCCTGCTAATGTCACTTAGTCGTGTCGGGCGAGTAGAGGAAAGCCAGTCAGTGGAGTAGAGGAAAGCCAGTCAGTGGAGTCGGACGGAAAATGTCACCCAGGATGGTCGGCAGATTTTGCTGGAGAAATTGTCATTGCCTAAGTGGCAAATCATGTAATAAAAATATAAACTAAAAAGCTAATATTGAATCTTAAAAGTCACGTAGAATTTGGTATTGCTCAAAGCTCCCAGTCCAATCACACAGTAGAATGCGACCCCAAAAAACAAAACAAAAACAGAAGTAGAAGCTCCAACATTTGTAGAACCAACCTGTTTATACATTTCTCTTTCTCCCACCATAACTTACAAGGATTATCAGAAGAGCCAACAATTCTTACAATCTTTTTCACATGTCTGGTTCTCATAGTACATCAATAAAATGAAAAGCAAAATATCAGAGAGGAGAAAAGAAGTGGGTTGGAGCAACTTAAATACAATAATAAGCTTTGTATTTATTAGCAGTATTGTCTACTAAGAATGTCAATGGCAATTTAACAAACCTCTATCATACCAAAACTCAGCTCTGCTTACTCTTCACATAAATATAACCGGTGGGATGTTCCCAGAGTGCATGTGTACAGCTAGCAAGCACCTAATTTTTCTTCTATCCTTTGAATCCATGTGTACTCTAGCAAGAAGTTGCTCAAAACTTGTAATTCAAACTGACGAACTATAAGCAGTCATGACGCCATTTTTATCTGTATTTGCCGGTGGACATGTACGAGAAACTCAACATAGGAGGGGCCATTGGGGCTCTGGTCTTCGACCATATAAGAGAAAAATAATGTTCCTACAGGGAAAGAGAATACAATACTTAATCAAACCATTTAATAAGATTTCTTTATCTTAATGCCTTCTACTGAATAATAATGTTAACTATGTTAAATAGTTCACTTAAGTAATAGTATCTCAGCCCGAACATCAGATATTCTGTCAGATTCTTTTTCAAAGACAAGTTTCGTCTTAGTCATCCACAACTTATCTTCTGAAGGTTGAAAGGATGCTATTACTGTAGTTAACTAGTTACTTATATATATGTAGTATTAAAATTATCTACTTCGCAACAGACAAGCTGTAGGGATAGTAGTTGTCTCATTCAGTTTGCTTTATATACGGTGGTTCTAATGCACTCACCTGATGGATCTCCTTTCTTACACAATTTTAAGCTGCAGAAAAACAAGACAAATTACAAATCATTACTTTACATGAAAATATCAAAAACTGAATTCAAATGCTTTAATCCTTTTCTTCCTTGCGGATAAGAAATCACTAACGGAAACAGTATCAATCATACCGAAGGTAGGAACATCTCTGTCGCCGTATTTCATTTACCACTTCATTCAGCTTCTTCGATAATGGATTATCATACTGCTGCAGCACATACTGGGCAAAAGAACTTACAAGTTAAAAAATGATAATTTACACAGAAAATAGAATAAATTCAACTGACACACACAGATTACAAAATCCACGTTTATCAAAATCTAAACAATCATAACGTATAATCAAGACTATTAATGGAACAATACAAAAAAATAAAGAATAATGAAATAAGCACCCAGGCTCCCTCATTCTAGTGAACCAAAACAGGTCCCAGGGAATCAAGTTCAAACTCAACACCTGAGGCATGAGGCTAAGATTGTAATTTACAATTATGTCAAGCAGAATATAAGTAACCAAAAAGATAAATCATAAGGTTACCTGAGTAGGAAGTTCATCAGCAGAGGTGATGCCAAAAAGTTGTTGCAAAATGCTAGAATCCACCAAGTTCCCCACAAATATAAAACAGTCCTCACCATTCTCAAGAAGATAAATTCCTTCATCACTCACGTGTTCGCTAGAAAGCGGAATAACCGGAGGAATAGGAGATTCGTCACCCTCCTGTAAATTAACGGGAAGCTACCAGTGATGTAAAATTCATATTTTAAAGCATCATACAAGAAGTTAAATGACACACCTTTTTCGAGTCAAGGTCATGAATGGCCACCATTCTGGGGTAAACCAGTGGCACTGCCAAAGGAACAGAAAGGGAAGAAACATGGTTGATCCAGAAGGACCGTTCGTCTATTTTTCCTTCAGTTCGTAGCCCTGTACTTTTGATTAATGCTGACAAAGGAACATGAGCATGACAATCATCAATATATTGTACAAACTTTCTTTAAGAAGCTGACTGATAATTCTGCGAAATATGTTTGTGCAATGGAGAGGTATGCTGTTCTTTAAAAACATTTTATCAACCAGAACAGAAACGCTTTCAGTGTGATAAGTAGTCCCTTGCTGTGTTCCAGCCAGATAAAATGATTCAGAAGTCCAGTATTACTCCGAAGGGACATTTTTTGGGGTCTGATTGGATCATAGCTCATGGAAAAACAAACACTTTGTGATTTGGTTCAAAGAAAAAGATCCAACTGTCTTCTCACTGGTGCATTTTGTGCAAAAAGGAGGAAGAAGCTGGAACTCACTTGTTCTTACATTCATATAAGTTGGTATAAGTATATATGCCAAAAAGAATATACCGAGGGTGTATAGAGGCAGGAGCTTCAGTGCCTCTGGAAGAATAAGCTGTCCAGAAGATGATACAGTAGCACAGAATTTACGATATGAAAGCAGACTACTGATGCACAGATTTGTCACTTGTTCCCGTACACGCAAGAGGGCACTTAAAGGAATTTCATTTGCCGCTGTACACAATATACAAAAAGGACTTATTGTCAGAAATCTTCCAAATGAAATTAGATGAATGTCACAACAAACTCCAACCCTAAAAATAATATATTGGCAGGATGTAGCAAGCAATTGAAATGAACATAGAGAAATATAATTTTACATGCGCATTCAAATCAGTCAGATGGGAATGATGAAAGACAAATGTTAAAGATAATGATTTTCGTATATAAATTCACAAATTTAAGCTCTGGGTTTAACTGAGGAAAACAATAGTTATAAATTATGAAAGGATCATAACAAGAATAACCGCATACAATTGTATACCTTGCTTCATGAAACATGCAAATTGAGTGTCCAAGTCAGCAGCACGAAACAGATTACTTAGCATACTTGTGCATGGCAGAGACAACGTTGTAACTCGAATTCTCCGTTGGCCATACACAGTCGTGTATAAAAGGGCACACTGGACATTGAGATGCACAAATATAATTAAACAATGAAATAGACATACAGCTGCAGAGGTAGGTGATGTCAACTCAGTGGTATGATAACAGATATAAGCAAAAGGTCAAAAAGTATTATATTATATTACTGCATTGGAAGCCTTAGGCAGAGCCGCAGAGAGCAGAAAAATTGGAATTTACCTGGAAAGCACATTCTGAGCCATCCTGTAACTTATCATCGTGTTTTAAGGTCACCATAATAGTTTTGTCACAGTCAATCTGCACGATAGAAAGGATTGGTCATGATTTCAACAAACAGTATTAAAGCCACTCTCACTCTTTCCAAGGAAAAGGAAAAAAGGATAAGGAGAGAGAGAGCAGCGAATGAGAATGAAAACCAGAAAACAATAATTAAATAAATGAGCAATAGTCAACATAATCAGGGGTTGAGGGGCATTCTACTTCCATGGAAGATAAATGATAAGTAAGAGACATAATGTGTTCGCAATCAGGGATTTTGTAGAATATGTACGAACCCCAGGTAGGTCAACATCCGTAGGAATACGTTTACAAAAGCTTCCATGGTACTCTTGAACTTGAATGCCCTACAAATGATGAAAACAAAATTAGCTTACTAGAATAATCAATTTGTAAGAACACAAGCAATCATAATATAATACTGGAGAAAGAGGTTGTTCAATAAAATTACCTGGCTGCATCTTACACGCATCACCGCCTCAAAACCCTGGGGCCTTGTGACATTCCATCTAAGATCATTGTAGAGCTTTGCAGGATCGGAGACAGCTGAGAAGGGATAATAATAATAAACCTGGAAGATGAGGAAAACAAAGCATTGAAGTTAAATCCTCAAAAGTAAAAGGTCAAAGGAAAAGAAGGAAATGCATGCAGTTAGACTTCCGTGTAAATGATCTTTAGTTACAATTCTCAAATGCTTCTCAAATCTGATTTTACAGATTTATGCTTGAGTTGGATGTGTAGTTCAAGAAAAACAAAAATATGAAGAAACTAGAAAAATCATAAGACAAAACCCTTAACAAGATCAGAACAGGTAGAAATTGTGATGTTAGATGTATGGCATTGATAAAAGAAAATTCAGTAGTACCTGCCCTCCAGTTGTTCTTGGGATGACAGCGATAGAAGCTATGTCTATGTATGACTGGGTAGTGATAAATAAGTCAACACAAACCTGGAGCAATTCATGAAAAAAAAAATCCAAACAAATTACGCACAACAATTTGCTAATTACCAATAAAAGTCTCAGTCAGCAAATAACTCACATCAATATATTAACTGATTATTAAGTGAAAAGAAATTAGTCAAACATTCACCTGATATTCAGCAAACTCAATTGCCATAGTTTTTAAAGTTTTGTCTGCTGGCTGGAGTAATTTATGGGCCTCCTGAAATATAGTTAAATAAAGAAAACAAAATTACAAGATCATTCATTTGAACAGACAGCTCAACAGAAAGTAAAATTGATCGGATGATAATTATCACCACTTAGCATATTCAAATCAACAAAGACCTGACATGTAAATTTCTTTGGAAATAATCAGTCCAACCCCATCTACGTGGCCACCTAATTCGCCAAATCCTCTCGAGGGGTTCAGAAATTGGAGAAATCTTTTAAAATGTATGTAATTCCTATTAACTGGATATATGTAATTAAAACGCAGGATAGGCTGCAACATGGTACAAAGAAAAGTGAGGCCAAAGGCAAAAGTTACACACGAGGGCTTCCTAATTTGATATGTCAACATAAATTACAAAATAAGATTTTTTTTATTTATTTATAATTTGTTCCCTTTTGAGATACATAATTATTAATTAAATTTTTGTAACGTTTATTTTCCAAATGAGTAATGGAGCAAGAATTTTGGTTTTCTTTGTCCTAAATTAAACAAAAAGAGCAAAAGACCATTCTATTTTGTCACATGCAAAAGGCCTTTCATTTTTTTGTATCCTTTAATCTTGTCATTGTTTTCTTCTCTTTGAATGGGCTGTCCTACAACCATAAAGTAGCTTTTCAGATTTCCCTATGGAAGTAATTCAGGCATAAAAGAAAACACAAGCATGGTCTTTGGTACGAGATGGGTCATTGGGCTATGGGGGACTCCCGAAAAGAGGTAGAAGATCGGTCATCAGGTCATATGGCTATTGGAGTCTCAAATAAGGATGCAATGCGCTGGTTTCTTAATAGTAACTGGAATAAAGGAGAAACCATACCATGTGATATACTCTAAAACACAAAGACAGAGGATGAAAACACATAAAAGGTATTCATACCTTCTCAGCTGAAGATATATTAGCTCTTCCTTCAGCTTCTCTAGCAGAAAGGGCTCCAATTCCAGTTGATGGCAACACTGCAGACACCATAAATCATTAGTATGCATGACAAGAAACCAGGTATCCTGTGAAAGATAAAGAATATGCTAAATGTGAAAATGGATATGCATACACATCTTCAACTAGATGTTACAAAAATTGGTCTATAAAACGTATACATGGCAAATAGATATAAGAGGCAACATCACTAAATCATTTGGCTTTAATTCAACTGATAGCATGAATATTGGATCATTTAGATACGACACGACATGGTGAGAATTCATAAATTACAACTGAAGAAAAGAACTTCTTTGATAACTGGGACCATGGAAAACTTTGACATATATGTTCTAGGTTGGTTTTTTTCCCGAATAAGATAGGTTGTTCATCTTTAAGGAATAAGAAAAAAGGTAACTTTAGTGACTGAAACTCCATGCAACAAATATGCATTTTCCAACAATTCTTATGACTAGTAATGTTTATGCAACATTCCACCATCTCTTGAGATCCTTAACAGATCAGAGCCATTTGTTTTGTATCCAAACAAGAAAGCAACTGCAACCCCGAACATGTAGTTGTTCATTCTTGGAATGAAATCATATATAAACTTGTTTATAAAGAAACACGGGTACGAGCTTGCCTGACTGAAACACCAAAAGTTTCCCTCCAGTACTCTTTATTGCCAAGAAAGCAGCCTGCGCAAGGAAGAAAACAAGATAAAAATTGAATATAAGCTATGAATTTACACATCAATCAATCTATCCCAGAAAAAAAATGCAAATCATTGGGTATTAATTATTCCTGTAGCTAGGCCACAAAGCCCATAACAGCAACAAATGAGCAGAGAAATATGTCAATTAATTGTTCTCAGTGAGATTAGACACGGTGCTCCTCGTAATAAAAGAGAGATTTATTCAAACCCCATTTTAGCAAGACGTATTATACAAAAACTCATATCGAGCCTATTTGGAGAGAAAACCCCAAAACTAGCCACTAGTCATCTTCTAATTGGTTCTTAGTGTGTTAAAATTGTATAAGAACCAATTAGAAAATAACAAGTGGCTAATTTTGGGTTTTTCACTCCAAATAGGCTCTATAAGGGCTTTTGTATATTATGTCATGCTAAAATGGGTTTATTAGTGAAATCCTCATAATAAAAACACTCCAAATGCATTTTGGTTGTCAAACAATACTCGAAGCATGTTTTCATATCCATTTGCAATTTTAATGCTCTGCATTTCCAAATGAAATAGCATACCACAAGCACCATAAAAAGTTCAGGACATACAACAGTGTCACACTACAACATACCTTGATTGCTGCACCAAAGGCCGATTCAGCAATTTTACTGTTTTGAAACATGTTCGGAATACTGTCCAACAATTGCTCCAAATGTTGACGGCACTAAGAATCCATAAAACAAAAATCTAAATTTAATAAGAGGCATATAGAAATTCAATAAATTGGATGACAAACTGACTTATGGATGATTGTTGTAAAATTTTAATTCATTAACATTGAATAACTACTCAGTACATTTCACAAAAGCGAAAAAATAACAGCCGCTGACCTCGGAAAGTTGAACAACTACATCAGTCTCCAAAGGAGTGTAAACATCTTGTACATCAGCAACAATAAGCATCAAAGGCTGCAAACATGTTGGACCTCACTATCAGTGTTAAACCTTTTCAAAATAATTGTTCACCAAAAGTAGAAGCCAAATCCATCAAAAGTTACACTTTATATAACCAAACCTATAAACCAAATAGAATAGACTTTAAGACAATAATAGGATGGAAAATTTCTATTGACCTGCTGCAGCGCGCGTTTCAAATTGTAAAAATGGACTGTGGAGTCAAAAGTCGCAATTCCCACCATTGTCCGAGGACCTTCCTGCAATAATAAATAATTCAACACTTGAGTCAAATGTTGTTTCATTTAAATGTATCACTAATGACTATACAGTTTTGGGAAAATGAACCAAGCAAATACGCATACATAAAAAGATACATACATACATGCACACAGAGGCACAAAGACACACATACATAGTCAGAGACATATATATGGTTACCAACGGCCTCAGGTCATAAGGAATACTATATAAACAAAGAAAATGTGTATGCAATTCAGTACATAAGCAAATGACTCTAGCTAATTGACAGCACAATCACAAGCTGTTTAAGAAAAGTAGAAAGGAACATTATGCATATAGACAAGATAACTCACTGGTAGATCAGCAATAACTTGATTGATTGCACTGCAAGCTGCAGCAGTTGCACCAGTTTGTATGGCATTCATGGATACATCGATGAGGAAGAAGTACACAGCTGGCATAGGATCACGCACCTGAATTATCAAAGCCGAATCATAAATGAGATGATCAAGAGAAACAGATAAAAGAATATAAGTCTAGTGCAAAAGCAGTTCAGTTGTTCAGTAGTCTTTGAAAAAAACAGACAATGGGAACAGCCCTTCTACTTGGGGCTCAAAAGGCCAATTCAAATTAGTCGATACGAGTCAATAGAGAACACTTATGTTATGCAAAACTCTATAAAAAAAATAAATGAAAATAACGTATTGCAATGGTTGCTCCATCTTCAAACGATTTACATTCATTCCTTCTGTTCCCTTGATAAGTTAGGCATGCAAAATAAAAATGGAATACAGTATTAGGGCATGAAATTACTCCATGTCACAATGATTTGATAGACACTCAATCTGGGCCTGCAAGAATCTCCAGAGTTGACCCAGAGAGAGAGAGAGAGAGAGAGAGAGGAGGTGGAAGCAAGGCTTTTTTGGACTTAACAATAAGTCCAAAGGTAATAGAAGGCTTACATAAGAGCCCGTCGGATGCACTGCAAATGTAGGTAACCATTATTGGCAGGTTACCAACATGCCAAGGATAATTTGCATTCATTTGTCTCAAAAGGAAAAAAAGGAAAAAATATACTGGATAACAAAACATGGTAATCTGACTGCAGTTATAATTGCAGATAAACTAACCATGTATTCTTTTGAAGCAACAAATTCAACTGTTCCTCTACATAGTTCAGGCCTATCATCAGCATCTCTGCGCCTACCATCTGGACCCAGATTGCAGTGGTAGTCACGGGGAGTCTCATCAGTAAATCCTGCAGAAGAATGGCATACATTGTAGGATCACCACTTTTGCATAAATATACATAGTGCAGAGTACACCTTAATCCACATCCAAAGAAGAGACCTTCAAGATTCCAAGAGCTAAAACAGGAATGATAAATTACATGCTCTCAAGAAGGTATGACTTTTGGCAAACGGCCTTCTTTTGAACATTTAAAATGATTGTTTGAAAAACTGAAACGTTTTTTCACCATGTTTATGTTACAGATAAAAGTTCAAAAACATTTCCAAGCCAAATAAACAGTGAAAACCTACAAACAAACAAACAAGAAGAAAAAAAAAACCAAAAACGAAAATAAAAAACAAGTAAAGAACATAAACACTTCTTTGATGAAGTTTCAATACCACCATATTTATCCTGCTACATAAACTGAAACTATTACATAAACATAATACAGACAGAAATCTCCCTCACCACACAAGTTACAGATGAATCGCCTGCCTTGGTCAATGAACTTCATGAAAGGATTTATGTAGCCTTTGCAACGAGAACATCGAACAGGACCACTTTCACCAAAATCCACAACCTATAACAAAAAGGTTCAGTACTAAAATTTTGGCTCGAAACAACTTTTGGTTGTTTAATTGATTAAAATTTGGTGATTTCGGTTTCTTGTGTATCATTATTTATGGACAGATATCGTGCCTTTAGTGGCAGAAATAAGGCAAAAGCATAGTGGAAGTGTTTTGTATTAGCTTTTTTAAGGTGTCTTGATAGAAAGGACTGCTAGAATTTACAAAAGAAAGCTGGAGAGGAGGCAAATTTTTGTCAGAAAGAGTGCGATTTTGGGTTTCTTTGGGGGTTCTCAATATCTACAGCATTTCTTTTTCTTTTTGTCTTCTTGGTGGACTACTTGTCTAATTCTGGACAATGATATTGTACCTTATTAACTGTGTTCTAATAAAGTCTCCTTTTCTTATAATAAAATGAACTCATGAATCACATGTTGATCAACAAATGATCTTGCCGTTAGAAGAAACGACTAAAGTTTCCTTTTTTTAACCAGTTATCTACAATGATAAGTAATGTTGTATATGGAGGAAAAAAGAAATGATGAAGTACTTGGATTGGTTCCTCAGATGGATGAGGAAGGGCAAAAGGCTCAACCAACAAAGATAACGGCATCCCTGATGTTGTCAAAAGATCAGCAGTGCATGGTATCTGGTAAATTGACAAAACATAATAACATTACATTTTTATTTCAAAAAAAAATGAAATTGCTGCATTGAAATTGAGATCCAAAAGTATTTTAAGTATATAACAGACAGCCAACCCATGAAAGTTTGACCCCAACCTGATTGATGGTGCACCTCATGTAACGAGGACTGCAATTCCCATTGTCTCTAACAATATAATCACTTGTAGCAGGCTTCAAAGTAATAAAAAAAATCAGAAGGAAGTAAATAATAGACAATATCCAGTCTTTCACCTGTCTTAAATTTAATTTGTAGCAGGAATTTGTGCAATGACAATTAAACTAAAAATACATAATTTGAAAAGGGAGAGAGTAGAGAAGTCATAAAGTATCAGGAAATACAGCTAAAGAAAATATTGAAATCAAATATTTTTTTTCTTCAAGTTTTTATGGATGAATAAATACCGGAGGTGGATTTGCCTGATTGCTCTGACGAGTTTCATGAATGAGCACCGACGAACTTGGTACAGGCCGAGGAATTTGATTGGGATCGATCTTTGATGATCCAGCCAAAGGTGCTCCAGTTTGACCAACAGCAGGTGAGATGGTAGTCATGGACTGATTTGGTAGTGGCGGGGGCGGCATTCCAAACATTCTAGGTGGTTGAGCAGAACCAGGAAATTGTGAAGGTGGAGCCACCTAATGCAATTCAGTATATTTGAGGAACCAAATCAAAGTAAGAAGAAATGAATCCATGTATTCATCCTTGTTTCCCCCTATCAGAACAACTATTGTATTCCACTTTGAAAAGGCATTGGTGGAAGGAAAAAAAGAAATTGAAAATAGTGTTCAAAATGAATAAGAAAAGAACAAGAGAAGAAAGCCATAGTGTTCAAGTTTATAAGTTGCAAGATTATGCTTGAACATGTGAAATCATAATGTTTTAGATAAAGAATTATAGGAAATAACTAATAATGATTCTACAAGTATCAGTTTAGACAGATTGTGATGATACTTTAGCATTATAGTGTGAATAAAACTTGAAAGCACCAGTGGTAAGAATTTTCTTCACTTGAAAAGAGACATGAGTGTCCACAATGGTGCACGCTGGTGTGTGCTACTAAACTCGCACTCATCAGCCACTAAGTTCACTTCTTTTTCTTTGGGTCTACTACTAAGAGATAATTTAAATCATGTGTCATCTTAGTCAGTCCCTTAAACTAATCTTATGGAGTAAACTGATCTCTCTAGTTTCAGTTAAGTTATATTGGAGTAAGTTGGTCTTGCATAGAATAAGCCGCAATCACTATATCAAATAATAAATAAATAATTGCCAGTATACCATACCACTTTTTCTATATGAAATATACCTTAGAATTATATGGCCATTCATTTGGATTTTATCAATTAACTTAACTATGAAATTTGATATCTCCATAATAATTCAAAAACAATACAAGTCACTCACCTGCCCTTGTTGCATTGGCCATGGCTGTGAGCCATAGGGAGAACCTGGAGGTGGACGCATGGGCTGAGGTGCTGCCGAAAATGGTGGCGCTGCCGAAAATGGTGGCGCCTGCTGAACAGTAGGACCTTGAGGAGCACCAACTGCTGGGCCACCCAGCATAGAGTGCATGGTTGGAGTTCGAGGAGGACCCGCTGTTGTTGCCATTGCTGGTGGATGTCCAACGGGTGGTTGAGGTGCATTTCCAGGCGGAGGAAAACGGGGCCCACCTGGCAAAGCCCCGGAAGCAAACATTGGTGGCCCATTACTCATTATTCTACCTGGTCCACTCGAAAGGGGCATGCTCTGACCCAACGGCAAAGACCCAGGCCCTGAGCGAGGACCTGATGCTGGTAGCGGTGTTGAAACTGGACCACTCTGTAAACCTGATGTCTGGAAAGGACTAGGAGGTGGCCCAGAAGCAGGAGCTAACCCACCCACAGGGGGCAAAGACCCAGGAGGCGGTCTAGACACAAAAGATGAAGGCTGGCCAACAGGCGGCCCAGTGGGTCTTACTGGGGAGGTGGCAGGGGGTAATATTGGTTGTGGTTGTCCTGATCGAGGTCCTGCAGGTCGTGCAAGTGCAGCGGGGGGAGGGCCAGGCCGAGAAAACGGGGGCGGAGCACCAGGAGCCCCAGCAGGAGGGGCTGATGAATGGAAAGGTGGTGCTTGGCCTAAAGGGGATGGTCTAGGGGCAGAATTAGGCATGTTAGGCTGCCTATTAAGATTCAAATTCTGCATATTATCTGCTAATGAATCAGGGTTTCTCTGAGCATTGTTAGGGTTGTAATTAGGGGGTGGTGGGGTGTTACTGTTATTGGGCCTGGGTGCCCCTGGGGGAGGCACAAGAGCTGCCATTGATCACAGAAATCAAAGACCAAGATCCCCTTTTTTCTTCACAAAAAATCTTCAATTTATCAAATCAACAACCCACAATCCAAATCTACAACCACAAAACAAAAACAAAGATACCCAAAATTCAGAAACTCATAATTCAAATACAAAATCAACAGATTGAAATGTTCGCATCATGCATAGATCAATCGCCTCCTCTCTCTCACATAACCTCAATTCAACTCAAAGGCTAATCACAATTAATGTACTTCGATATAAAAATATTAAAACATGTACATATATCCTACAGCACTCTCCTGATCATCGAATTTAACAGCATTCTTCCAACATATCACAACAAAATTCCAAGATCTAAGATTTTCTTATTGAAATAAGTTATGGGTATTGATCATAGACATGAAAGGAAAAGGCACCTGGTGGTGGTGGTGGGTTGTTGCTGCTTCTGCTTCGTTTCTCTGCGGGAAGAGTCCTCTGCAACTACAGGCAAGTTGGTATGACGGACCGAAGTGAAAGCAGTGTTATAAGAAGGTAAAAATAAAACCTCCTTAATTAATAATCATCCCTGCGCATAGGACCCCCGGTTTTTTCTTTTTCTTTTTTCCTTTTCCTTTTGTTTTTGTTTTTGTTTTTGTTGGCTGAGTAGAATTTAGAAGCTTTCTGAAAACCAAAAAAAATGAAAATGAAAATCGACTTTAAATGAAAAATAAAAAAACTAGAATGACAATAATAACGTAAGAATAGAAACAATGTGTGTTTTTTTGGGTTTCCTTTTTCTCCAAAAAAACATTTGGGAGTAGGAGTCCTAGCTCGTATTTGACAAAATACTACAATCCTTGACCATTGACAACTCTTCATAAAATAATAATAACTAATTAAAAATTATTTCTCATAAAAACAGGAATATGTATTTTAATATTTATAAATAAAAAAACAATCCATATTTAATTACCAAAAAAAAAAAAAAAAAGAGAATGAAAATTTGGTAAAATATTTAATTACAAAAAGAAAATAGTTTAAATAGTAGAGGATAAAATGGTAAAAACGTAGGTATTAAATTAGGTAAATGATTTTCCCACTCCCCTTTTATTCACCTACACTTCTTTTTATTTAGAAAAATAGAGTGTAAGTGGATAAAAAGGAAGTGGGAAAATCAGTCCCCTTAAATTAAAGCATAGGTAAACAAAATGGTAGCTACCAAGTTTCATCAATATTATTCTTTAGCTGACTGTATTTTCTTTTTTTCATTACAAGCAATAATATAAAGGCTTATTTACTATAATGCCCCTAAAATTATGGTCAAATCTCATTTTACTCTCAGAGTCGTTTGGTACGACGGACTGTTATAAACTGGACTAAATCCTGGGACTATCTTAGATTGGATTGGATTAAGCTGTATTAAATACTGACCTACGTTTGGTGCTGCATTGGACTAAGAAGCTGGATTGTAAAAATAGTGAAGACCTATGTTTGGTGTTATGTCGAACTAAAAAATAAATATTATAATATTTATATTTAATTAAGGATTCTAATTTTTTTGTAAAGGCTTTCTAATATCTTTTTTAGAATAATAATATATAAGCTATTTTCAAGTGTATTTTTTTTAATTTATGTTCTAAAAAATAATAAAAATTCTATTTAAAAAAACTAGATAATAACATCATAATTGATATAAACAATTAATAAATAAAATTTAAGCTAAAATAATTAATTAACTATAAACTAATAAAATATTTGAGAGAACCACAAATATCTTCTCTTCTTCCTCTTCCCGTCACCTCACCACCTACAATCCTCCTCAAACCCATTTGCCTACCTCCCCAAACCACACAGCTTAGGCCATGCTTTCCACAAACACAACCATGCCTCTTTTCTTCCCTATCACCCCACTTTGCCCCTAATTAAGGCCATCAGATTCTTACCCGCATTAACAAAACGAACAAGATGGGGATGATTATGATGATGATGGGGTCCTATTGGATTGCTCACAGTTGGAAGAGGCGATGAAAGAGGGAAACGCAATAGCCTATTAATTGGGGAAGAAACATTTCCAAAGGTTACAAACTCACCATTAATCTTCTTCTATTTTCAAGAATCCAAATTCTTCATCCCTTGATTTTTTTTTTTCCCCAAAATATGTCACTCTTTGGTTTTTAATTTTTTCAAATGGAATTATTGGCTCTGTGGAAATCGGTTGTGCAAGGGATGTTGTGGTTGTGCAGGGGAGGTGGAGATGCCAAGGTTCTGGGTTATGCAGTGGGTTGGGTGGTGATGGGTGTTTAATTGGGTATGGTTTTTGGTATGATACGGTTTACAGAAAACAAAAATCCAGAAAATCTAGTTCCAAATGAAGAAGAAGGAGAAATTGGTGTAGTTCGGACTCGCCTATTTTATTTAGCGAGTTCGCTATTTTGTGAACCACTTTTCAACTTCGCTATATTAGAGCAGCGAGTGAAGGGTTTTGATCACTGTTGTGCTATTTAGTCTCATTTAAGTTAGTCCCCTCTTTTACCAAACATGGGTTTCCAATGTTATTTAAGATAGTTCTATCCAATCCAATCCAAGGAGGTGTACCAAACAGCAAAGTTAAAGTGACCTACTTTCCCCCTTGACCGATATTTTGCGTCTCACTTTACCCCATGCTGTCAAGTCCATCAAAAAATATGTTAAAAATGCCGATGTGGTATAAGTGGAACCCGTTATTATTTATTCTTTTTTAATTCTAAAATAAATCTATAAAAAAAAAAAGCCTCTCACAGGCTCGGAAGTGCGTGCGAAAATGCTAGTATTCAATTATATGTCATGTGTGCAAAAAAATACTTTGAAAAAAACATAAACAAAACATAAAAAAATTATCAATTCCCCCTTCGCCTCTCCCATCCCCAGCGCACTTACCCCACCGCCTACCTTCCACCTCCACAACCCCTCCCTTTCCCTATCACTCCCGCCTAGGGCTGCAATTCGGCCGGATCGGATCGGAAATAGCCATTCCAATTTCCGTCCAAAATCTTTCGGAATTCCTTAAACACTTCCGATTCCGATTCCGAAAAATTCCTGAATTTTTCTGAACTTTCCGATTCCGAAGTTTCAAATTCTTCAAAACAAATTCGTATAATATTGTTCCAATTCCGAAAAATTCCGAATTTTTTTGAAACTTTCCGATTCCGAAGTTTCAAATTCTTTAGAACAAATTCATATCAATATTATACGTAACTAACAAAAAAAATAATATTAAGATCCCAATTAGGCTTTCTATCAAGAAGCTCAACTAGGCATTAATTAAGAAACCCAACTAGAGACTTCATAAATACTACTAAATAATGACCTGTCGAGCCCACTTAAGATTGTAGGCTGAACTTGAAGTCTATTCAAGTACTGAATTGGGGTAAAGATATTTATAAAGAAGAAAACATCTGAAGTCTATGTTCTCAATCGATGTGGGATTCCAACAACTCTCAGAAATGGGACTCCAACAACTCCAATAACTTTCATAGAAAAAGAACACCTATGCATCCAAAACCTATGGATGGTATATCAAAACCAACTATCCTTATTTTATGCGTTTTTGGTTTCAGTCTATGATCAAAGCCCTTCTCCGTCAAATGATCAAACAATCCAATCAAATTATATCCAAAACAGTCAAATCTTCTCCTTCAAACATCATCATGCTCTGATCATGTGAATGAAAATTTATTGATTCAAATGCTAAAGATGGATTCACATTCATCAATCAATTGATGCTCAAGTTATAGTCAAGTGACCATCACGTTGGTTTTAGATTCTTGTGGGCATGAACATGTGTAAAGAGTGTTATTGCTCTAGGCAATTGGAATACTACAATTATTAAGATTCACTTAACATACTTATCTTATGTGTTGTATTTCATGTATATATAAAATAATTTTATAATTAAAATTTTAAATGAAGATAGTTTAAAATTTTAAAAATACATACATACATAGAATACAAAATATAATAGTATGATATGATACTCCCTACATTTACCATATTTGTAGTACGTTTGGATATAACAAGCACATATTATGCATATTTGCTAAATATATATTACTATATATTACCCATAATCTTAAAGTTATATACTACTATGTTTAGTATATTTTTTTGCCAAGCCTATGTTTAGTATGTATGAATATTTGTATGTGGGTACTAAAATATAACAAATAAGAAATGAAACATATATATAAGACCTATAAACTAAAAATAATACAATTTTTATTAGAAACTTGGAATTTTTTGGAATCAAGTTGGAAAAATCGGATCGGAATGGGTTCGGAGAACTTCGGAATTTTTCGGATCGGAATTGCGGAATTTTCGACATTTATCGGAAATATCGGATTCAGCATTTTCGGATATCGGATTTATCGGAGTCGGATTTTTTTGGAAATATTCGGACCGGAATCGGTCGGAATCGGATTTTCCAATCCAACTTACACCCCTACTCCCGCCTCCAGTGAAGGCACGACTCATACTTTTTTTCGGTGAGAAAAGGGGGGAAGAACCCCAAGAACAACCAAGAAGACTACACAACATTAATCAAGCGGGCCTTATGAGCCCCCAAGTAATCATCAATCAGTAGAGAAGCAAGCCTTAAGCCTAGCAGGACTGTCCTCAATCAACCCACTATTAGGATGACACTTGATTAACTCAATGGACATGACTCAGACTTTCACAAACTAAAAAGTAATCAAAATTTAAATTTAAATTTTTATAAAAAAAAAACTAGAAATTTTCTTAAAAAACAGAAGTTTTCCAACCTGAAAATTACATAAAATAAAATTTGTAAAGCCATGCCAGAGCCACCTAAAGCTTAAATTTATTTTCAAGTAGTAATTTGACACAAATAAATTCAGGTTATGAAGTCAATACGGATTTCTTTCTGTCGAAATGAAGTGAAACGCAGATTTCCTTAGAGTTATTGCTCAAATTTTCCGGACGAAAATAGTGGTTTTTGTATTCTTCTCAGAAAAAAACAAAAACAAAAAAAGCAAAGCTGCTCCGCCGCTTCAGAGGCAACGGTAACTAAAACCCAACGGGTGAGGCGCGTACTAGATTTGGGCCCACACCCTCTAGAAACCAGGCGAAATAAAAGAGTACGAAACTGGGCAATGAAAGGGCCAACCAACCTTGTGTCTTGACGTTGTTTGTTTCTTTACCAACACCTTCAATCTTTTTCAATCAAAAGACCATCTTCCTCTTCACTCTTTCTTCCATTTTACTTTACATGATTTTTAATCATCAAAATTCACATCCACAAACCCAAAAACATTTATTAATTTATCTATATTGGAAAGCAAGTTTTGTACACATAAATGATAATTTCTGATAACCCTGTTGTTTGTATCTCATTGGCACAATGGCAACTTTTTTGTGGGCTTGGGAGGATTTTTTTTATTATCAATATTTCTGTTCTGGGTTTTCTGTCTAATTGAACATTGTTGCATGCAAGGTGTGGACATAAGCTGTATAGGCCATGCCTGTTAACTGATTTTCAATGCATGCTTCATACCAATTGTCAAAAAGGGAGAAGACAAAAGGGCTCTCAGTCTCTCAAATATATTATATGTTGAGATTTTTTAATGATTATTCAAGGGGTTTCTTGGTTTCTAAGATGTCTGGAGAAGGCATCTTGACATCACATAAAAGGACATTAGAAAAGGGTTCATGGGATCAGCGGCTATGAGTGCTGCAACAATTTAATATGTTACAGCTGTCTGCTTCTGATGACCCTTTTGCCAAAACCATACTCATATTACTTGTGCATATTTGGGAAGTCTACTTAGTCCTTATATAGAAGTGATGAATGACCTTGACACTTCATTCTTGCTGAGCACTGAACAGTGTCAATTTCAAAGCCTTACACTGCACTTCAAATATATGGTGAAAGGTTAGTCCTTTGCTCTCTACAAGTTAACTGTTTTCTTCTTTGGATATCATTAACTAATTGCAACAATCTTTTGTTATCATGAAGGAATTGCTTCTATTTATTGCTTGGTTTTGTTCCCATTGGTACTGGCTACTTTCCAGTCCATTCTTCTGCATAAAATTTGATTTCCTGATAAGGGTATCACTTCAAAAGGTAATTCTTCTGCCTTAACATACTGAAATTTTCCATGTTTCCTTCATTGTTCTCAGATAATAGTATTAATTTGAAGTTTTTGTTCTCAGTTTTGCTTGATAGTTTGAATTATTTTGAGTTCTGCACTGTCAGATTTTCTGATTTTTACTATTGTGATGTAAAATGGGAGTTTGGTTAAGTTTTTCTTCATCTTCGTCTACTTTTTCTTATAGCTTCCTCTCTTTCCACATTGAAGTTGTATGCTTAAAAAGACATTCAGAGCTAGGTAAGGAAAAGAGTGCAACGGTAAAATAAACTATGCAATACAATGCATTTTCAGCAACTTCGATTTGATCTATGGTTTTCAATTTACCTAAGTGGAAGTACTCTTTTACTTTGGATGGATGAAGTTTTCCAAAGTAAAGAGAAAATCTGCATTTTCATTTATCATAGCACATTGACGAATTTTTTACCATTTTCTTTTCAATTACATAAATTTTTCTATGCTACGCATCCAGTTTGAGAACAATGTGTAAACTTGTTAACAGTGAAGTTACATCTTAGTGCTTTCAATTGCAGAATGATTGCATCTGCTGAAGCAGTTGAAGCTATGGTAGAGGTTATTCCTTGGGAAGTAGTTCCTGAGTCATTGGAGCGAAAGAGAATTGATTACTTGGCCGAAAGGAAAAAGCCGCTGCGGGCACGTTATGCATATGGCGTAATCTTCTTAATCACAAATCTTTGGGCTTGGTTTGTTCGTGACTATGCGCAAAGGGTTTTACCTGAGCTCCAGTGTATGTAACTATTCTCCCCTTCTCAAAAGATCTGGATTTTCTTCTTACTTAAGTTTGGTCCATACCATTATCAAATTTTATACAGATCACAAGCTCCTAATTCAAATACTGTGAGTAACTGACTTCTGCAAAGCCAATATCCCTATGTAGCTTCTAAAGTAGTTTCACTTTACGGATTCTGCTAGACTTCTTGTGATCTTTATCTTATGTTAAATTCCACAGTCATGTTCCGTTGCACATGAACAACATTTAGAAACTGAAATTCTAATCCTGTCATACATTATTGGAAGTGATTCATTTACACATGATTGGAGACTAGAAAAGGTATATATAATGATGCTTTCTGTGTTGTGCTTCTAAAATTTCTTTTGCAGATATGAAATCTTGTGGAACTGGCGGAAATGATTGTTTTCATACACTGGGAGTTCTTCGTGTGAGTTTAGGAAGCTTTGTATCTTTTTTCTGGTTGAGTCATAAGATTAAGTTTAACTGCAACCCCTTATAAATTGGTTAACCAATACCGCTGTACCCTTAAGCATAAAGCTCAGTTGGAAACTAAGGATGATGGAGAAATAATGTAGTCAAAATCTTGTGTTTGCAGGATAAATGTGTTATCATAGGATGGATAACGAAATAACGGCCTATAACTTGTATTATCCTCGTTTTACTATATAAGTTAATATTCATTTTCAGCTACGGATTTGTTTCTGTCCCCTCAAAGAGTGAACCTTAACATCAAAATTAGATATTTTTCTTTCTAATGTTCCTCACTACATCTAAAACAAGAAAACTATGTGAAGCTCGCAATGCATGGCATTCTGGATGGTGGGGATTGAAGTTTTTCATATTACTAATATCGATGGTGGTTCCACTCTTCGTTCCTTCAGATTCTGTTCAATTATATGGTACGTTAATTTGACAGTCAATCACGAAACACTTCATATTTAATACCATGTTCTTTTGTCTTTCTTCATACTGGTCCTTTATGCATCAATTGAGAAAGAAGCATGACTTACTTGGTCCATCTGATGTTAGAACATATGAGAATAATCTCTTTCAATGCATTATTCTTTTCAATCATATTTACAAGTATATACAATGGTCAATTAAGAAAAACCAGGGAAAAAAAAAACGAAGTCTAGGCCTAAGAACATAATCTACTATATCCGGGGTTCTGTTACCATGGATATTAGTAGTTTCCTTCAAATAAACCACTCATGACCTATCTATTCCTCCTTGTTTGATGCATCTTGAAAAAGAATTTCCAAATTAACAAGTTTTTTCCTATTTTCTTACAGGCGAATTTGCTCGTGTTGGTGCAGGGTAATCTTTCAAATTCTTTGTTTAAATGCCTTGAAAGCCATTTATATATTCTACACTTGCTTGAACTGGTTGCTAGCCTGCATAAGGCCATCTTTAGTGCTTTGTTCTAACCTGCTCCACCGTTGCATAAAACATTAGATCATGATTTGTGCAAGAGCAATTCTTTTATCATTACACGAAACACTATTCTCAAACTCATAGTACAATTTGTTTTTCTTTACCTCACTTCTAAATCAGTTGCCTTCTTCTAGAGAGAATTATTTCTAAGATTTGAATAGGACTAAAGAAAAGCAACCCCGATGTGGAAACTATCAACTCAATATGGGACAGCTTAATCAACACAATTTCAGAGAGTGGTGTGAGAGTTCTGGAGTACCCTGTAATCAATGTTTAGACAAAAAAAGAAGGAAAACAAACTAATGAACATACCTATGGGTTGTCGCGTCTGGAAATAGAATCTTGTTTTTAATCCTCCATTTTACTGAAATCAAGGTGTAGCATGTATAGTAGAATATATTCTTTAGTTCATGAACTTGCACGTTTATTTGCTTTGAGTGTTCGGCTCATATCATTACTAACATTGGTTTGTGCTAGCTTCTCATGGCAGGATTTTTCTCCTTCTCCAACTTATAAGTGTGATCCAGTTTATTAATTGGTGGAATAAGTACTGGATGCCCGATGAGCAAAAGAAGCAGAGGTATGACTTTTTATTAACAGGAAAAGTAGACATTAGCTCAGATTTTTGGATGGCTACCATATTACTAGTCATCCCAAAATGAAAAAAATGGTCAGCATATTACCTAATACAAAATAGAAACAAAGACTTCGTAAAGATCACAATAAGGAAATAGACCATTGTAACTATTGCTTTAGCCTTCATTTCTTCTCTTGGTGATAAATGCACTTAATAGATCTTCTTTTATATTCTACAGCTGCTCCCTTGGATTATTCATGTCTACACTGTTTTACATTGCTTCGATGAGTGGAATTGCATTTATGTACTCATCACATGCGATGAAATCCTCATGTGCTCTCAACATATTTTTTATCACATGGACTACAATTCTACTTATCGTAATGATGGTTATATCGCTACATTCGAAGGTATACAGTGCTCTTCAAAACACTTCCATTTGATGTAAATTAATTACTTATCAACTTCGATTCGTGTTCCTTTTTAGTTTTTTGGTTACTCGAATATTGCATTATCAGTCGAGTTAAGAATAGATTCTCGTTTTCCTTCTTAATACAGGTAAACAGAGGTCTTTTATCTTCAGGAATTATGGCTTCATACATTGTTTTCCTATGCTGGTCTGCTATCAGAAGGTTGGGACTTCATCCATACATCAAGTATAACTTGCTAATTCAGATTCAGCCGAACTTTCTATCAAAATGTTTTTTTTATTATTCTTACATCCTCTTTGTTGTGCATTGAGCAACAATTATAGGTAAAATTTTGGTGTAAATCCAGATAGTTTCATGGTTCATTCAACATATTAGCAAGTGACTGCTCATAAAATTATGCTATGTATGTATAAAGGTCTCTAAGTAGGTTTAATTTAAACTGAGTAGTATATCAAATTTTGGTTGTATTTGTTTTAGCTAACACTGAAGGCAAATGAAACATCGAAAATCTTTGAAATGAGAAATGCACTAGCATCTGTTTCTTTATAGGCTTTCATCATCTACCATGCGTTGTCCTTTGCAACTTAAAAAATTTGATCAAGATGTGTAATGTTACTTTTCTGGTTTTAATACATGGATTTTCAGTGAACCTGCCAATGAGGAATGCAACAGACAAAAACAAGGGAATGGAAATGGTGATTGGAGTACCATGCTAGTAAGAGTTGACTTTTTTTCTTCTTTTTATTTGCCTCTATAAGTTCCATTTATTGAATGATATTTTATAGACGCGTTTTTGTCACACAAGCATATGCAAAACATATTAAAAGAATCCAGCACCGAAAAAACTAGCATAGAAGCATCAGTTAATGATGGTCGGTTTTGGGTTGAACATGCTCTCATACTGGTAGTCTGCTACAGTGTGAAAAAACAACTGCTACATATAGATAAAGTAAACTGGGAAAAAAATTCCAGCACTATTTAGTCTTTGAGCACTAGAAAAGTTTCTGGTTCCTTCATTATCCTTCTAAGTTGAAGAAAAGTATCCTCATTTTCTAATCAGAACTCATTTTCCAGACACTGATGAAATGACTGTTAGCAATAGCCCCACATCGTCTAGGTACCTTTGGGATGTGCAGTGTAAAAACATATTGGCATTCTTTCCGTGTAAGCCGGTTTGGATAATTTCTACAGATGAGTTTAGCCATGAAATGCACCAAATTTATTCAATTTTAATCTCCATAGTGGTAATATGTTGTGTTACACTGTACTACCTGCAGGGCTTCCTGATTGCAATATGTTCTATAGTTATGGCAACCTTTTCAACTGGGATAGATTCACAGTCATTTCAGGTGAATAACTTCTCTGCATATGTTAAAAGAATGAAATATACCAACCTTATTTGGTTGCTAAGAAAATAAAATCTAGGCTTAATAGTTTCATTAATTGATTTGAGCCACTGGAAAACAAAAATTGCCTGTAACTGAGTTTAATACAACATGGCTTCGCTGACACAGTTCTTAAATAATTCAGACACATAGATTCTATTCATAGACAAAAGAGGGAGTAGGTGTGAAATATGCAGGGATGTTTCTTGCTGACTGCTAAAAGCAGCCAGGATCTTAATTCCAGTTATTTAGCCAAAAACTAACAAGTACTTCTCATGCTATTTAGTTTCAAAAAGATGAAGTTCAAGAGGATGATGACATCCCTTACAAGTATGGATTTTTCCACCTAACATTTTCCTTGGGGGCCATGTATTTTGCAATGCTATTCATCAGTTGGAACCTCAATAACTCAGCTAAGAAGTAAGAAACCAAACTATCTGGTCCCCTGTCATTTAGATATCTCTGTTTGAAAATATTCATTTCATATAATTTCGATCGGTGTACGTAACATTCTGAAACAATCAGGTGGAGCATTGATGTTGGGTGGACTAGTACATGGGTAAAAATTGTCAACGAATGGTTTGCAGCCTCAATATTTCGTAAGTAAATCGGTGTATATGAGTTCCTATTTGGATTGCTTCTGAACAAGGATTGTTTTTCCTGTGTTGAGTTTTATTTCTCTACATGCAAAATCTGATAATACACTGTAGTCTGCCATAATCAACTTCTGTCATAATATGCCCTACTCAATATTTGGCATGAGTAACATCACAATATAGCCATTTTGATTTTCTTCTAAAGGTGCACTAGCAACCCTTCTCAAAACTTGGCTGAACTACAAGTTACCATGCCGAAATTGTAAAACAACTTTTTTCAGATAACTTGAAAGATTGTGAAATATTGGTTTGTATCTTGGTTCAATTGAATTTGTGTTTTCTTGGAATGATACGGAAATCAGAACAACTTTTTATCTGTTCTATCTTTGATTTTCTTCCAATTTTTTTATGCAGTATGGACGTTGATTTCCCCGGTTCTGAGGCAGTCCAAAGTCATGGATCATGAAGAGCCTGTGCAGGAGATTGATAACTCAGCTGTGCCATGATTGATTATGGAAAATGTTGCAGATCTTCCTTGCTACCTGTTACATGGTCATTATTCTTTCTGTATCAATTATTCTTCAAACCAGTCACCAAAGGAGCAGAGAAAAATAAGTCTTTAATATTCCATTGTTGGAAAATCAAGAAGAAGATCCCTGCAATTGAGTATTCACATATTTTGCACCTTGAAACATCAGAAGATGAAGAAAATACCATGGTTTTATGAAGAGGATTAATCATGTGAAGTGAACCACATGATGACTTATCTAATGTGTTTGGCATATTGTGAGAAGTCAAATTGTGAAATTTTTCGACATAATTTGTTAGCATTTCTCATAAGGTTATATTATTAATCAGTTCTGCCACATTGACTTGCATGAAAACAATTGTATGTCATCATCAGGTCAATTTTCTTTCATTAGTCTGTGATAATTGCTGGTTTGGTTGCACCCAATGCACTATTGGCATATTCTCCCACTGCTATCCAGTCAAACCCATATGTAGATCAAAAGTTTCATTTCTCTTTTTTCCTTCTAATTATAATGCAGTCAAACCCATATACATCACCTCTCAACCACTAGTAGCAACCTTTTTAGCTTAATTTATAAGAGTTAATTGCTGTCTAGAATTTCCTAAAACAGAATAATAGCATGCTTTCTCACTAGACCTTTTCTACTTTCTATATAAAAGCAGGAGCCATTACCCAATTGAACACTCACCAAAAGACCTTCTACAAATCAAATCCTTAGAACTCATCAAGAGACAGAGATACTTTCAAGATGTTGAAGCAATCACCAGTTTGTTCCATTTTCCTCACTATGCTAATTGCCTCAGTGCATCTAGTGCTGGTCAAGACAGCAGTTGACCCAGTCAAAGCCAGTGGGCATGAGCCAATTCTTGAGATGTACATGCATGATATTCTTGGGGGCAGCAGCCCTACAGCTAGGCCAATCACTGGCCTACTTGGCAACATCTATGGAGGGCAAGTGCCCTTTGCAAAGCCAATAGGGTTCCTTCCCCCACAAGGTGGGGTGGCCATCCCCAATGCCAATGGTGCCCTCCCAACTGTCAATGGCCTCAATGGCATTCCACTTGGCACTGGCTTAGCTGGCACAACATTTTCAGGAAAACCAAGTGGCCAGGCCCAAACCCAGTTGGGCCCTGATGGGCTGGGCCTGGGCTTTGGAACCATCACAGTCATTGATGATATTTTGACCACAGCACCTGAGTTGGGCTCACAGACAATTGGGAAGGCTCAAGGAGTTTATGTGGCAAGTTCAGCTGATGGGTCCACACAGATGATGGCTTTCACAGCCATGATTGAAGGTGGTGAATATGGTGACACCTTAAACTTCTATGGCATATTCAAAATTGGAAGCCCAATGTCACATTTGTCAGTGACAGGAGGCACTGGAAAATTCAAGGGTGCAAGTGGGTTTGCTGAGGTTAGGTCCCTTATACCTCCTGGTCAACATGTCACTGATGGTGCTGAGACATTGCTGAGGATCATTGTGCATCTAAGCTACTGAATCAGATATGGTGTGGAAAATTTAACTGCAAGTTTGATTTGTTTGCTTGATCTACAGAGAATCTGGATGCAGTTTTCTTGTCAATGATTGAAGTTTTTCAAATTTGAATTTGTCTAATTTTGTCATAATGGTATTCTAAATTTTTCTGTTGGATTTTGTATTAATTGATGAGTAAAAGTTGTTGCTTGCTTTCAATCATTTGATTTTAAATCCTCATGAATTGAAACTCTTCATGGCTTGATGACTTCATTTGTTTTGACTACACACTCTCATTGCAGTGACCAAAGTTTCGAATAGGACATTCAACATAGGAGTACAGACCTTAACATTGCATCTTTGATTTTTTTCCGACAAAACCAACCACTCTAAGCCAAATTGAAATGAAACTAATAATTCAAATCCAAATTCTCAAACCTCTTGCAGAAAAATTTGGATCTGATTCAAATCCAAGCTCTGCAGCATATCTGTAGAAGAAGAACAAATAAAAAGGTCTTCAAAGAATTGCTCCATTTTCTTCCAATCCAAGAAACAGATGCAAGTACAACATTTAGTTCTTCCGCAATTGCACAAACTGTCATGGTAGTCTAAAAAAGGCAACGAATTATACACGAAAAGAGAGAAAAACCTACAACGGAAACATGGTTTTTTTTTTGTTTTTTTTCTTAATGAGATCATCTATTAGCCATGTGTTTTTGGCTTTTAGGTTAAACCGGGTATAGCCATGCTGCTTTATCAAGTAATATAATTTATGAAGTTAATTAAAATATTTATTACTAATTATTCACTAAAGAAATAATTATTAATGAAAATAATTAAATAAGGCTAAGATATTATTTAATTACTAAATAAAGATTTAAAATAAAAATTTATTTACTTAAAGATACTAAGTTTAAATTATTATTTTTTTAAATCCTCTCCCGACGAAATGCGGTCGGCACAAATACTTCCCAGCGAAACTTTGCCAGATAGACCTCTCCCGACGATAATCCGTCAGCATAGGTGAATTTCGTCGGGAGAGATCTAATCCGGCATAGACCTTTGCCGACTTAAAAAAAAATTAGTACAGCCGGGCGGCTATACTCTGTGTTTTTAATTTTATTAAAAAAGTAGAATTGCCTTGACACGTGGCGCCTAATGATTGAGGTCCTCTTTTTTTTGTATAAAAATAGTACAGCCGCAAGGCTATACTCAGTTTTTTAAATTTTTTTAAACAGTATAGCCGAACGGCTATACTATTTTACAAACCCTTTAAGCAGCATAATATGTATTTCTCTTTTTTAATTACTTTGATTAGTAATTATGTTTTAGTTATTATTTATATAGTGAATATTAAAGGAAAAAAAAAAGAAAAAGAAAAATTGAATTACTATTTATTAAGTAATATAATTCATGAAGTTAATTAAAATATTTAATACTAATTATTCACTAAATAAATAATAATTAAAATATAATTACTAATTTAACTAATTAAATCAGTCAAATATATTATTTAATTACTACAAATAAAATTTTTAAAAATTAATTAACCTAAACATCCTAAGTTTATTTTTATTTTTATTAAAAAAAACCTCTCGCGACGAAATGTCGTCGGCAAAGGTTCTTTTGTCGGGAGAAACCTAATCCGACAAACATTTGCCGGCATAGACATATGCCGACGAAATTTCGTCGAGAGAAGTGTTTATCTTATTTTTTTATGTTATTTTTAAAATATAAAATTAGTTTCTTTACTTTTGTTTTTTCGCCGACTTCTATAATTTAATTAATATCTTATACTTTTTAATTTAAATTATTCTGTGCAAAAACAAAAAAAACAAATTACTTATTTTCGTTTGGGTGTCTAAATTAAACTTCCCCCGAGCCCAAGAGCGGCTACAGTCTTTTATATATATGTACGTACATATTTCCCAATAATACATTCATATTCTATACATGTCTATTGTTTTTCAAAAAGCAAACGTACAATAGTCGTATTGAACATGTACATACGTATTTCTAAAGCTTAATACACATATTTTTTAGAAAATTCTTAGTAATTCACACAAAATTCACATATTATACAAATAATTCTCACATATTATTGAATACGAATAATATATGTTATAAAAATTATACTAAAATATTATATAGTGGCTTATTAATATCTACTTTGGATATGTTGAAACTAGCAAATTAATATCTATAAAGTACAAACTGATGAAACTTGGAGGGTCCTCTTTTCTTTTTTTAATTTATATATTAAATAGTATAGATAGATTTTTTAGAATAGTATAGTCACAACTATACAATGATTTTTTTTTTTCAAAAATAGTATAGTGACACGTGGCGTCTAATCGCTGGAGGGTCCATTTAAAACAAAAAAAAAAACATTGGTACAGCCGAGCGGCTATACTCTGTGTTTTTCAGTTTATTAGAAAAGGTAGAATTGTATTGACACGTGGCGCCTAATGACTGGGGTCCTCTTTTTTTAATGTATAAAAAATAGTACAGCCGAACGGCTATACCCAGTTTTTTAATTTTTTTAAAACAGTATAGCCGGCACAGACCTCTCGCGACGGAATTTCGTCGGCAAAGATTCTTTTGTCAGGAGAAACCTAATCCGACAAATATTTGCCGGCATAGACCTGTGCCGACAAAATTTCGTCGGCACAAGTCTATTAGACCTCTCGCGACGAAATGTTGTCGGCAAAGGTTCTTTTGTCGGGAAACATCTAATCCGAAAAATATTTGCCGGCATAGACTTATGCCGACGAAATTTCGTCTGGAAAAGTGTTTATGTTATTTTTTTTTGAAATATAAAATTAGTTTCTTTACTTTTGTTTTTTTGCCAACTTCTTTAGTACAGCCGCGCGGCGATACTCTGTGTTTTTAAGTTTATTAAAAAAGTAGAATTGTCTTGACATGTGGCGCCTAATGACAGGGGTCCTCTTTTTTTAATGTATAAAAAATAGTACAGCCGAACGGCTATACCCAGGTTTTTAATTTTTTTTTAAAGTACAGCCGCCCGGCTATACGATTTTACAAACCCTTTAAGTTGCATAATATGTATTTCTCTTTTTTAATTACTTGGATTAGTAATTATGTTTTCGTTATTATTCACATAGTGAATATTGAAGGAAAAAAAGAAAAAGAAAATTTTAATTACTATTTATTAAGTAATATAATTCATGAAGTTAATTAAAATATTTAATACTAATTATTCACTAAATAAATAATAATTAAAATATAATTACTCATTTAACAAATTAAATCAGTCAAATATATTATTTAATTACTACAAATAAAATTTTAAAAAATTCATAAACCTAAACATCCTAAGTTCATTTTTATTTTTGTTAAAAAAGACCTCTCCCGACGAAATTTCGTCGGCACAAGTCTATTAGACCTCTCGCGACGGAATTTCGTCGGCAAAGATTCTTTTGTCAGGAAAAACCTAATCCGACAAATATTTGCCGGCATAGACCTATGCCGACAAAATTTCGTCGGCACAAGTCTATTAGACCTCTCGCGACGAAAGTTTGTCGGCAAAGGTTCTTTTGTCGGGAAAAATCTAATCCGACAAATATTTGCCGGCATAGACCTATGCCGACGAAATTTCGTCGGGAGAAGTGTTTATGTTATTTTTTTTGAAATATAAAATTAGTTTCTTTACTTTTGTTTTTTTGCCAACTTCTTTAGTACAGCCGCGCGGCGATACTCTGTGTTTTAAGTTTATTAAAAAAGTAGAATTGTCTTGACTTGTGGCGCCTAATGACAGGGTCCTCTTTTTTTAATGTATAAAAAATAGTACAGCCGAACGGCTATACCCAGGTTTTTAATTTTTTTTAATGTATAGCCGCCCGGCTATACTATTTTACAAACCCTTTAAGTTGCATAATATGTATTTCTCTTTTTTAATTACTTGGATTAGTAATTATGTTTTCGTTATTATTTACATAGTGAATATTGAAGGAAAAAAAGAAAAAGAAAATTTTAATTACTATTTATTAAGTAATATAATTCATGAAGTTAATTAAAATATTTAATACTAATTATTCACTAAATAAATAATAATTAAAATATAATTACTCATTTAACAAATTAAATCAGTCAAATATATTATTTAATTACTACAAATAAAATTTTAAAAAATTCATAAACCTAAACATCCTAAGTTCATTTTTATTTTTGTTAAAAAAGACCTCTCCCGACGAAATTTCGTCGGCACAAGTCTATTAGACCTCTCGCGACGAAATGTTGTCGGCAAAGGTTCTTTTGTCGGGAAACATCTAATCCGAAAAATATTTGCCGGCATAGACTTATGCCGACGAAATTTCGTCTGGAAAAGTGTTTATGTTATTTTTTTTTGAAATATAAAATTAGTTTCTTTACTTTTGTTTTTTTGCCAAAGTGTTTATGTTATTTTTTTTAAAATATAAAATTAGTTTCTTTACTTTTGTTTTTTTGCCAACTTCTTTAGTATAGCCGCGCGGCGATACTCTGTGTTTTTAAGTTTATTAAAAAAGTAGAATTGTCTTGACATGTGGCGCCTAATGACAGGGTCCCCTTTTTTTAATGTATAAAAAATAGTACAGCCGAACCGCTATACCCAGCTTTTTAAATTTTTTTTTTAAAGTATAGCCGCCCGGCTATACTATTTTACAAACCCTTTAAGTTGCATAATATGTATTTCTCTTTTTTAATTACTTGGATTAGTAATTATGTTTTCGTTATTATTTACATAGTGAATATTGAAGGAAAAAAAGAAAAAGAAAATTTTAATTACTATTTATTAAGTAATATAATTCATGAAGTTAATTAAAATATTTAATACTAATTATTCACTAAATAAATAATAATTAAAATATAATTACTCATTTAACTAATTAAATCAGTCAAATATATTATTTAATTACTACAAATAAAATTTAAAAAAATTCATTAACCTAAACATCCTAAGTTCATTTTTATTTTTGTTAAAAAAGACCTCTCCCGACGAAATTTCGTCGGCACAAGTCTATTAGACCTCTCGCGACGGAATTTCGTCGGCAAAGATTCTTTTGTCAGGAAAAACCTAATCCGACAATTTTTTGCCGGCATAGACCTATGCCGACAACATTTCGTCGGCACAAGTCTATTAGACCTTTCGCGACGAAATTTCGTTGGCAAAGCTTCTTTTGTCGGGAAAACTCTAATCCGACAAATATTTGCCGGCATAGACCTATGCCGACGAAATTTCGTCGGGAGAAGTGTTTATGTTATTTTTTTAAAAAATATAAAATTAGTTTCTTTACTTTTGTTTTTTCGCCAACTTCTTTAGTACAGCCGCGCGGCGATACTCTGTGTTTTTAAGTTTATTAAAAAAGTAGAATTGTCTTGACTTGTGGCGCCCATTGACTGGGGTCCTCTTTTTTTAATGTATAAAAAATAGTACAGCCGCACGGCTATACTATTTTACAACCCTTTAAGTTGCATAATATGTATTTCTCTTTTTTAATTACTTTGATTAGTAATTATGTTTTAGTTATTATTCACATAGTGAATATTAAAGGAAAAAAAGAAAAAGAAAATTTTAATTACTATTTATTAAGTAATATAATTCATGAAGTTAATTAAAATATTTAATACTAATTATTCACTAAATAAATAATTATTAAAATATAATTACTCATTTAACTAATTAAATCAGTCAAATATATTATTTAATTACTACAAATAAAATTTTAAAAAATTCATTAACCTAAACATCCTAAGTTTATTTTTATTTTTATTAAAAAAGACCTCTCCCTACGAATTTCGTCGGCACAAGTCTATTAGACCTCTCGCAACGAAATTTCGTCGGCAAAGGTTCTTTTCTCGGGAGAAACCTAATTCGAAAAATATTTGCCGGCATAGACCTATGCCGACGAAAGTTCGTCGGGAGAAGTGTTTATGCTATTTTTTTTTAAATATAAAATTAGTTTCTTTACTTTTGTTTTTTCGCCAACTTCTTTACTTTGATTAATATACTATCCTTTTTAATTTAAATTCTTCTGTGCAAAAGAAAAAATAATAAATTACTTATTTTCGTTTGGGTGTCTTAATTAAACTTCCCCAGAGCCCAAGAGCGGCTATAGTCTTTTATATATATATATATTTCTCAATAATACATTCGTATTCTATACACGTCTATTGTTTTTTAAAAAGCAAACGTACAATAGTCGTTTTGTACATGTACATACGTATTTCTAATGCTTAATACACATATTTTTTTACAAAATTCTCGATAATTCACACAAAGTTCACGTATTATACAAATAATTCTCACATATTATTGAATACGAATAATATATGTTATAAAAATTATACTAAAATATTATATAGTGGCTTATTAATATCTACTTTGGATATGTTGAAACTAGCAAATTAATATCTATAAAGTACAAACTGATGAAACTTGGAGGGTCCTCTTTTCTTTTTTTAATTTATATATTAAATAGTATAGATAGATTTTTTAGAATAGTATAGTCGCAACTATACTACGATTTTTTTTTTTCAAAAATAGTATAGTGACACGTGGCGTCTAATAGTTGGAGGGTCCTTTTAAAACCAAAAAAAAAACATTAGTACAGCTGAGCGGCTATACTCTGTGTTTTTAAGTTTATTAAAAAAGTAGAATTATCTTGACACGTGGCGCCTAATGACTGGGGTCCTCTTTTTTTATGTATAAAAAATAGTACAGCCGCACGGATGTACGCAGTTTTTTAATTGTTTTTAAAATTATAGCCGCTCGGCTATACTATTTTACAAACCCTTTAAGTTGCATAATATGTATTTCTCTTTTTTAATTACTTTGATTAGTAATTATGTTTTTGTTATTATTTACATAGTGAATATTAAAGGAAAAAAAAAAAGAAAAATTGAATTACTATTTATTAAGTAATATAATTCATGAATTTAATTAAAATATTTAATACTAATTATTCACTAAATAAATAATAATTAAAATATAATTACTAATTTAACTAATGAAATCAGTCAAATATATTATTTAATTACTACAAATAAAGTTTTAAAATATTAATTAACCTAAAAATCCTAAGTTTATTTTTATTTTTATTAAAAAAGACCTCTCCCGACGAAATTTCATCGGCGAAGGTTTATTTGTCGGGGGAAACCTAATCCGAAAAATATTTGCCGGCATAGACCTATGCCGACGAAATTTCATCGGGAGAAGTGTTTTTGTTATTTTTTTTAATTTTTTAAAATATAAAATTAGTTTCTTTAGTTTTGTTTTTTCGCCAACTTCTTTAATTTAATTAATATCTTATCCTTTTTAATTTAAATTCTTCTGTGCAAAAACAAAACAAAAAATTACTTATTTTCGTTTGGGTGTTGTCTTGAGATGTGATGATGCATGAAAAACTGATGTCATACCAGTTTATCAGTAAATTGAATAGCATACTTATTTTAGGTATTGCTCCTTCTAGAGTATATTCTTTCTCTCTATTATTATTAGGGAGCTTCACTAATATACCCAAAATGGGTGTTGAAATTATAAAAAAACCCCATATGGAAAACACTTTATAAACACACCCAAAACCCATTTATTAAATAACAAATTGGTATTGAAGTTACTATATATTACAAGGCTGCCACTTATAAGCCCAACAGAAAAAAACTCAAAAGACACCCAAAATCAACCCAACCCAAATTTATAAACAAGCCCAAACATTTTAACCATCTAGAAAACCGTAACTTTTATCCAAAAAAATGGAAAACAAAACCGTAACTTCCAGCAACTTCAATTAACCATCTTTGCCAAACGTCCCTTCAGTCATCGTCTTCATCAAAGCGTCTTCTTCATCTCTCGAAACCGAAACTCCATAACCACAACCAAGCTTGATATACTTTCAAAAACAAACACCACACACTGACCTCACCTACAAAACCAAGACAAAATTTCAGAGAATAATTTCAACAAGAAAACGATTCAAAGGTAAGACATTTACAAACCAAACCTATACTGAAATTTCAGACATTTACTATCATTATTTTAGTCGCTAGTTTACTGAAATTTCTGATTAATGGCTGTAAAGTTCCAGTATAGGGTAATAACACTGCTTGTTTCCTCTGAAATCCTATTTCTGATGCACGTCTAGCACTGTAAAGTTCCAGTATAGGGTATTAATACTGCTTGTTTCCTCTGAAATCCTATTTGTAATGCATGTCTACCACTGTAGAGTTCCAGTATGTGGTAATAACACTAGTAGACGTGCATTAGAAATAGGATTTCATAGCAAACAAGCAGTGTTATTACCCTAGACTGGAACTTAACAGTGGTAGACGTGCATTACAAATACGATTTTATAGCAAAAAAGCAGTGTTATTACCCTATACTGGAACTTCACAGTGGTAGATATGCATTAGAAATAGGATTGTAAAGTGGTAGATATGCATTATAAATAGGATTTCATAGCAAAAAAACAGTGTTATTACCCTATACTGGAACTTTACAGTGGTAGATATGCATTAGAAATAGGATTGTAAAGTGGTAGATATGCATTATAAATAGGATTTCATAGCAAAAAAACAGTGTTATTACCCTATACTGGAACTTTACAGTGGTAGATATGCATTAGAAATAGGATTGTAAAGTGGTAGATATGCATTATAAATAGGATTTCATAGCAAAAAAACAGTGTTATTACCCTATACTGGAACTTTACAGTGGTAGATATGCATTAAAATCAAGAAGAATTGGATCTTGCATATACATAAACACCACAATCTAGGGTGTATTGATTAATTTCCAAAACTCCAAAATCTATCATAACCACATACATAAACAGCTAGAGCACGAAAAGTAGATGAAGTTTCATACCTCGATTGACGGAAACAACCGCCGAAGTCGCCGGAAATGACGTCGAAAAACTCGAAATCCACAGACCTTTCCGAGCTCGCAGCGGCGTCGTGAGTGGCTGATGTGGCTGGGCTTTAGCCCAGACTTGATCGTCGGCCCTGGCCGGTCCTTTTCTGACCAGTCTCACGGTTGGCTGTGGCCGGAGCACCAAGATCGCTGGAGAGAGACGGGAGCGAACGCAGAGATACGAGAGCGAACAGAGAGAGATGAGAGAGAGAGCGCCCAAAATTTTTCAAATAAACTAATTTAATACTAAATGGGTAATAAAGGTATTTCATTTATCTAATTAAATTAAAAAAGGTAACAGTTGTCAGTTTTGGGTTTTTTTTGGGTGTGTTTATATATATTGAATGGTATAGGGTATATTTATCGTTTTATGTCTAGGAATGGGTATTTCACTAAATTTCTATTATTATTATTGATGATGTTGGTGATGGCGGTAGGAGTGAAGAAGTTGTGTTTGTAACAGATTAAGATGGGGGTGGTATCCAAGAAAGAAATAAGGTCCACAAAGCAATATAGATAGTAATTGGAACAATCTTATTATTATTTAAAATTAAAATTATTACATATGCAAGACCTAATTGTCATTTATTTTTCTGGAGCGCAAGACATCCATGCTGCATGCAGCTAGCTAGGCAACAATTTGCCAATCCCTTAATTAATATGATTATTCTTGGAGCAGCTCTCATAGCATGAATCCACGTAGCCTTTCACATATAGCTTGTCTACAATATCAAGCAAATAAAACCAAAATACAAAGCATATCAATGACCGAAATATAATTCAAAACGAACATGATAAAGCTAGAGAGAGAGAGAGAGAGAGAGAGAGAGAGAGAGAGAGGTAGATCAATAATCCCATATGGAAATATGCATATTACCAGAATTGGAAGTGCTTGTGGTGGCAATAGAGTTGGCACAGTTATGTGTACAATTATACACAATATTTGAAGGCCTATGTTTGCATCTGATCATGCACATGCCAAGGCATATTGGGTTCATCAGGCACTCTGTCGCACATTTTAAACCACAAGAAATAAGATGACCATTTGGAACCACATGATTTGTGTCGGAAGGATCAGAGACATCATCAACTTGACCAAGAGTGTTGCCATCATTTGGAACCGCATTGGTATAGGAAGGATTAATATCAGCTTGAGCTATTGCAAGCACAAGCATGCTCATCAAAAGCACAGCCCTCAAGACACTAGCATCCATACCTCCTCTTTCTTTGTTTCAACTTTTTTTTATTTTTTATTGAACTCTGTTTGATTGCCGGAGTTTGTTGGTGGAGGAAGTGGAAGCTATAAAGCCACAATTTATAGGGAGACCCTTTAGCCATCTATGGTTCTAAGCATGATTGTAGCTAATTACATGAGCTGATGCAGCATATATTGAAGCGATATATGCAGGACTATCATTTTGAGCATAATTGAAGGTGTCTCTCTTTTGATTTCATTTGATTAAGTCCGAAATATTTATGTGGTGAGCATCAAATTATTATTAATTGGTGGATGTAATTTAGGCGGTTTGGTAGTGTTCATAAATTTTTTTTTTCCTCATTGTACGGAAATGACATAATTATTGTTGATTTTCTTGATCAATTGCAGGTATGCTTTGATTTAGTTGATCTTGACTGTAATGGAGCCTTTTTCTTTGAAGATCAATTGCATCGAGTCCCTTTTGATTAAGTCTTTTTGTCGGGACAATTATGTGCCTGGTGAAGTTGGTTTTCCATGCTTTTATTTTGCTAACGGGGGTCTAACCCTAGTGGAAAAGTGTTTTGACTTGCAGACAAGAGGTCTCAGGTTCGAACTCCCACGTCATTTTGACTGTGTATGTGTGAGAAACCCTCATTCTTTGTAGTTTAGACTATCGCTTATACTAATAATAATAAAAGAAGCCTTTTGTCTGGACAAAATTCCTTCGTTAATTGGGTCTCACCTCAAAAGTTAAATTTATAATTTAGCAATTTTTGGTGTCTATACATCATTATATATATAATTCTAGAGAAAAATAACATCATATTGGGTGCCTAAATATCGATGATTAATCTTTGACGAATTTGCAGTTGTTAGGCAAATTATTATTATTTTCACTCTTTTATGATTTACATAAGAACCAAGTGGCGCCTCTATGTTTCTGAGTAAGAAGTATAGATTCACAACTTTTCCAATATATATATGTATAAATCTTGTTCTTTCTTTTTCTTTTTCTTTTTAAATAAAAGCTAAGTTTCATTAATTCTATATGAACATCACAATCTAACATTTTGTCATGCCTCTTTAAAAACAACAAGTCCAGCTACTCGATTCTGTAGTTTAACTTAGCGTAATATATAAAATTTCAAATTGTTAGTTTCTTTGTTTTCCAGTCCTTACTTAGAGAAAATTCAATCCACAAAAACTGATTTCCAAATTCTTTTATATGTTCATCCCCAAGTTTGTCTATACACCTTTTTAATTTATTAATTTGTTTTTATATGATGGTCATGTTCGAACGATATACTATTTGATAAGGGTGTTGCTATTTAGACTGCATTGCTAACCACCTCTCTAATACAAGTGGGTCCCTCCCACATACACTGGCGGGGCTCATCTCTCTAATAGAGGTGGTCAGCAATGTGATTAGTAAATGTGATCCAAATAACATTATTGATTTGATAATGGCAACAATATTCTGAGTTCCTCGTCTGTGATTCTTTTTGAGGTTTTCTAGTAATGTAACTCAATGTGGATGAAAGCAAACGATGCTAATTAAATTGATTATATTATAGAATAGATGTAGATTGTTTGGATCTTTAGTTGATTGTAGTACAAGGCAAATATTGAGCATGTGTCCAGCGCCCAACTTTTTAGAATGGTGATGAGGTACGGGTATGGTTTGAAGGTGCTCAAGCTTGAGCTTCTTGGCGGTATGGCTAGAATGAACCGAAAAATAAGGGCCCATAAAGCAATATAAGTAGTAATTTTGTAAATCTTATTCTTGTTTTTAATAAGAAGTTTACATATGAAAGACATAATTCGTCATTTATTTTCTACAGCAAGACATCTGTGTTGAACTAGGGAACAATAACCGACCAATTAATTTATCTGGTTATTCTTGGAGCAATTCTCATAGCATGAATCCATGAAACTTTTCACAAAGTGCTTACCTGAATGGCCAATTAAGAAAAGAAAGAAACTTTACCTGAATGGCCAACTCTCTGGTGGGGCAGATACAAAGCGCCTGAGGAGCTTTAACATTGGGATCGACCCGGTTGAGCATCCCAAGCACGAAACAAGTGGTTTTGCCCGAACCATTGTGGGCCTGAGCAATAAGATCTTTGTAGGGAGGGGTTAAAATCATGGGCAAAGTGATTGCCTGGACTTTACTGGCCTTCTTCAACCCCATCTCTACATACAAGCCCTTCAGCACCTCCTGCGATAGATTCAGATCGTCGAAGCTACTCGCAGACGTGTACGGCGTGTGGCCAGTCGTAAACTACATCGAATTGTTTTAACAAACGCGTATAGCCGCGCGGCTATACTCTTGATTAACATAAAAAAATAAAAAGAGCCGAGTCAAGCCGCGCGACTATACTGTTTCTTTTAAAAAATTAGGCAGCAGCCGAGTATAGCCGCGCGGCCATACCATTTCTTTTCAAAAATTAAAAAGGCGTATAGCCGCGCCGCTATCATATTTTTTTTTTTCTAAAGAAGCCGACCGGCTATACCATTTGTTTTAAAACAATCAGGAAACAGAGTAGTCTTTCCCAAAAAAATTTAAAAACCGAGTATAGCCGGTCGGCTATACTATTGTTTATAAAAAATTAATTAAAAAGGACCCTTTAATATCCCTTTTTTCTAATAATTGTTTTTTTCCTGACTTTAAAAGGAAATGGCTCATTAGCCGAAAATATCTTTGGGCCACAAGAAAACCCAATTCCTCTCTTTTACCATTCTTTTACTCTCATTAACTTTGGAAGCGTAAACGACGACGTTTGGGTGTTGTAACCTGGAAAGGGCTGCGATTGTGGCAGAACCGGTTCAGAGTTGAGACGAATCAGAACGACGGCTCTGTTGTACCTTACGGTGGAAAGTAAGAGCTCCGTCGGTTCTGGGTTTGAAAAATCCTGGTTAATTTTGAGGTAATTCTTAATAGTCATATTTTGTAACCCTAATTTTCAACAATTTCTGGGGCGTGAGGTTTTCTCTGCTCCGGTTGTGTAGACGCTAATAGGGTTTGGCTTAAACTTTCATTGTATTGTCAATCTTTTTTGTAATTTAGTGAAGTTAAAAATTGAAATTTTGAATTGGAGGTCAATGAATGTTGTTCATATATTCCACTGACATTGCCGAAGAAGAAATAGTCATCTTTCTCGGCGTCTGTCAATTTTGTCAATTTAAGCTATGTTGCTTGAATTTAATTCTAGACACCTCCTTTAAATTTTGGATCAGCATTCTCAATTTCATTCACCATTTTCAAAGTGTTTAATGAAACCAAGAAGTTGGGATAGTTTTCAGAGGGTCCTTTGAGCTCTGCTAGTTTGAAGATTGGTATCCATTTGTTTGTTTGGTTGATTATTGGTATCCATTTATTATGTTATTGGATTTACAAGTACCTGTCATCTGAAATGATCTCTTTCCTTGAGACTGATCTGAAGTGAAGTATTTGGCATCACTGTATCAGCATGAATGCTGTACACAGGCACTCGTATTGCTTCTAGGAAAATCTAAATTTTACTATGTTCTGATGACCTGTATTTGGCATCTGTAAGTTTTAAACTTGTGCAGATGTTTAAGCCTTGGCTTTTCCTTCTGGGGTTGGTTGGTTCTTATGGGGCAAATGGGATGTCATACATGGACATTTTGTTTAGGACTTCAATATCAATATTTGTCTGAGTTTGTCATCTCTTGTTTTGCAAGTGCGTATTCAGTTGGGTTGTATTTGGAATGATATAAATATCACTATATCATGGTGTGCTTCATATCTTATTGATAGTTTTCGGGGTTCTTTTCACTTGGTGTTCTGGTGCCCTCTGATGCTCATGTGTTCTTAGTGCTTTGTGTGGATGAAGATAAGTGAGTTCCATTGACCCAGGACTGCAAACCTGAAAATAAATTCTAACTGGTTTTGATGGGCGATATTTCGTAGTACATGGTTTTTTTGCTTTCTCCTCTGGTTGTTGATTTCTGCAGTGATGCAGTATGTAATCTTATTGGGATTTGGCTTTTAAATTAGTTTTCCTATGTACTGTTATTGTATCAATAATAAAGAATTCTTTGTTATCATCTCCAGGTTCTTGACAGGATTTAATTGATTCAGATGATTAACGATGCGCTGTTATGCCTGGACCATTGTGATTTATATAGCCTTGACGTTGACCTGCGTCGGTGATATTTGGTGACTTGAGGTTTGATGACACCAATTTGGTCGGTTATAGTTGGAGTGTATTAGGGTGCATCCTTGGATTATTGATGCTTTCGGGTCATCAATCAGCTGGAAGAAAGTATTTTATCTTCTAGTTGTGTAGGATCATTGATCCGGATATACTATCTGTGATGATTATTTTGCCACAGTTGAAAAGTACTTCAATCTGCCTAATATTTCGTAAAAGGTCAAAAAGAAATACTAGAGTGAAAAGTTTAATAATATTGTCATAGAATTAAGTTGTAGGAATAAGATCATTATCCGAATAAGGGATGGAGGAATTTTTATTTCGTTCAATGTTTAGCGACGATTTTCCTTCCACCGCAAAAATATCTATTCGCAACGGTTAGCAACGGTTTTTACAGTCGAAAAAGAAGTTTTGCAAATTAGACACCAAAAGGTCGTCACGAAAGGTTTAAATTACGTTACTAAAGAACGAAAACCGTCGAAAAAGCTACAAATTCGTCATTTTAAACAAGACTCTGCTTCTGCTTCTGTTTCTCGAAAGAAAGAGATCTTGTTTCGCTTAAAACACAACAGGCAATGTAGCAAACCATGAAAGAAGCTTTTATTTCTCATTTGTCTGTTGCTATATATGTAATCAACATGGGGTCTGATGTTTTTAATGTAACTCTATAATCAACTCTAAGAACAACTGTGAATTTGCAAAGGACCCACTAGTGTAGTGGTTTGGAGTATTTACTCCCTCAGGCAAGGTCCTGAGTTCGAGTCCTAGCATCCGTGTAGTATGTGTGAGTTTAGTATACTATCGCCCCTCTCAATAGGAAAGGTCCTCAAAAAAAAAAAAAAAAAGCTTTTCCTTCTGGGGTTGGTTGGTTCTTATGGGGCAAATGGGATGTCATACATGGACATTTTGTTTAGGACTTCAATATCAATATTTGTCTGAGTTTGTCATCTCTTGTTTTGCAAGTGCGTATTCAGTTGGGTTGTATTTGGAATGATATAAATATCACTATATCATGGTGTGCTTCATATCTTATTGATAGTTTTCGGGGTTCTTTTCACTTGGTGTTCTGGTGCCCTCTGATGCTCATGTGTTCTTAGTGCTTTGTGTGGATGAAGATAAGTGAGTTCCATTGACCCAGGACTGCAAACCTGAAAATAAATTCTAACTGGTTTTGATGGGCGATATTTCGTAGTACATGGTTTTTTTGCTTTCTCCTCTGGTTGTTGATTTCTGCAGTGATGCAGTATGTAATCTTATTGGGATTTGGCTTTTAAATTAGTTTTCCTATGTACTGTTATTGTATCAATAATAAAGAATTCTTTGTTATCATCTCCAGGTTCTTGACAGGATTTAATTGATTCAGATGATTAACGATGCGCTGTTATGCCTGGACCATTGTGATTTATATAGCCTTGACGTTGACCTGCGTCGGTGATATTTGGTGACTTGAGGTTTGATGACACCAATTTGGTCGGTTATAGTTGGAGTGTATTAGGGTGCATCCTTGGATTATTGATGCTTTCGGGTCATCAATCAGCTGGAAGAAAGTATTTTATCTTCTAGTTGTGTAGGATCATTGATCCGGATATACTATCTGTGATGATTATTTTGCCACAGTTGAAAAGTACTTCAATCTGCCTAATATTTCGTAAAAGGTCAAAAAGAAATACTAGAGTGAAAAGTTTAATAATATTGTCATAGAATTAAGTTGTAGGAATAAGATCATTATCCGAATAAGGGATGGAGGAATTTTTATTTCGTTCAATGTTTAGCGACGATTTTCCTTCCACCGCAAAAATATCTATTCGCAACGGTTAGCAACGGTTTTTACAGTCGAAAAAGAAGTTTTGCAAATTAGACACCAAAAGGTCGTCACGAAAGGTTTAAATTACGTTACTAAAGAACGAAAACCGTCGAAAAAGCTACAAATTCGTCATTTTAAACAAGACTCTGCTTCTGCTTCTGTTTCTCGAAAGAAAGAGATCTTGTTTCGCTTAAAACACAACAGGCAATGTAGCAAACCATGAAAGAAGCTTTTATTTCTCATTTGTCTGTTGCTATATATGTAATCAACATGGGGTCTGATGTTTTTAATGTAACTCTATAATCAACTCTAAGAACAACTGTGAATTTGCAAAGGACCCACTAGTGTAGTGGTTTGGAGTATTTACTCCCTCAGGCAAGGTCCTGAGTTCGAGTCCTAGCATCCGTGTAGTATGTGTGAGTTTAGTATACTATCGCCCCTCTCAATAGGAAAGGTCCTCAAAAAAAAAAAAAAAAAATTGTGAACCAAGTGGAGTTCTTTTATAAAGAACAAAATAAATAAATAAATAAAGAAATAAGGTCCACAAAGCGATAGAAATATAATGGGGGGAAATCTTATTAAAATAGTGGTTACAAACAATTGAGAAATATGTGGGTCATATTCTTTTTCCTTTTAGCAGATTTGTCTTTCCTTTGAAAGAAAATTCCTTAATTAGCAGCTTATTTAGGTCTCAACTCAAAAGTGAAGTTGTGATACTGAATTTAGCAGTTGGTGTCTATCTCTATCGAACCATAGTCTTCAATCAATCAAAGGGCTTCGACTTGAAAGAATATAAGAATATTACAAAAGTCAACTGGGAATTTTCATTATGTTTTAATTACCGATTTACCATGAATGCGAAGTTACCTCTGCTTTTATACAGAATGAAAGATTACGATGTTAACAAATGAATATCAGATCGTTTATACAGAATGATCCATGCATGGCTCACGCTCTAAGTTAAATAGGAATGTAATGACAGTAGAAGTCATATATATGCATGGCTCATGCTCTTAATTTTGTAAGCATCCTGCTATATATAAAGGCAAATGGATGTTGTTGCGGGAACCAACATTTTATCTTTGTGGTTGTAATTACAATAACAAAGTAAATTTCTTACTTGAGTTGTTCCTTAGAATAGTTTGCAGAGGGACCTGAGCCCTGTTCGCTTGAAGATTGCTATCTAATTTGTCTTGATATTGGTTTTCTTGACTGCTCTGAGTCTGAGGTGAAGTATTTGGCATCACTGTATCATTATGAATGCTATAAAAGAAGAATATCAAAAAATAATACAAGCACTGGTATTGCAGTTAGGATAACATAAATTTAACAATTTCCCGATGACCCGTATTTGGAATCTGTTTAAACTTTTGCAGAGGTTTAAGTCTTTACATTTTTCAGGCTTTTCTTCCTGTGTTTGGTTGATAATTATGAGGCAAATTAGCTGTCATACATGGACCATTGATTTAGGACTTTGATATCAATCTTCGTCTGAGTTTCCATTCTGTTTGGTTGTATTTGGCATGATATTCCGGTGAGATCCTCATGTATCCTTCTTAGTGCTTTGTGTGAGTGAAGATGATTGATTTCTTGATGACCCAGGTCTTCTATGTTTCCTGCTGTTCCTGAAATTCATCCCTTGTAATTGTTGAATAATTTCTCTCTTTTATTACGGCGTCGGTGAATTTTCTTTCTAATCGTGAGTTAAGGCTTGAATTTATGCTCCTCATTTGAGTTTAGTTTGGCTGTTCCCAGAGTGGTCATGCAATATTTTTTCATTTTGTATAGTTTACTAGGTTTCGTGTAGGTTCTCTGAAACTCAGTCTTAGCTGTCCTGCGGAGTGATGAAGAAATTGGTAGTACGTACGTGGTTTTATTGCTTTCTCTGGTTGTTGATTTCTGCACTTATGCAATATGCATCATATTGGGGTTTGGCTTTTAAATTAGTTTCTTATGTAAGTGTTATTATATCAATCTAAACAATGCCGAGTAAAGCCGTGCGGCTATACTATTGTTTAAAAACGTTTAAAAATCAGGTATAGCCGACTATTTCTTTTTTGAAAATTAAAAAAACCGAGTATAGCCGTGCGGCTAGACTATTTTTTAAGAAAAATTAAAAAAAAAGAGCCGAGTAAAGCCGAGGAATGCCCATGTTATTTCATCAAGGCTGGAGGCTCTAGATACCAAATGCAAACTATTCAAGCAAGCTCCCACTGAGCACTGACAGCCTATATACTGATAGAACAGAAACTAAAATGCCTTAAAGCAAGATGAAAGCTCGTTACAAACCAGTCCACCAGCAACTAGATGATCAAGCATCCCTGGATATATATATATATATATATATATAATATAAGTGGGTTTAGCTTGACTTCTCTTCGCTATCCATAGAAACTTCTTCCCATTCTTCTCAACATAGCCATCATGTGCACTCCATAAGCCTATTCCAACAAGAAGTACATAAAAAATGTTTAAAATGGAAAGTTGCAAGAAAATCAAATGAACAACAATAAAAGAGTTAGCTGGCCAGTGGCTTCCTTCCTATGTGACCATTGAAAAAGCAACCAGACTCAATGCTACCACTGAAATTTCTAACCCTACAAAAAATCTTATATTCCTCTCTAGCTAACACTATAGCGCACAGTGTCACCTCCAAAGCCTCATCATCAAGCCCTTTCACAGAACCTCCATGTCGATCTAATAACAAACTACGTACAGGCATTGCTAGATACATATATAGCACCAATTAATCCAATGAGCCAGTTGCCATTCATCCTACAGATTAATATAGCCAAAATCACTTCCTAGAGATGCATCAAAAATTGATTATAATTCACTGTTTAATCACCCAAACCAAGGTTAAAAAAAGGTGGCGCGCAAATCGCAGAAACAAACCGTAGCTCATTCCTTATACCTGGACTATTTTCTTCCTCTAGGCATTTGATTACATCTCCCACAGCTCTCGTCCTATGCTCAGCGATGAATGCAACTGCCATTAGAGTTTGAATTTTCTGGTGGGAAAGTAAACACGTCCTTGAAACTACGTAAATTCTCAGCAAAACTAGAGATTTGGGAAAATTATTCAGTGCTATATCTGAGCATGAAACGGGTATTTGAATTCAGGGAATTTGAGCTTACTCTTTGTGAATGGTCCTCAATTACAAAGGGAAGGAACTCAGAGTGCGATTCCTGCAAGCAGTTTCAATAAAATGTGGAATGGATTGTGGAGAGATAAACGAACAATTGGTCTGTTTCTGTTTGGAAGCTGAGAAAATGTATTGTATAACTTACCAAGGAAAGTGCGATTGCATATTTTGATCTTTTCTGAGTAGCCTCTGAGATCTGAACCGGTTTGGATATCCTAACGACGTTGTCCCAAGTGAAGACATCATCGGAGGCTGAGACTGATGCAGTACGACAAGTGACAACTTTGTGAAAAGCTGGCTGGTTGGAACGAACTGGGAACGACGTCGTAAGCGCCTTGGGGAAAGCGCGAAAAGCTTTGGGGGTAAAACGGAAGGCCAGAGCAGAGAGTCGACGAGTCTATGAGAGCTGAGGAATGCCGCTGCTGCTGCCCGTGAGAGCGGGTTCGAAAAAGAAAAAAAAATGGAAAAATCGGCTATACTATTTATGGAAAAATTTATAAAAACCTACAGTATAGCCGCCCGGCTATACTATTTAATTATATCATGTTTAAAGCGTATAACCGGTCGGCTATACTATTTATTTAAAAAACATTTTTAAAACTGAAGTATAGCCGCGCGGCGATAATATTTATTGAAAAACTTTTTAAAAACTCAAGTATAGCCCCTCGGCTATACTATTAAGTTATATTATATTTAAAGCATATAGCCGTGCGGCTATAGTATTTATTAAAAATATATATAAAAAAATTCAATATAGCCACTAATTATAATAGTATTTTATACATAGAGGGATGCATTCATCTGTTAAAAACATGTAGAGAAGCATTTTGAATTTGATACGGCACATAAGATTTTAGGACATGGCATGCTTTTGCTTATGCTTCACTTTTCAAACAACACTTTACATAAAGAATGCTACCTTATCTCTTACCTACTATACCCCTAAATCTTTGTTTTTAATTGAAAATTTTGTTAAAAAAACACATGTATTAGACATGAAACATACGTACATACATGTATTGTACATTTTCTTTTTTTAAAACGTGAATTTTCTAAACTACTCTTATCGATAAACAAAATTCAAGGAAATTTATAAATAAATAATTATTAAAAAAAAACCCCAGTATAGCCGCACTGCTCTACTATTTATTAAAAAAAACTGAAATATAGCCGGGCGGCTATTATATTTAATTATATTATATTTAAAGAGAATAGCCCGCGGATATACTATTTATTTAAAATTAAAAAAATTAAAAACTGAAGTATAGCCGTGCGGCTATACGATTTAATTATAATAGTATTTTATACGTAGAGGGATGCATTCATCTCTTAAAGACATGTAGAGAAGCCTTTTTTATTTGATACAGCACATAAGATTTTAGGACATGATGCTTTTGCTTATGCTTCACTTTTCAAACAACACTTTAATTACATGAAGAATATTACCTTCTTTCTTACTACTATACCCATAAATCTTTGTTTGAAATTGAAAATTATGTATAAAATAACATGTGTATTAGACATGTAACATACATATGGTCATGTATTTACATTTGCTTTTTTAAAAACGTGTATTTTCTAAACTACTCTTATCAATAAATGAAATTCAAAGAAATTTTTAAATAAGTAAAAAAACTAAAGAACCCGGTGTAGCCGTACGGCTATACAATTTATGAAGAAAGGTTTAAAAAACCCAGGTATAGCCGCGCGGCTATACAATTTATTTTATAAAAACTGAAATATAGCCGCTCGGCTATACTATTTATTTTATAAAAACTGAAATATAGCCGCGCGGCGATACTACTTAATTATATCGGGTTATTCGCAGCAATGGTCCCTCAACTATACCCCAAGTTACACTTTGGTCACTCAACTCAAATATTAGTTGCAGAAGTCATTCAATTACGTGTTTTGTTGCACTGTTAGTCCTACCGTCAAGTCTGTTACTTTTTCTGTTTAAAATGATGACGTGGCAAGCATCTCTTAGATTATTGATGGGCAAATGTGACTTTTCAGTTAAGATTATTTGTAGCAATGATCCCTCAACTATACTCGGAGTTACATTTTGGTCACTCAATTAGGTGTTGTGTTGCACTATTAGTCCCTACCGTTAGAGAGACTTGACAGTAGGACTAACGGTGCAACAAAACACCTAATTGAGTGACCTCTGCAACTAATATTTGAGTTGAGTGACCAAAGTGTAACTTGGGGTATAGTTGAGGGACCAGTGCTGCAAATAATCCTAATTATATCCTATTTAAGGAGTACCGCCGCTCGGCTATACTATTTATTAAAAAATACCTTTCTAAAACACTTAAGTATTGCCGCGTTGTCTGATTTTCAGGGTTGTCTCATAAGGTTGCTCACAAAATAATTCCTCCTTTTCCAGCCCTTTTCAAGCAACCAAAATAAATGAATAAATAAACGGGGCAGTTTGGGAATGATTATTATTATTATTGCAAAGACTAACCAAAAAGGACCAGATTGTGAAAAGATAAAATTCTGAACTGTTACTAAACAAGTCATAGCACAAGATTGGAGATTATTGCTGGTGCATACATCTTTGATATACGCGAGGCTTAAAACTTTGACCAATTGCAAAAACAACATTATACCATGAAAGCAGAGCGGAAATTAACCAATAAGTAAATCAGCTGCGACATTTGAAAAAAAAAAAAAAAAAAAAAAAAAAAAAAAAAAAAAAAACAGGTAATTAACTGAAAATGGCACTCTACTTGGTCTTGTGGAACCAATGATACAATACAACAAACCCACTTCTGTATGCCATCTGTGATCGATAACTAATTCACCTAGAACAAAATTCAAATGATTCCTACAAAGAAGATAATCCAACAACTTCACCTCCTGAGTTTGGAGTAGCCTCAACCACTCCATGTGCCCATTTCCTCTATATTAAGAGCAATATCTGTTACCCATCAGAGTACTTCAGCAAGAAATCTTCAGCATTCAATTCTACATCTTTAGATACCGAATTTCAGGATGTTCAAGCATACATTTTCATCTGTTTTCATCATAATGCTGATTGCAAATATGCACAATGCAATTGTACTTGTGTCTGCAGTTGATCCTGCACCAGTTGGCAATGAACCGGTTCTTGAAATATACATGCATGACATTCTTGGAGGCAGTAGCCCTACAGCTAGGCCAATCACTGGCTTGCTAGGCAACATCTACAGCAGCCAAGTGCCCTTTGCAAAGCCGATAGGGTTCCTTCCTCCAGATGGTGCGGTGGCTATCCCTAATGCCAATGGTGCCATTCCAACTGTAAATGGTGCCAACGGTCTCCCACTAGGAACCGGCTTATCTGGTACAGCTTTTGCAGGAAATCCTAATGCTCAACAGAATGGCAATCCTGCTACCCAACTAGCACCGGATGGGTTGGGACTAGGCTTTGGGACAATCACTGTCATTGATGACATACTGACCTCTAGTCCCGACTTGGGGTCACAAACGATTGGAAAAGCGCAAGGAGTTTATGTGGCAAGCTCTGCAGATGGAACAAGACAGCTGATGGCATTTACGGCTATGATAGAAGGAGGGGAGTATAATGACAACCTCAACTTCTTCGGAGTGTACAAGATTGGGAGTACCAAGTCACAGTTGTCAGTGACTGGTGGGACGGGCAAGTTTAAAAATGCCAATGGGCTTGCAGTGCTGCAACCACTGATTCCTCCAGGTCAACATGCAACAGATGGTGCAGAAACATTGCTGAGGATTACTGTCCACTTAAAGTACTGAGACAAAGTGGTTTGTTTGTGTTGATATCAATGTCAATGTGAGTGTTTGTGATTGTATTAGCTACATGCGTGGAGTATCTTTCAATTGTAACTGTTCTGCTTAAGTATGGTAATGCCTAATGAAGAATATCTTGTCAACTGATCTTCTCACCGCTAAAAGGGCAAGGAACAAGATCAAACAAAAACTCCAAATCACCATCATACTAAATGTCATAGTACGCCTTTACCATATCATGCAAGATGCATTACTGCAGATCACAGCCACCATATAAGTAAACATTGCATGAGAACATCACATATCAAACCAAATCTTATTGTCCTCACGGATGGATGACCAGTAACTTACTATCCAATAACAAAAACTATGATAATGTAATCTTTAGACTACAATTTTCTCTCTAAAGCATGAGACTCATAAGAGTATTCAATGTAAGGCAACACAAGGTGAGTGCTGCCTATTACTGTAGACTGTAGATGTCAAAATTTTAGTAATTGTAAAGAACGTTAGAAAAAAGAAAAAGAAAAAAAAGAATGATTAGGGTAGTTGCAGAGAAAAATGATGTGGAAAAGAGATGAAAAAGTATATGAAATATCAAGGCAGCAAGCTTTCAACAATAATTCCCTTCATTGAGAACTGATTTGTATTCATCGAGCTTCCAACAGAACCCCAAAGAGTTATTATATAGTAGAAGATTCTTATAAACTTGAAAATTACACCATTCTAAGACCTCGAACCATTGACTCAGAGACATCAACTCTTATGTTGACTCTCTGATTTTCTTAGTTCTTTTTTAACTGATTTGTAGACAACAGTGAGCATTTCCTTCGGACAAAAATGGCCTCATGACCACCAACTTAGTCTTGGCCTTTCAAAGAGGATACCTCATCTAAAACCAAATTGTTGCTACCCTATGTAACCCATATAATTAATGTTGGAACAGGCACAGCAGCTTACAACTGGAATGAATTACCAAATTTTTGCTTTTAAACTATCTTTGTTTATTTGGAGACTGTTTCTTTATATTACAAAGGAAAAGTTTAAAATACAGGGGAAAAAAATCATAAGTGAAACAAAGTTCAGTTTACAACGGAATGCTTCCAATTACTATTGTACTTGCCTGTAAATGACTCCAGAACTCTACTTCCAAGAACAAAGTATATGTTATTCGTCATTCATGTGATTGATCAACATATGGCAAATCTACAAAAAAGAAAAACACAACAAAACAGGCCTAATGGTAAGTAGCATACCACACATACAGCTCCTCATCGTTCACGACAAGCTGGTGATTTTAGCATGAGAAAGCACACACGCTTCATCGATCCCGTAGAGTGAATCTATCAAATGCATCCGCAATGACGCTGGACCATTTGCCATTTTCATTCCCATCTCACCAGCAATCCCAAATACCGATAACGCCGAAGCTGTAGCTTCCAATACATGTGATTGATCAACCGAAACAAAGGCAGCAATGAGGGCAGTGACTGAACACCCTGTTGCTGTTATCTTTGTCATCATGGCAACCCCATTGTGAGCACCAACAACCCTATTCCCATCTGTAACAATATCAACAGCTCCAGAAACTGCCACTATGGCACCACTGGCTTGAGCCAGTGACATTGCTGACTCTACTGCATCTGTTGACTTATGGGAACTGTCTACACCCTAAAAACAACAAAATTCAATTAAAATTGATTTATAACAACTTTAGTATGCACAAAGAAAAAAACAAAAAATAGCAAAAAATTTATCTTTGATATTCAATGAACTGAATCATCATCTATACTAATAACATGAAGCCAAAAACTTTTACTCAACAATTTAAACACCTGATTTCTCAACAACAACAAAAAAACAAATTAACAAATTTCAACGGACTTGTTTGGGTGTCAGAAATCCGATTCAAAGCACAGGACATAACACCTCATGAAAACATTGATCAGACTATTTTTGTGATAAAGCAAGAAAATTTACCTTGGTGGGTTCCACAGAAGCCTTGGCGAGGGCGATAATCTCGGACCCATTTCCCCTGATAACAGTAGGCTTAAGCTCCACAAGCTCCAAACAAGCCTTTAACCGGAAACCGGAGGCACCGGCGGCAACTGGGTCCAGAACCCAAGGCTTACCGGACTTATGTGCCAGTTCAGCGGCGAGTTTCATGGCCGGTAGCCAGCCGGCGGAGAGTGTGCCCACGTTGACGCAGAGCGCGTGGACCTGAGGCGTGAAGTCCGTGAGCTCTTCCAAGGTGTGGAGCATGGCGGGTGATGCACCCGCGGACAAGAGAGTGTTGGCCATCAGATCCATTGACACGAAGTTTGTGATGCACTGGATGAGCGGTGATTGGGATCGAACTGTGGATAGTAGGGCCCATGCTTTCCGGGACCACATGGTTGCCTCTGGTTCTTCTACCTTGTAGTTGGACTTGCTTTCCATGCTTTCTCTCTTTCGCTTGTGTAGAGCTCTGTTTCTGGTGAAGACTCGTTCTAGTAGCAGAAAGAAATCAACTTTATGTAACTTATAAGGCTAAATTATAATTGTCAATTTTTCCTCTAAATAATTTTTTCGATAAATGAAGGACAAACTATATGACGTTGGAGAATTTGGGACTCGCAATTAATTTTTTGGATATTCATATCATAAACATACAAAAAGTGTTAGGGCTATTTTAAATTTCTCCTCTTGTGGTTTTTTTTTCTTTTTTTTTTCCAGATCTCCTCTTGTGGTTGGTTTACACAGATTTTTTTTACTTTTAAAATGGTTTTGTAATTATGGTGTAAAAATATTTTTCATATTAGACATCCATCTATCAAATAATAAAATTTTAAAATTCAAAAAATTCCCTTGATTAACTAAAGTGTTAAAAGTTCATAACTTAATATCATGAGAATAAAATGGTCAAATAATTATCATTTAAATAGAAAATATAACTCTTTAAATAAATTTCAATATTTTAATAGTATAGCCGCGCGGTTATACTCTCTTAATATATATATATATATGAATATTTTAAAGAGTCTAGCCGTGCGGCTGTACTGTTTAAAATATTCATATATATTTAGAGAGAATTGCCGCCGGTTATACTATAAAAAAATTCGAATATATAAAGTGAGTATAGCCGCATGGCTAGGCTAGACCCCGTTGATAGTAATTGGACCTTTTTTGTGTGTAGATAATTGGACTTTCTAAAGGTGCACAAACAGCACACACATGCCTTTTGCGTAATTAGTAAATTTCGGGAAAACTTTTACCAACAAAACCACAAGTTTGCAGAAACAATATCAATACAGCTTTGCTCATCAGAAATGTATTGTTGCTGCTAATGGTGTTGGTGTTGTTCCAAACTACTTGCGGTTGGAGTCTTCGTAAGCATAGACTAACTGTTACCGCCACTAATGATTTGGGCGCGGCGCAGAGATGACCATTCACTGTAAATCCAAGCAGGACGATCTTGGTTCCCATCTTATCCCCATTAAAGGCAAGCATGAGTTTTCATTTCGGCCCAACTTTTGGGGGACAACTGAATTTCAGTGGGGAACTGAGTTTCACTATTTCGACATATACATGGGAGATAGGGACCGGTCATTACGACAGTTGCTCCTTAATTAGTTGTAATCTCTTTGTATATAAATCAAATAGAGAGTTCCCGCCATGTAGTGTTAATAATCTCGAATAAAAAGCCTGCAAGATTATCATGTCATTCTCATCCTATTTCTTTCTCTATATTCACTCACATAAATTTTAAGAAGATGATCATATTTTTCCTTTTGTATTCATGGTCATCATATATGTTCATATTTAATTTTCTTAAGAGGATTTGTATCATTAGTTTCTACCGTTTTAAGGTTTTATATTAACGCCATTTTTTTCACCCAAAAAAAAAAGGATGAAAACCGATTCCTTTTTGTCTATATTTTCATCAACCAAAAAGGAGAAAGCGGACCCATGTTTTCATACAACATGTTGATGCAGTATGTCGGATTCAATCAAATTATATTCCCTAGATTAGATTGAGTTCAACCTACAGACTTTCAAGTTACAACACTAGTAATAGTGCATGTGTAAGTTAGGAGGATTCGATCCGTGACACATGCCGTATGGTGTTTCTTTTGAAAAAAAAATCACAACTATAAAGAACTTAGAGTTATTTACATTAACACCCCCTGTGGTTTTTGGTTTTTTCACAAAATCCCTTGAGATTTTAGAAATTACACGAACATCCCCTGAGGCTTTAAATTGTTTTCACAAAATTCATTTTCATTAATTTTTCGTCTAAAGATTGATGATTTTATACAAAACAATGTCCAAATGACAAAATTGGCCCTTGAGATTAGATTGCATTCTTCATCGAGGTTAATTTTGTCATTTGCATAAGTTTTTTTTAATTATAATAAAATCATCAATTTTTGGACGAACAATCAACGAAAAGGAGTTTTGTGAAAACAAATTGGAACCTTAATGAGTATTTGTGTAATTTTTTAGGCCTAAAGGGGTTTTGTGAAAACATAAAAAACCTCAGGGATTATTAATGTAAATAAATATCTTCAAACCTTCTTGAGTAATGCTATTTGGACACACAACATTGACACACTTAGTTTGTACCTTTCTAGTTTATATAATATTAGACCGTAGTTATCGTTTGCTAAAAGAACTTAATTTAGGCTCAATAGGTTTAGAGTTCTACTCACTTCCTATTTAATTTTTTATTTATTTTAAATTTAGAACCTTTCTTATTGAAAGGAACCATAGTATACTAAACTTACATACACTACATAGATACTAGGATTCGATTCATAACACTTGGTATTAAGAGGATCTCCAAGAGTGGGTCCTTTGCAAATCAGACAAATTAAAAATATAGCAAAATAGAGAAAGAAGACAACTTGATTGAAAAAAATAGAAAAAGAAAGGAGGAGACGAGAAAGTAAAAATCAGAAAACAGAGTAGGAAGAGAGCATCAAAGCGTGAAAGATAAACCGAAAGCAAAATTCTAGCTCAAACAAAACACAAGCAACACTCGCAGAGACTCACAATCCCAAAGCAGCTATGCAAAACTCAAGCCCATCGCCACCGCCATTATCACCACCTTCATTTCTCTCCACACCCACCGCCCTCTCAATCAAAGACCCCAAAGCCCTCCTCTCAATCATCCTAGTCTCTTCCCTTTTTGCCCTCCTCCTCTTCCTCTCTTCCTCTTCCTCATCCTCATTCTCATCCTCCTCTTCTTCTCCGCATTCTATACCCGACCCGTATCTCTTCCCGACCCGACAAGCCCACCGCATCGTTTACCACGACAACAACTCCTCAGATCCCATCCCTCCCTCCATAGCCTACCTATTGTCCGGGTCAAAAGGCGACTTGGGTCGGATCCTCAGACTCCTTTACGCCACTTACCACCCCAGAAACCAATATCTTCTCCACCTTGACCGCTCTGCTTCTGATTCTGAGCGTGAAAAGTTGGCTCTCAAAGTCCAGTCACTCCCCATTTTCAGAGCTGCCCAGAATGTCCATGTCATTGGAAAGGCTGATTTTGTGTACCCAACAGGATCTTCTGGTATCTCCTTTACGCTTCATGGCGCGTCGATTCTGCTTCGCTTGTCGCCCATTTGGGATTGGTTTATCAGCCTCAGTGTTGGTGATTATCCACTTGTTACACAAGACGGTATGGATTTTGTGGCATTTTTGTTGGATTTGAATTACTGTTTCTGATTTTGTGTGTGTATTTTTTGGTTTTATGTCGGATTTTTTATATGGGGTTTTCTGGGTTGTGTAGATCTTCTTCACATTATGTCATTCCTGCCCAAAGATCTAAACTTTGTGAACCATTCAAGTTATATTGGTTGGAGAGAGTACGATCGTATGCCTTTCAGATTTATTGATTTCACATTTATGTTGGTATTCAAGTTTTGTGTGGGTGCTGTAAATGAAATGTAAGGTTTGAATGTGTTTGCTGTTTACAGGTCTAGGAGATTGAAACCGATAATAGTTGATCCGGGGCTTTATCTTTCTCAGAAAACTGAGATGTTCTATGCTGCACAGAAAAGGGTGTTGCCTAATGCTTACCGGTTGTTCACAGGTGCATTTTCTTTGTAAACTAGTTATGCTTAAATTAAGTTCTTTATTTCAATTATCAAAGAGGAAATTGTACTACGAAAAATGTGATTGCCTGTGTGTTAGTTTGAGCTTCATTTGCACACAGTATGAGTTGTTTATAGAGCGAATGAACATCAATAGTCTATCTAGGTTATCCTCGCAAAATTTTAGTTGAGATTTAGTTATCCATTGTACTTCCATCAATTAGTACTATAATTTGGTCAATTTGCAAAGTGTTTAAATTTGAAATTCGAATTATATTACCAAAGAATAACCTATAAAGTGGTGTGAGCTTGTAGATTGTGTGATTAGGCTAGGTGAGTCCCACTGCTGGATACATAAGGATCCATCAAGCAGTTATCGGATTGAAGCAATCACTTACCCTTGAGCATCTAATGGGTTATCACTTTCTGTTTGCATTGCTAGAGCTGGAGAAAAAGCTGAAAGGTAACAGCCTTCCAGTTTGTTTTTCACTGTCATTGGTGCCAAGAATTTTTTGGGCAAGTATTATGGTTTTGGTGGTTTAGGATCAAAACCAATTTTGGTTAGAAAAGAACCCAATTCTGGAACACTACTCAAGTGGTCTTTTCTATGGTGGTGGAGAACCTGGAGATGCATAGCCTAGGTTGCTTTGTATGGAGCCTTGCAATTTCCATTCGAACAAAGTGAGTTTGAGTTCTTAACTCAAAATTTATCTACTGGTTCCTTTAACTTTGTGTTCAGAACTAAAATTATAATTACTGGTTACTACTTTCCCATCCATAGCGTCAATTGCAGAAAGATATTAGGAATGAGTCAATTTGACCTTTTAGTTGCCAACAAACTTAGAGATGGAATTAGTGATTCTTCTTTTTCCTTCCCCATAAATACTATGTAATATGTGATATTCTTAAGTTTTGCACACTGATGATGTAAAATATGTATTCTTCTTAAATTAACCTTTGATTTCTGTCACAAAGAGGCAGTCTAGATGAGTTAATATCAGCTTTTTACCTGGTTTAAACTGAATAGATTCAAGATTACTTGCCTATACAGCAATGACCACAATGTTTTCCAATTACCATATAAAAAAAGGAATAGGCATTGAAGAGAGTCAGCATAGAAAGACAATCAGAAAGAAAAGCATTTGGCATACACTTTTAGCAAAGAAATGTAACATCCACCCGGTAACCTTCGTCACCGTACTCTCTTGATAGCTTCAATAGTTCACTGAAAGGCTTGAGAAATGGGAAATAGCGTTGGTAAGGTTATTAAATTGGGCAGAGAAGCAAAGTAGGGTGATCCAGTTATGAGACTATCTGATTGAAGATCTCATAACTCTGGTGGTCTTTGGGACTGAGACCATGGACCAATTGATATGTGCCAGTTATGCTTACCGTGATGCCCTTAAGCTATCCTGAAATTTGCACTACTACTTTGTAGATATGAACTGTGCTTAACTGTTCGCTGATCGTTGTTATGTAAAACTTACCTTTTTTGCTCTCTCTTTTTTCCAATTGAGATAGGGATCATTTTGGAAACTTAGTAGTAGCAGTTTATTAAAAAAAATATATTCAGACTAACTCGTATGATCATTTTTCTCTGCAGGTTCTTCTTTTGCGATTCTAAGTCGTAATTTTATTGAGTTTTGTGTTTTTGGTACTGATAACCTGCCAAGGACTGTATTGATGTATTTTTCTAACACACCTTCAGCCCTTTCCAACTACTTCCCTACCATTCTTTGCAACTCCTATCAGTTCAATAAAACTGTCATAAACCACAACTTGCTATATGCTAATTTCGACACACCCTCCCGAAAGAAGCCCCAGCCAATCAGTTCCGATGATTATGATGTTATGATTCATCATGGGGCTGCCTTTGCCACAGGATTCCGGTTAGATGATCCAATGCTTGACCGTATAGATAGAGATGTATTAAAGCGTGGTCGAGGAAAAGTTGTGCCTGGTGGCTGGTGTTTAGGTGGGTTTGGAAATGACACGTGCTCAGTCTGGGGAGATGCTGATATTTTGCGGCCTGGTCCAGGTGCAAGAGGACTTGAGAAACTTATGGTTGGATTGCTCTCAAATGGCTCATTTCGATCTCATCAATGTAATATATGAGTGATCTGGATCCTCTGTCCCACAAGAGATTGAATGAAAACGATAATGTAAGTTGCCCTTTCAGCATTTGAAAATTTGGGAGAAGAGTATCTTATAGGGACTGATTTTAGCGAAACTAGGCTTAGTTAAATTGAAATTGTTGTAAAATGTATTACAAATCATTGTGCTTGGAGTTGACCAAGGTGTCCTGTTGTACAAGTGATGTATTACAACGCAGATAACTTGAAATGAATGTCATATATCTCCTTTTGCTATCGAGGTTGAGCTGTAAGCATACAGGTTTGTTGGTGAAAATGTGCCATGCGTTCTGAACTATTATTTTGTTTTTCTTAAAATATGTATTCTGAGTCATTATTTTTCCAGAGTGTTCCAATAATATATTTGCATGATAATATTAGTTTGTAATTTTTTATTTATGAAATTGACTCGTTTTACTATTGAAAGCCTAGCTCCTTAAAGCTAAAGTAGCATATAACGTTGACAATTAAGGTTATGAAATAAAACTGATTTTTTGAAAAGCAAACGGCAAGGGGAGATTTGGATGGCTGGATCATTAGGGATTTTCTTTTTGTAATTCTTTAAGCACAATGTGACACTGCTAGCATCCATAACATTAACACCACTAACATTGGGACAGCAGCTGCAATCACAAGTGCCGATGATACTTTTTTTTATGGCCAAATCCGACGATACATTAAGACCATATTTATTGTCATTCCTTTTCTAACAATGGCGTTCCCTGGAATTTGAGGAACATCATAGTACAAAGCATCTAGGGAAGCCAATATGGAGATGACTGAACATCTGCCTCGGCCCTTTGTCGAATCTTTGACACGCTTCACTACAAACCTGTGCAATATGAATAAGTTCTAGCACATCCTCAGGTCTTCTCTATCTCTACAATAACCATTCCTCGGCCGTCTCCATGAGCAGCATGTTTTCTCACTATTGCACTCAAATCTATCCTCCCTCTCTCTCTCTTGGGCTTGCAAGAATTTTAGAAAAATCCAAAAAATGTGGCTACTGCAAAAACTAGAAACAAACCACCGCCCACGTAGCCAACCTGATTGAAGATACCGTGAGTTTAATGTTGTAATATTATAACATCAAGCTACAAGTTTCTAATATTAATAATATCAAGGGAAGGTTAAGGATCTTACCAGTTTTTCAGAAATGTAGCTGGCAAGAAATGCACCTCCTAGAACAGCGATAGATGTTGCAAGTACATGCCCAGCAATGGCTCCACTTGCTACACCCCATGGAGACTGTATTCAGGAATTATTTTAGATAAAAACCATTACCAAAATATACTAAAACATGGAAGAAAAGATATGCTCTGACTTAAACTAAACATGGTTGCACCTGTGCAGCACCAAGAGCAATCGTGGCAAGCATTGAGCGATCTCCCCATTCCTAGAAGCAAAAACAATATGGTAAAGTTGACATCTGTCCTTCAGGCCATATTAATACGCATGTAAATTGATTCTGCAAATTAGGCAATGTGCTTACGGCAACAAATACAAGGCTGAATGATTTCCAGACAATTTCAAGCGGATTAGAGAGCCTCTTTGACACCTGAGAAAGTGTAAATGATAAGAATGGCTCAGAACAGAATCTTCTAAATGGATTTGGGAAAATATACCACACATGGACACAGATGCACATGCGCCAACACACAGCCAAATCATTGAGAAAAACAAAATTTTGAATTGTGCCCCTGCAATAAAAAATTGCAAAAGGCAGAACTTTGTATATGCACAAAGCCTGAGTATTATAACCTTGTGAACTACTAGACTACCTTCTCTTTCACAAGCTCCTCAGCTTCAACATATTCATCAAGCTCAGGGCTGCTCTTACCACCACTCTTAGCAACATTTGATGGAAGGTCCCATGCATCTTTTATTGATTTGAGACCGAAGAATAGTAGAAGAGTTACAGCTGCATATTCTCCAATTGGCAAGGCTGTTGATATGGCCACAGAACAACAAAAGGATGAGGAGATTTAATGTCAAATATGGTTTTACATAATTTCATCAGGCCATTAAAAATGCATCTCAAAATTGATATAAGTTTGTGACGTCATTAAAATATCAAGCGAGAATTTTATCTCAAAATTCAAATTCTTCATACAAAATTTATAGGCTTCCATGATGGTTTAACATTGGCTTCGATGCACCATGCACAGGTAATTTGGAACTTGGGTTCTCTGATTCGGTGATTTTCTGGTAGATTTTTGGTGGAGAATTAGGATTGATAGAGAGCAATGATGAAGAATATGATGTCCATTTGGTTTCTTTACAACCCATCCTCATGAAATTGTAGTACTCATCATCATGTGCTACATGCTTCATTTCTGTTGAAATTGATGATTTTGCATAAGAGAGAACCACGAGAAGTATATGTTAGAGTATTACAGAGCATTTGAGCACATGCAGTCCTCCTGTCCAACACACACCAATAAATACTGGGACAAATCCCACTAGGGGAGGCCCCAAGAGGTTGGGGTGGTCGAAATCAAGACCATCTTGGAGTAAATCAAAATTGAGTCAAGGCTAACATATCCAGGAACATAATGTTTCTTTGTTTAACATCAATTTGGGCACTATCTAGTAGACACAATCAACTAAGATGCGTGAATAGAGAACAAGACAGGTTGCATGTGGCATGGAAAAAAAAACCAGCTAGGATTGTATTTCAAAAGAATCATCAAGATGATAAAAGTCATTAATGACATTGATTAGGGACCTTTGGATTTTGGGGGGAGAGAGGGGGGAGACTAACCCTTTTTCTTTATAAAAAGCTTGGTTGACTGGCAAGCTGATTAGCATTGGAAGACTATTTACTATTATCTAACTGATCTGCCGGATAGCAGCACATTAATATTCACCAACCTGTTTCCTGAATACACCTGCAACTATGTTCAAGATGAGAAATGCCAAGAATTACAACTTACTTGTCTGGAATTGAGCAGGCACCGAGTTAAATATCCGCCCAATAATGACAGACAGGATTGTCATAAGTGAAAGAGCACCAGTTGACCCCAACAGAACCTGTTAAATTAAAGCAAGTAACCCAAGTATTCGTCAATTAATACTGAATCTGTTTTAATATGGCTGTCCGAAATAGCATTTGCAATTTCATCAACACCATTTAACTAAGTTGTTCTCAGAATGACATTTCCATTGTTTTGAATTAAGGGAGCGTGAAGATCCTAAACACAGATTTAGTTCACCAATGGCACTCCAAACTCATGTATTAAGAAAAGGATTTTGCATTAAGTTTTCAAGTTTTTTTTGTCTCCTAAATATCAAGATTATAGGGAGGGTAACATTATGCTTGAACCATTTTGGTTATCAACGTAAGAGGTTCTTGGAATTAATTTCATCTCACTAGTTTTATCAAATTACATGCTGTTGTCTCTTTTGTAATATATGTATTGGGGTTGGTACTTCAATTACTTCAGAATAGTTCAGGCTTTTTGAGATCCTAAGCTATGTATAAGCACAATAGAGAGCAAAATTACGATTAGCTCGACTAGAACAAACTAAGGACAACAAAGCATTGTTAGTTGTTGTTTCCTTTTGGGGTTTTATCCCCCCTATCTCATAAAAAAAAAAAAAAAAAAA
>NW_018921420.1:492467-513282 GCF_002207925.1 Prunus avium
TTTGAAGAAGATGACCTCCCGATTTGCTAGGATCTTGATGACATAGAAAGGGATTTCAAGTGCAAAAAGAACCATGAGGAGCAATCTCTCCCATCACCTGTTAACAAAAAACTAAAGAAAACTTTTATATTTTGTTTGGCTTTCATGTTTTTCTTTTAAAATTGCTCCAACAAAATATATTTGGTGTTAGAAGTGATATTAAAAGTGATATATGTGGTAAGGCGCTTCAATTGGTTTAGAGTTTTTATCTCTACACTCGAGGGCCTAAGTTCGATTCCCCCTTTAGTACGGAGAAGAATTTACATGTAACGGGAAAGCCACCATGATGCTATCTCAAGTTTATCATGCATTGTCATGTCAAAAATTAAAATACATAACAATGAGTAATTGACTCAAAATAGCTCCGCAGTTCCCGGTATAAGTAAGTTTTTTCTTCAAAGTGCAAGAATCATAGCCCCTAAACTCACTCAGTAACAAGTTAAAATAAACAGCACTAGATAATTTAACTATAGTTACCAGTGCCAGATACATCACACATGACATCATCTAGCTGCTCTTATTATTTTTTAATCATGTGTATAATACTATAATATATGATATAACTTTCCACTCATCAATTCTCTTTCCCCCCACTTTGATGAAAGAAATAAAACAAGAAATATTTGTATCCTCTTATTTTATGCAATTGAAAAAGAAAACATCGCCACGAGGGTGACGAAACTTTCTTAAAGAGTGAAAAATCCAAACATAAACATGATCCGTAAAATTATTGAGTTATCCAAGATGATCCGCTTTAGCCGTTAAGACAATTAAAATTGAAATAATTTTATTTTTAATGGTTGAAACGGGTGATTCGTGGGTTGACAAAAAACAACCAGTTATCTTAGTTCAGGTAACTCTCGATTCCACTCGTTATCAATCCTATTCAATAAATCCCAACCCAAACTCGTAAGTTTTCGTGCAAATTTGTATCATATATGTGTTGAACAAGGGTAGAACTAGGAATTTTTGGAAGGGTGGGTTAGCTAAAATTTTTAGTTTAAAATCTAATAATATTTTTAAACTTATAATTTCCATTTTTTTTTATAGAAATAAAAATATACATTAAATCATATAACCACGCTAATTCATAACCCTATGAACTAATTTCTAATAAGTTTAGTTTAGCATAAAAAAATACATATTAAATGCAACAAAAGGGTTAACACAAGAACAATGGAGAAACTGCCAAGAAGACCACAAAACATACTTTGGAAAAATAATATTTCCCTATTCATAGAAATAGTGGGGAAACTGCTAAGAAGACCACAAAACGAGGGCTCCAACCACAAGTGTGAACGGCAAGTTGATGTGCTATATTGGTTTTATTTTGTTTTCTTTAAAAACAACATGGGCTACAATAGGTTTAAAAAAAATCCTCAAAACGATACTACAGCCCAGGGTAGCCTTGTAAGTAGTTCTGCTCGTGGTGTTAAAGAATACAAAAGTCTCACATCGGAAACTTAATAAAATAGAAAGTCCCATATAATGAATGACTCCACTCCTAATAATATCGAGACCTTTTATATAGAACTTCACACCTGCTAAATAGGTGGTTAAATTGGACACAATATTGATGTTGCTAGTAATAGGTCCTGAATCCATCCCTCTGAAATATTAACACAAATTTAAAGGAACATATAACAAATAAATAAAAATGAATATAACCTCTATTCACAAAAAAAAAAAAAAAAAAAAAAAAAAAATAAATATAACCTCTATTCAAAAAAAAAAAAAAAAAAAAAAAAACCTAAGAAGTTTCACTCTTAGTTAGGATATGTATATAAGAGATTTTTTGGACTAGTAACTTTTTAAACTGAATTATGATGCAATTCCAAAATTTTGGAAAAAAAAAAAGTTGACGGTGGAGTCAAGCTTGGCAGATGAGCCTCCTAACTTAAGGGTCAATGCTAATTAAACAATTAAAAGAAACTCTTCTTCCCTTCCTAATCCTAATCAAATTTAGAGATAGCACTGAAAACCATAAAGCAAGCACTGCTTCCAATCAAATCAATACCCGATCTTGTTATCTCATGTGTGAAATTAAATGGTTCTTTTTCCTTTTGGCCATGTTAAAAATCATGTTGGTTGCAGCATATTTAGTGGCGGGCAAGTTTTCAATTGTGGAATTGAAAATAGTTTGCAATAAAAGGTGTAAAGGAAGGTATCATTGTTAGCAAAGATGAGAGTCATCACTGACATAATAAATTATAGCTAAGGCATGTGCGCATTTGAAAAGAAAAAACAGATAAAAAGGACTAGACCAAATAAAATAGTTGCTGGGACCAGAACGTTTGGGAAAATGATTAATTTCTTAGAGCACTTCCACCCATTTGTCATGGCAAAGGGTAAGGGGAGGTAAGGGCTACTACTATTCACATAGTAGCAGGCATTGCAAAAGGCTTGTGGTGTTTCCACTCATTGCCATGGCAACCACTATTCACATGAGATATGAGGAGAGGAATTTGTATAAAGTTTTGGTGTGGGAAATGAAAAATATAACTAAGTATTTATTTATTTTTAAATTCTAAAATTTTTAGTATTTTAGTATTTTTATTTTAGATTTTTTAAAAGTTTTTTGATTGTTGATGTCATCGCTGACGTCAGCAAACTCAGGCTAGAGCAAGGGCTAGTTTTGCCTGAGGGCCAGTCCAGGCTTGTGGAGCCCACACCTAGCCCGGGCAAAAAAGGCCCGCTGGAACCCCTTTTTCTTCTTGAGCCCCCCCTTTGCCCCAGTCCTGCCGCACAACTGGAATCGCTATTGCATATCTGGTTTTCGATGCTAAATTATTGTTTACAAAAAAATTAACTATTGTATAAAAATCAAGCAAGGCTCTTGTTTATTTTTTATTTTTGAAACGATATGGGATAATTACAATATACTTTTATAACGGGTCAATACACCCACAACAAGACTATAATACTACTAACTATACATCAAACTCATCACGAATATATATCATCTTCGTCATCCATTCGAGTATAACCTAAGACCTCTTCTAATTAAGTAAAAGACAAATATCTCTAAACCAGATGCTAGTTGGTAAGGCTGACGTTTCAGTTCAACAACAGTTTTTATATTTTTTTTACATGCTTTTTTTGTTGTACAGTGCTCCACTGCATCAGGTGTTAAATTATCGGCTAAGGCCTCATTCACACTCCTTTTCAGGTTTGTCTAAATATTTTAAACCTGACAGTTATAACTGATAAGGATGGTGGAGGGAAGGACATGCTTGCTTTATTAAAAAAATAATAAGGAAATGATAAGTATGGTTTGCACAAAATTCAGAATGTTACTTGGAAATTAACCAACTGAAGTGACATGATTTGGAATAAAAGACCTTCGAGAACGTGAGAACATTTAAGCCACAATACTCACATAAATTTTTTTGTTTGTTGCCTTTTTTAGGTTTTGTGGATTATATAATAGACTAATGATCGAATGTGTCTATTTTCTCTAGCACTCGAGATCATAAATTCGATTTCGCCTCTCTTAATATTGAAAAAAGAGTCTATTTTTTCACCTAAATGGTGAAACTGATGGAGTTTTTAGTGGAGTTAAGCCAACCCTCAACATTGTCCAAGTCAAGGGGATGTGGCCAGCAAAGAGCCTTACCCTTTTGCTTGTGCTCCAATAGTTATCAACATCTTTCTATCTGTATTACCTTTCTTTCTTTCTTTTTGTCTCTGTCAAATTGTGATGTTCTTGAATTTTCATACGGGACCCTCTGATATTCACCTTTCAGCATTCCATGATTAGAAATCAGACTCATAACCCACAAATATGGACTTGGTTGATGATATGGACATAAAGCCATTGCCTAGTGGTTGGGCAAGCTAGGGATCTATCTCACCCAATTTTCCAACTTTCCAATTTTCCAACGTCTGTATCCTTTAAGATTTGTGGACCATGTGTTTTTAACTTTGCCTACCTTAGATTATGATGCTCATTTTATTCATTTATTTGTTTTTGTATTAATCTGGTTTTGGCATAATCCATTATTTAACTTTTTTAGAGCATCTACAATGAGCTCTCTAAATCACATCCTTAGACAAATTTTAGGGAGGCATTGTAAAAATGCAACTCCAACCATGCTCTATATCCACCTCCTAAAATAGGGAGTCCTCTAGGAGCTCCTAAATCTGAGGAGAGAGAAATGACTCTTAGTGGCTCCCTATAATTTAATGCTGCCTTATTTAATGAGTATTTCAAACCTTCATTTAATGCTAACTATTTTTTATTTTATTTTTTAATAGAGATGGACCAATCAAAAAAGATTTATAGCATTTATGACTCTCCAAATTAGGGAGTATGGTTGGAGTTGAAATTTTTTAGAGAGCTCTTAAAATAGCTTTCTTATATTTTTAGCTAAATTTTAGCTAAGAAATAGAGAGCATCATAGGAATGTAGTTAATGTTTTTTGCCTTATTGATATTGTTGCCTTATCGATGGTTGAAAATTAATACTCCATTGACAAAACAGAGTATGCTCATTCCAAAGAAAAAGAAAAAACAAACCGGTCAAACAAAATTAGAAGTAGAAAAACTTTAAAAGAAAAAAAAAACTGACATACAACAAATTCGTTGGATAATTTTCGAGAGTCCTATTAAATCTACATGGTTATTCATAGTTATTTTTTAATTTTTTTAATACAAGCGATAGTCTAAATTACAACGGAGTGAGAATTTCATACGCACTATCAAAGTGTCATGGGGATTCGAATTTGAAACTATTGAACTAAATCCCGTTGACTAGTCATTGGTACTTATTAAAATAAAATATATTATTTATTTTTATATGCTTATAGGCTCTTAAAAAATAGTCATCATACATTTTAAAATTTCATTTAATTTAACTAATTTTCAATACTATCTCTCTTATAAAAATGTGTTTAAAGAAAATAAAAATAAAAGGAAAGCGCATTATGACGATTTTCAAATATAATTATCAATTGTTCAGTGTTATCTGTTATACAATCTTATAATGCTTTTTTTTATTTAAAAAGCATGTCTTCCAAAAAAAATAATAATTAAGAACTCTTACCGAATATATGCAAGAGTTACCATTAAATAAGAAATTACATAATCTAGTAACAGATAAAGATGAAGTTAAATTTTTGTATTAAAAAATAACTTGATCAATACAGATAGATGTGATACAAAACGAATTTGTTTTAGAGTAAAGCACCTACCTACCAACTCAATCTAAGAAAATCCTAAAGCATTTTTCTGAAAAAGATAAAAAAGAAATTCAAACTTTTCTGGTTGCCTAAAAAGTTCACAGTTCCCCTCCGCTCCCTTTCCGAAGCACTTAAAAAAGGAAAACCGAGTCCCCACAACCATCTTCTTCTCTAGATAGAGAGACTCAGCAGCACACACACAGCGAAAGAGATAGAAAAGATGAGAAAAATATGAAGGCATGCTTTGTCGGCCATTGAAGCTTCAACCCAAGAGCTCTGGTCCCTTCTCTTCCAAAAGATCATTCATGCCCATCATTCCATTCCCGACTCTGAGCCATGAGCTCCAACTGAAGGACTTGGCTTTCCCTCTGTGTGTGTTGCTTTTCATAGTTTGAAAGGGTATTGATATTTCTGGAATAAAATATTCTCAACGAGATCTTTTATATGATTCTATGCACTTTGAGCTCTGAGTTTCTTGGTGCAAAAGCCGCAATAAAGGGGTGGGCTTTGAGATATTTGTGCACAAATCTTGGCCTGTAGACCGGAGATCCCCACCATTTGTTGGAAAAGGCGAACTGGGTTTGCCTCACTTTTGTCTTTTGGTTCATAATTCCATGGTTTTCAGCTTGTCATTTCAGGGAGTCAGTGCCAAGAGGTGGACTTGCTGCTTGCATTATCACTCTTTTGATGAGTGATGATCATAGACTTTGAGAGGTATGCTAAAGCTACTAACTTTGTTGTTATTGGTTAATTTATTTTTCAGTTTTGGTGTTTTGGGTTGTTCTTCTTGATTGATTTGTCACTGTTTTCTCTTACACTGGTTAATTTGAATCATTCAGTTTGAGTTCTTGTTGGAAACAGTTCATAGGTTTGCTAAATTCATTAGTTTTGACTTTTGTGTTATTGGGTTGTCCCAAATGATTGTGTCATTTCTTTCCTTTAACGTGTCTGAATTTGATTTTTAGGTTCTCTATGTTATCTATATGGGTCGCTGAGTTATCTAAATACCGAGTTTTGTTCTTTCAAATGGTTGGTTCCTTAAACTCTTGATATACTTGGATTTTGTACTGTAAAACTGGATTCTTTAAAGGCAGTTTCTGAATTATCAAATTCTTTTGTGGTGAAAAAATCTGATTGTATTTTACTTGATTTAGTTGTACCGCATTGCATCTGAAGAGTTGTGCATTTGAAGGTGTTAAAATATCTGATTATGTTGTAATTGCTCGTTTCAGGGTTACAAAAATGTCCAAAAAATCTGAGTTGAGGAGGGCTTTGGAAGCGGAGTTTGCAGGAATTTTACTTGCCTTCACTCTACTTGCTTCTACTTCAGAGGGGCTGAATACCGAGGGGCTGTACCTTTTAGAGCTAAAGAAAAGTATTCAGGATGAGTTTTATTTTTTGGGAAATTGGAACTCCTCTGATCAAACACCATGTGGTTGGATAGGTGTAAATTGCTCTTCTGGTTATGCTCCAGTGGTCAAAGGTCTTAATTTAAGTTTCCTGAATCTGTCAGGAGTCCTCAGCCCTAGCATTGGTGATTTGGTTCATCTAACTTTTCTTGATCTTTCACACAATGATTTCTTGGGAGGCATACCCAAGGAGATTGGAAACTGTTCGAGTTTGGAACAACTTTATCTGAATGATAACAAGTTTACGGGCCAAATACCTGTGGAGGTGGGTAAGCTGTCAAATTTAAGAAGTTTGAATATTTGTAATAACAAAATCAATGGTTCTCTTCCGGAGGAGCTTGGGAACTTGTCTTTACTGGTTGATTTTGTAGCATACACCAACAATATTACGGGTTCAATACCCCCTTCTTTTGGAAATCTCAAGAATCTGGTAACTTTTAGAGCTGGGCAGAATGCTATTTCTGGTAGCATGCCAGCCGAAATAGGTGGATGTAAGAGTTTGAAACTGCTTGGTCTTGCCCAAAATGCTATAGGGGGGGAATTGCCTAAGGCGATTGGGATGCTTCAGAGCATGACAGATATGATTCTGTGGGGTAACCAGGTATCTGGGCCTATACCAAAGGAGCTTGGAAATTGCACTAGCCTTGAGACTATTGCTTTGTATCAGAACAATCTTGTGGGGCCTATACCTCCAGAACTTGGGAACCTGAAGTCATTGAAGAAGTTGTACATCTACAGGAATGGCTTGAATGGAACCATTCCACGGGAAATTGGAAATCTTTCTTTTGCAAATGAGATTGATTTCTCGGAGAACTATTTGATAGGTGAGATCCCAACAGAGTTAAGTAAGATAAGAGGTCTAAGCTTACTGTACCTTTTCCAGAACCAGCTAACAGGTGTGATTCCAAATGAACTGAGTAGCTTGAGGAACTTGACAAAGCTTGATCTTTCAATTAATTACCTCAAAGGTCCTATTCCAGATGGGTTTCAATATTTGACTGAACTGTACCAGTTACAGCTGTTTAACAATTCTCTAAGCGGTAGCATACCTCGGTGGCTTGGACTTCACAGCGGACTTTGGGTAGTTGATTTTTCCGATAACTTACTGACAGGAAGAATACCTCCATATCTCTGTCAACATTCCAATCTAATTTTGTTGAACCTGGAGGCTAATGATCTTAATGGAAACATTCCACCTGGAGTCGTGAACTGTAAATCATTAGTGCAACTTCGTCTAGTTGGAAACAGGCTAACTGGGAGCTTTCCTTCGGAGTTATGCAATTTGCCAAACCTTTCTGCAATTGAGTTGGACCAGAACAAATTCACTGGTCCAATTCCTCCAGAGATTAGGAACTGCCAAAAGTTGCAAAGGCTTCATATTTCAGACAATTACTTTACATCTGAGTTGCCAAAGGAAATAGGATATCTGTCTCAATTGGTGACTTTCAACATATCATCCAATTTGCTCACCGGGCGGATTCCGCCTGAAATTGTTAACTGCAAGAAGCTTCAACGACTTGATCTCAGTCGGAATCGATTTGTAGACGCTTTGCCAGATGAGCTGGGAACCCTTTTGCAATTAGAGCTTCTCAGGCTTTCAGAAAATAATTTCACTGGAAACATACCAGCAGCACTAGGAAACCTCTCCCATTTGACAGAGTTGCAGATGGGTGGCAACTTGTTTTCTGGTGAAATACCACCAGAATTGGGTTCGCTTTCAAGCTTGCAGATCGCAATGAATCTCAGTTTTAATAATTTCACTGGGAGAATACCACCAACGCTTGGAAATCTTAATTTACTTGAATTCCTGCTACTCAATAACAACCATTTGACTGGTGACATTCCCAGCACATTTGAGAATCTGTCGAGCTTAATGGGCTGCAACTTCTCATACAATGACCTTACTGGACCTTTACCTCCCATCCCACTGTTTCAGAACATGGCAATCAGCAGCTTTATCGGGAACGAAGGTCTTTGTGGTGGACCTCTCGTTGGTTGCAGTGTAAATCCTTCTCTTCATTCTGTTCCATCTCTGGAAAGTGGGGGTACTCGACGCGGTAAAATTGTTACAGTAATTGCAGGTGCTGTGGGTGGTGTTTCTCTTATTCTCATTGCTATTATCTTATATTTCATGAGACATCCAGGTCAGACAGTTCCTTCCTTGCAAGATAAAGATACTCTATCTCCTGATATGGATATGTACTTGCCTCCAAAGGAGGGATTCACATTCCAAGATCTAGTTGAGGCGACAAATAACTTTCATGAAAGCTATGTTATTGGAAGGGGAGCTTGTGGAACAGTTTATAAGGCAGTAATGAGAACTGGACAGACAATTGCTGTTAAGAAACTGTCATCAAACAGGGAGGGCAACAACATTGAAAACAGTTTCCAGGCTGAGATTTCGACTTTAGGAAATATAAGGCATCGAAATATTGTGAAGTTATATGGATTCTGTTATCACCAGGGTTCCAATCTTCTTCTTTATGAGTACATGGCAAAGGGTAGCTTGGGTGAATTGCTTCATGGTGCCTCTTGTAGCTTGGACTGGCCAACTCGTTTTATGATTGCCCTTGGAGCTGCTGAAGGTCTTGCTTATTTACATCATGACTGCAAACCCAGGATTGTCCACCGTGATATAAAGTCCAATAACATTTTGCTAGATGAGAAATTCGAAGCCCATGTTGGTGATTTTGGTTTGGCAAAAGTGATTGATATGCCTTATTCAAAATCAATGTCAGCAGTTGCAGGATCGTATGGATATATTGCTCCTGGTAAGTTTCCCATTTGTTCTTCATTATTTACTTAAATAGTTACTGAATTGCCATTTACTCTGAGAATACTGCTGAAGAACAAGTATTCTTTAAGGCTGAAAGAACTAATTTCTAGTCTCTCTAAGACCCATATTTCCGCCCCTCTTTTCCCTGATGATTTATTTTGGCGATTCTTTTAAAGTTGGGACATCTTTTCTTACATATTGTAAAGTAAAAATAGAAATCAATTTTCCTCCATGTTGATAGATAATGTTACAGCTACAACTTGGTTGTTGAGGATATGTAAGAAGAGGGAAATTAGCATTAAATTTTAAATTCTTTGTTATTTGGAAACCTCTTTCTTAATCCCTCATTTTGTCATTGGAACCCTTGAATAAGAACGTAAGCAGCAGAAATAATCTGGTTAGGATATTTTATTCTTTTCCTAGTCTCTTTTGAAAGGTGCCAAGGGGCCATCACCAAAGTTCAGAAGCTGTCTACAAAAATTTAAAAACTAAAGACAAAACAACACCTAGAAAGAATTAAAAGATAAGGGAGGAGCCTTATGCGTCCACAAGGAAACTCATTTGTGGATTGGCTTGATGTGTGCATATTGATTTATGTGTTTTTTATCCATGTACTGAGAAACATGATAACTTCTCATAAATAAGTGGATATATGTTAGACAGCATCTAAGTGTGGGTGTTAACTTATCTACGAGGTGCTTGCCCCAATGGCTGACTGTGGCTGACTTGTTAACTTTGTACTTTTTAGATTTTCATTTGTTTGCTCTTCCCTTTCTCTCTCTGCAGTTGCTTAGTTCATTCCTGTTTTATCATTTTTAGAGTCAATTTTTTTATTGAATGGTTGATAATGTTACTCTTCTTCATGGCAGAGTATGCGTACACCATGAAGGTTACAGAAAAATGCGATATCTATAGCTACGGCGTTGTTCTATTGGAGTTGCTAACTGGAAGAACTCCTGTACAGTCACTGGATCAGGGAGGTGATCTTGTCACATGGGTGAGGCATTATGTTCAAGACCATTCATTGACATCTGGGATACTTGATAGTCGGTTAAATCTTCAGGACAGAAGTATTGTTGATCACATGCTTACTGTCTTAAAAATTGCTTTGATATGCACAAGCATGACGCCTTTCGACCGTCCTTCAATTCGAGAAGTTGTGCTCATGCTTATTGAGTCTAACGAGCAAGAAGGGGACTTTATTCCATCTCCAACTTATGATCTTCCTTTGAAAGTTGATACAGATCTTCCGAAGGATGATGAAGATCTTCCTTTGAAAGATGAAACCTGACCTCCTCCTTCGAGAGATGATACCCGATGAAAGTATACAACACATCCCTAGATTTTAGTAACTCAGATGATTTTTTTGGGTGCTGATTCTTCCTCCAATTATTTGCAACAAGGAAATGGTAATATCTTGTACATTTTTCCAAATAGAAATATGAATACTGGAATTTTCCTTTCTAATTTATGAGGGTAAAGTTGCTCTCAAAGTTTGTTTCTTTTCTTACTATACAGTCTATACAGTATAGTAAAAATCAGTGTACAGTTAGCAGTATGATGCTTTGTGCATTTTAAATGGCATTATGTTCACTTTTAAATCTTAATCCATTGAATAACAAAGAAGCTTGAATTCAACTTTTGTTATCAATTCAAAACTACAGATTTTGTGGTCACATTTTGTAATTTGATTTGATTTTTTTTCATAAATTGAAAAATAAGAAAAAGTAGGCTTGGGCTTCAATGGGGCACAAGGCCTGGGCTGAAGTGATCAATATTTCACCAATCCAAAACTTTCACAAACCCAATCAACTCGGCGTTGCCTTCAAGTTTGAATTCAAAAATTCGAACTCGAGCCGAATCGGACTAATCCAAAAATTCCACTTGGTATACACTTGTTCATTGAAATGTGGGATTTTGCAATGTTCCATAGAACCAACCCAAAAATCTTTACAAGTTTAATGCTTTATTTATTTATTTTATTTGAAGTACATTTTACAATAAAGTGAAGAGAAGTAACGTTATATTAAGAGTTTTTATATTTAGAACCCACACTTCTCTTTGTTCACCCCATGTTCTAAGTTCACCCCAACTTCTAATTCAAATTTTCAAATTTTCTAAGAAAACTTCACTATCTTCCTAAACTGCCCTTAGATTAAATATTAATTTACACACACCCCCACACACCTGATACGATTTTTACCATCCATGCAAATCAGGTTAAAATACTATCCATGCAAATCAGGTTAAAATCACATAAAATTCTTGCAAGAATACAAGGCTATTGTAGTATAGATGTTCATGCAAAGTTGTTCTCCTCAAGGACTATTTAGCAATTTATGTAAAAATAATTTCCAAATAACTACCTAAAATTAAAGGTTGAGAAAGATGATTAAGAGATTGTTTGACACTAAAAACAGATTTTAAACAGAAACAATTACGATTGAAGAAAAACAAGTTTTAAAAAACCAATTAATAAAAGCACTAGGGTTTCACCATCACCTAGTAATCCTATGAATTTTTACCAATTACTTATGATCTGCACATGCCACTTTGAAGGTTAGGTTTTCCTAATTTATATTCTACTTGAAACCTCCAACATAGAACGTATATCTAACATGCAACCCGTCCGGACGTTCGGATCAAATCTGAACATGAAAGACTCATTAAGTTTTGTGAAAACCCTTTGAAAAACCATGCAACCCTTAAGACGCGGTGTCCATCTTAAGTGAAATTACAATTATTAATCACAAGAAGCCAGCGTCAACTTCAGGGAACCTTCCGACCAAAATTACATCCAATTACTTTTCTAAAGATCCTAATGGTGATCAGGCATTAAGACAATTAGATAGTTTAAAACAGTGATTAACAATTCAAAGTATGCATGCACTCAATCATAAGCAATTAAATAAAAATTACATATTCATGATAAGGTTCAAGGCTTCACCCTAGCAAAAGGGAATTAGTTACGCATATTCATAACTGAAATCATGGAAAATATTATTAAGAAAGAAAAGAATGAAAACACCTTAAAGTTGCAAAAACTCCAAAATCCTAGCACGTTCCACAATGTCACGTTCAAAATCAAAAGGAAGATCCCCAAAAATTGCTATGAAAAAGAACTTAAATACCTCCTACAAACAAGCTGCCCACGTCCAGCTTTTCTATCCCCACAAGGAAACTAAATAAAATAAAATAATAACATGACATAAAGTCCAAATTGGATTAGGAGAATCTGCCCACAATCTGCCCAACCACGTTTTGGCCTCAAATCTTCTCCAAATCTGGCCCAAGATAACTTGTTTTAAAGATAAAAATATTCTGAACACTTCTCCGGAAGGCCACGAACCCATCTGAGGTCATATTGGGCTCCAAAAACGCAATAAAGGCCCAAAACGTCACTATTCCAGCACCGCACACTGCTCCTTTATTTTATTGACAGAAAGTAACCGCTTGGTAGAAAAATCTGAAATTTTGATACGATCAAACTAAGTGACTCACGAACGTCATCCAATTGGAATTACTCCAAAATTCGTCCATTTGATTATGTTTTGCTCCAGAGGAAGTCGAAAGTCCTATATTGGAAATATAATTCAAAGTATCAAAATTCTTCCAAAATATCAACCAAAATATACTAAGAATAGGGTTAAATATATAATATAAAATATACCCATCAACACCCCACTTAACGCTCAGTTTTCTAGTTTGCCCAATTCAATTGCAAAAGAACCCACTTTTACAAACCCCACAATTTTTGGGAAATTTGGTAAAATGAATTGGAACCCACTAAACGCTAAACCCCTAAACAGCAAGCTTTCAAGAGTTTCAATTTGACGTTCTTCTTCGAAATCATTTCAATTTCAATCTAGTGTTTTCTTGAGAACACAAAACGCCCCGAATTGTTTCTTTATTTGTTGCAGTTGATTATGTGTTTCAATGGTCATCGGCGAATTTGTAGGGAGATCTGAAAGTGAAATTGGGAAATGGCTTCAAGAGCAATGTTGAGAAGGAAGAGAATTGTCAAGGACTATGTGACGGTGTCGTCTAGCACAACGCCTGGGTTCCAGTGGTTGGGTACTACCATGGTTCTCAGAAATCGGAGTCCAAGGGGTTCAGTAGCATCATCGTGCATATGCATAGGGGTAACAATGATGATGACGATGATAAAGTTTCAGTAGCTAAAGACGAATTTAGGCGATTAGGAGGGGTGGTGCGCGGTGGGATATTGAGCCATACGCTTGAACTTGTTCCTGGTGGGGTGTGTACTAGAGTTAAATATTAAGTTGGTTGATTTTTTTGTCTTTTTACACAATAATAAAACTTAATATCTTAATAATTTAAGTATTGGGGTGAACAAAGAGAAGTGTGAGGTTTAAATAGAAAAACTCTATATTAATAGCAAGTTGAAATCCATCCCCCATTTAGTTGTGGCCTATAAACTCCAACTTGCTAGAGTAGATTATGAGTTCAGGTTTCACGAACGACGATTCTAGTAAAATTTTCAACTATGAATTTCTTGAACTTGGAAAAATTAAACTTTCATGAATGACAATTCCAATAAAATTTTCAACTGCGAGGAGGATTTATGTATCACAGACTCATCCAATGATTTCTATATGAAAATATAGTGCAGTTATGTGAATGAGCTAGACCATGGTATTTGTTTGCAGTTTATAATCATAGGGTTTGATGTAGCGCAAGGTTTAAAGGGATTGTATACAAAACAATTAAATTACCAATTGCAAAGCATCAAAATTTTAAATTCAAAATCAATGTACTGGACAAAATCAGCATTCTTGCACATTCATAGCCTAATGGAATGGCCTAGGGGTTGATGAACCGGCCCGACTGGACCGGCCATGGATAACAATTCTGATCATGAAAACAAATGCCAAGAAAATAAACAGTCCAATAACATTTGCTACATCCATCTCTATCTGCTCTGTAGACATCGTAGTAATGAAACTCTCTTGACCATCTAAAGCTGCAAAAGAACAGTGTGGTTCCAAAAATGTTTTGCCTAAAACGAAACTCAAAGCTCTCCCCAGGATGAAGAACGTGATCGCCAAGATCATCGTCCTTGGATTTACAATGAACAACGAGGTCTCCGTTGGCTCCCAAGGCGTTGGTGATTCGGACAGTTCTTCTTTTAGGAAGGAGACCAGCCTCAACTGATATTATGAGAGCTACTAGCATAAGCAGCATCAGAGGAAGAACACTAGACAAAGATCGACTCATTTTTTTTAACGTGGGAAAAATTTCAACATGTGTACATATGGTTGAGGCTAACCTTATATAAATTCATAATTTGCATGCTAGACTATTTCAACAAAAGGTGAATTTGAAGAGATGGTGGGTACATTCTTTTCACATCCCACCGCCTCTGAAAATTTAACATTCCATTATAATGATCAATTAATTAGTAGAACTGTTACATAAAAAAACCCTAAACGCTCTCCAAGAAGAAAACCCTAAGGAAAGAAACCTCAGCCGCCTCGGCTACATAAAAAATTAATTGTCATCAACAATTACTATCTCTTTTTCTCAAAAAAAAAATAAAAGAGAAAAAAGAAAATCCCCTCCCCCTAAACTTTCTCAAATCAAGAAAAAAGAAAAAAGTTAATTTTCCTTGTAAAGATTAACATGAACAAAAACAGAATATCAAGCAAACAATTGAAGAGATGAAATAATTATTTAATATCCATGATGAACCAGAATTACTTGGTATCATGATGGTTGAGTTGTTCAATATAAAACCATATTATGAGTCATGCCACAGAAAGCACTGACCATACAAACACGGGCCAACTTTTTTAACCGTCCAAAAGCATTTGCTACATTCATCCCTCTTTTGAGAGTAGATGTCAAAATAGTGAAGTTTGGGATCCCCAGACCATCGAAATCCGCAGAAGAATAGTGTGCTCGACTGCCAAAAGTTTCGTCCAAAACGAAATTCATGTCTCCCCCGGATGCAGTAGGTGCTCGCCGAGATCGTCGTCCTTGGATTTACAATGGACTGTGAGGTCCACGTTGTCTTCAAAAGTGTTGGTGATCCGAACCGTTATCTTTTTAGGTGGGTTAGACGACTCAACTAGTGTTGTTATATGAGCAACGAGTAGCAACAGCATCAGTGGAAGAACACATGTAGCAGTGAAAGATGGACTCATTTTGTGGAGGTGGAGAAAAGGTTATTTTTCTCTCTATTTTTTAGTGAGTGTCCAAGGCGACATGCAATTCATAATAATTTATTTATTGTTCATCTAACCTAGAATGAGTAACTCATTTCCTAATTGATGATTCTTCAATGTACCTGGTAAAGGATTCAGATTATTTTTTCCAATTTCCATGTATGAATGCCATTCGAATTCAAAAGGTTGGTCCCAGAATTCGATCCAATTGGAAAGAAAAAACAACCTAGTGTCGCATAAATTTTGTTATTAAGGGAGAATACAATTTCACTTAATTAGCATAAGGTCAAAGACCAAAAAGTAGTACCTAATTTTACAATAATATAATTAAAAAACATCAAAATTACACACAACATTAATTCCTTCTACTAAAATCATATGCTCAAGGAAATCCACTTCAAACACGCGTATTGTTTATGGGTAGGACAACCCGTATGAACTGCCATTGGTCCATCCTGAAGGACACACAACTCAACCCTTAACCACTTAGCTACTTTGCTTCTTCAACTTTCTTTGCCGGCCTTAACCGACTCAAGCACTTTCCTTGTGATAATACATTGTCCTTACCAACTTCCTGTTAGGTTGCACCCAAACTACCATCGCTTCGCTTTATAAGAGTCCACATAAATTCTTTCTACTAAAATCATATGCTCAAGGAAATCTACTTCAAATGCCACTCTTTTCTAAGGCAAGCACACTATGCCACATGTCCACCTCCGGCAATCCCCCTTCAGGCCAGCCGTCGCCACTGTCTCCACCGACGGTAGCCACCTATAGTCGGCCAACCGGGGACCAACTCCATTGGCCTTTATTCACCCTAAAAAAATAGAATATTTTGTATCATTGAAGGGACTCGAGCCTTGACCCTCAAAGGAGGAAGCCTCACTCACAAATCACTACACCAAACTTGTTTTTGTGATTTTTATTCAAGTACACAATATTTATATAAACAATCAATGGTTTAAAAAAAAATCATTTCAACATAGGTTCACGCAAAAACTGCAAACAAAAACAAAAACTGCAAGAAAAATACAATGTAGATATCAATGATGTCAAAAAAAAAAAAAACATAAACAAAAACTACAAATAAAAAAAAAAACTGCACTGCAGAGTATGAGAAAAAATAAACATATTAGAAAGTGAGAAACCAAAATGCAAAACCATGATGAAAGTACTAAAACGGAAACGAAAACTGCAATGCAGAGTTTGGGCAAAAATGCACCTACTAATAAATGAGGAACTAAAAGGCAAAACCATAATGAAAGTACTAGAAAATTCTACAAAAATCTCTAACCAAACAGCATCTCAAACTCAAATCTGATTAAAAAAAAAAGCCAAAGCAAAAACAAAAACTACATCAAAGAGTTGAAAAATCAACTTATAAAAATTGAAAAATAACTAGAAAATTCAAATAAAAATTTAATCAAGAATATACATACCTCAACATAAGAAAAACTGAGCTTCACATCGAAACATGAATACTACAATAGAAGAACAAGATCGAAAAATGCACTGCAGTTTCTAGAAAAACCAAAAGTTCTCATATGTGCAAAGAAAACTTATGAGGCCCTATACGTACAAGTAAAATAGTTTTTTTTTGTGAGGTTGTTAATTATACAATTGGCTTCATATGGTGTCACATTTAATAGTACCAGATTGCCAGCATTATGATAAGCAAGAAATAAATGCTATTATGATTTTTTGGTGTTTCCTTGTGCTTACCTCCAACGAAGTCGTTTTGATTTTTAAGGGTTAATTGCTTTAGGTTTAAAATTTAGGGCCTTTAAAAAAAAAACCTTTTTTTTCTCCTCTTTCCTCCTCTTTCCTTTTTCATAGATCTTGGTTTTGTTTTTTGTTTTTGTTTTGTTTATGGCTACAGGTTTTTTTGGTTTAGGTGTTTTTTGCTTGGCTGTAATAAGAGTTATCGGTGGGGCTATTTATCCCGGTGGAGGTAGTAACAGTTGCTATGCTGGTTCGTATGTGATGTGGAAGCAGACACCGCGAAACACCATTGTCGCCATGATTTAGTTGTCGCTTTTGGCCCACATATACAGAGTTTTGGCTCCAGTTCAGTGTTTGGAGTTACAATAATGAAAGTTATTGGTTTGTGTGGGTTAGGGTTTAGCCGGTGCGACACAAAGGGTTTAGCCGGTATGGCGTTATGTATTTCTTCGGTTGCCGGAGAGGATGTGGAGCGATGTTCATGTTTCTTGTTTTAAGTCTATTACTCATTAGGAGTTTGCTGTACTTTTTATTTTAATTCTCAAGAACTCTTTGGGAGTTTGCTGTGTTTTGTATTCTAGTTTTCGGTTGCAATACAAATTTGCCATTTTTGCCATTGCTTGGTTGAGTATTTGTTGGTTTAGGCGTAATTATCTCCATATCAAATCAACATGTTGTTGTGTTTGGTCACTGGAGATGTTGTACCCATTTTGGCTCTTTTGTGACTTTGTAGTATGATATGTTTCATCAATAATTGCTATCGTTCTTCTAAAATAAGGGTGATTTTGAAAACTAGTTTTCACTCTTTTGAAATCTAAAAACGAAAATTGTTACCAAACATATTTTCTGTTTTCAATTCACCAATTTACATCACCACACATACATTTCACTCCAGTTACCAAAACTCGATATTTGGGACATCCTGACTTGGACCCGGCTGCTAGACTATTACATTCGGTCGTGGAGCTAGTTCGAGCCTTGAGACCTTCATATCCAAAACTCACAAAAAACCCATCATAACTCCAAAAAAATCGCAGAAAAGTACTACAAATTCTTTGTAACACATGCACTTTCATTCTATGACCTCAAATTCACAATTTGACCCCAAAAGAAATTTATTTCCAAGTTCTACATAAAATTGAAAAATTGAAAACTCAAATCAGTTACCAAACACTTCTAAATAGTTTTTCAGTTTTTCATTTTTTTGAAGAGTAAAATTGGTTACGAAACAAGTTTCATGTTTTCAGTTTTTCAAAAACGAAAATTGAGAACTAAAATGGTTATCAAACGTGCCCTTGGTATTTGAAATTTAGATTGAAAATATAAATAAATGGTAGTCTTGAACAACTTTATAAACATAAGCATAAGACTGAGGTTTGATAGCCAACAAGTTGTGTATATGCCGCTATGGTCTTACTTCGGCAGATTGGGTTGGCTTTGGATGTGCCTTGTCTGGTATGGTTGCTCTTTTAGGTGGTGATGCTTGGTCATGTCATATCTATTATTGATTGGCGCGTTGGGGACATGGAGTGATTATGTGGCGCTTTTTATGTCATGTTCCGGAGGAAGATTAGTGGCGTTTGTTCTTCCTTTTGTCGGTGTGTTTTAGATTTTATTCTTTGTCTTTTTTGGTCAATAAAGTCCAGAAATTCTATGAGTATTATGTGTATTTTTTCTCTCATAATGCAAGAAACTAATTAGTTGAGTTGGATGGGTATTCTTAGTCTCTTTAGGAGAGTCATACAGGTTATCAGCTAGTTTTTTCCTTCATGTCATTGTTCAGTTCATTTTTACACATGATTTTTCATGTTATTCACCCACTATTTTGAGTTAGTTCTTGACATTTTATAGCTTTTTACTTCCTTTTTGTGTTTTCTTAGATTTTACCTTGGTTGGAATGAAAATGAGCTAAAAGTGCATTATTGGTTATAAATTCTGTTTTTGTTCATTTTCGTAGGTCAACTTCTTGGCCTGGGATCAACATGCTCTGGTGCTCGGATGAGGTCATGATCTTCATGAGACTTGTTCCAATGGATGTTAATTACAACATATCCAAATTTGAGCTCCATTGGACAAGTATTGCCTATCCATCCAATCCAACATGTTACCACAGCTCTGGAAATCCGGAATTGTCCAGCTTTTACCTCCTTTGTGTTATCTTGATTTTCTTGTTACCATAACTCTTGGTAACAAGAAGTTACCTTAGCTTTGAGATAATTTCTGAAGCAATTGGCATCTTTGTGAGGACAAAACTTCATCATGGCAAGGGGACAATGGGCTAAGGCTTTATCAAAGGTGGTAGTTTAATATTAAAAGGTAAAAGCTGGAAAGGAGGAGAGAGGGAGGAGAAGTCAAAGGGCAATCTGATTTGGGGGAGCTTTGCAACGGGAGAGAGAGGCTATTCCATCATTCTACACAATTGAGAGCAGATTTTGGAGAGTTTGGAGCTAGGAGAAAGCCAAGGTGCAGCCAAGAAAAGTGGAGAAGAAGACTTCCACCATTGATGATCTTGAAGCTTTCATCATTTTCTGAAAATCTGTAAACTCTTTCTAATTTCATTCTGAGGTTGTATTTGAAATAAGTATGATTAACTAAGCTCCATAGCTAGGGCTTAGGTTGAAGCCCTAAACATGATTACCTTATTGCTTTGATGCTTGAGTGTATGAATTTCTAGATATTGTTGATGAATTCCAATTCACCAAATTAATCTATCCTTGATGTGTGTTTTCCTTGATTGATTACCTTTGAAAGCATGCTTCTTGAGGTTGTTGGGATTATGTGTATCTTCATGTTTTCCTAAGCAATAGATGGATGGAGTAAGAACCATCCATGTGAATTGGTTCCTTGAATACCTAATGTAAACACCATGCTATTAGGATTCTTGTGATGTTCATATTCTCTTTGAACTTAATGGGTTCTCCTTGTAATTGAATCAAAGTACGAACCATACCTAGGTTCGGTTATGGGGAGGGCACAAGTATTGTAGCACGAACCATGCACTTTAAATACATTAGAGAGAATCAATGCGTCTTGAGCCACGAACCATGGTCTTGATTGCGAACATCTTCATCAACAAGTTTAGAGTTCATCACTTGAGTATCCATGAACATGGGTAGAATTGTTTAGGATGGATTCCGAAACCCTAGTGTTTGTTACATTTTAATCTCACATTTTGATAATTCATCTCTGCCATTCACATTTAAATTAAAAGTCCATTTACTTTCATGCAATAGAAATAAGTCACTTGAACCAAACCAAAACCCCTCCCCCCAATGTGTGTGTGAGTTGTGTGTTTGATACATTGTGTGTCTTGTTTACTGAATTCTGTTTATTCTAGTAACTGTTTTGGACTTTTGGTCCGCGTTGTATTCTTCCATTTTCTGTGCTGAATCCAACCGGATAAAGAACGTGAATTTTGGACGTACGGTTGGAAAGTTATAGGCAAAACACTGGACAGAGGTCGAAACTAAAAAACAGAGAAAACGAATCTGCCCAAAAACG
>NW_018921420.1:514287-532623 GCF_002207925.1 Prunus avium
CTTTGTTACTGAATTTTATTTGTTTCCGTAATTGTTTTGGACTTTTGGTCCTCGCTGTGTTCTTGCATTTTCTGTGCTGAATCCAACCGTATAAAGAACGTGAATTTTGGACGTACGGTTGGAAAGTTATAGGCAAAACACTGGACAGAGGTCGAAACTGAAAAACAGAGAAAACGAATCTGCCCAAAAACGACCGGTCGCTTTTACCTGAAGACCGGTCGCTTTAGCACTGTTCATAGGTGATAAATGGGTGATAAAAGGGTGATAGAAAATGCTGTTTGTGTTTTTGTTTAGTTTTCTTGTGTTGTTTCATTTCTTTTACACTTCTTTACTCATTTTTAGTTTCCATTTTGTATTTGTGCATTTGTGGTGTGTCAATTAAGTGTTCTTTACGTACTCAAATTAGAACTTATAGGAAGCCGACAAGTTCTTCGTGGGATCGACCCCGTACTTGTATAATCTATACTTCAATAGACTCGTGCACTTGCGGGTATTTTTAATTGGTTGTTTGCACATTAATTTGTGTCCTCTTAGGAATGCAACAGTCATTTGACTAGATTCAAGAGAACTATGGTGGTAGAAATGGGTTATAGAAAAGTTATTATCAAGAGTGATTCTCTCTGGATTGTTTCAGCTTTTCGACTGGCTCTTGTCATTGGGAAAGCTTTTACCCATGTCTGCCATATTCCTGTTGGGATGACTCCCTTTACTGTCTGTATCTTTTATACTCTTATTTATTTATTTATTTATTTAATATAATTTTATCGTCTTTTTATAAAAAGATTACAATACAATATGGATGGTTTAAACCACACTATTTAACATGTCTTTTTATATTATATTATTTTAAAACGTGCCCCAAGTCTTTTTTGGATAAAAAGGAAGTTGTTAGGGTTATACCATTAAAGGACTATACATGCCAAAAGAAAAATGGAAAGCTACATTAAATAGTTGGTTCGTGCCCTCCCTTTCAATTATCACAAGTATTATACATATTTCTTATTCATTTTCATTAACCAACCATGGAGTAAGAATTTAATTTGAGGCCTCTTTGTTCGGGAAGAATGAAATACATGACTTTTTGAATATAAAATGTTAATATTTGGAGACAAAATAGCTCTATTCTGTAAAAAAAAGAAAAGAAAAAAGAGAGAGAGATTAATGATCATAGTATTCGAAACAATGGAACTGTTAATTATTCTAAATGAAGGGTGTCGACGGTAGACAACTAATAACTAGGTGGGTTCCATCTTCCATGGATAGCAAATGTCATATAGCCTGGTCTTGTAGTTGAACAAGCATCCGCCATAGGGTACTATAACCCACATACAAATGTCACACCTATCTTGATCTCTTTTTTGTATGTATATATCAATATAATGAGATGCACCCGGCCACTCCACCGAGCAAAAGTATTGTGTAGTCCACCACATGTTGGGTCGAAATACAAATTCATAGGAGATGAGAGGGGGGAGGACATGGGCACCAAGATCATCGTCTGCGGATTTACAGTGAATAGTGAGCGTCAAGTCTCCGCCCAAATCATTAGTAATGTTCACATGTGTCGTATTTGGAAGAGCCCCTACATTTGGAAGAATTCCTGCATTTGGATGAATTCCTGCCTCACACATGGTTAAGGACCAAACAAACACAAGCAGCACTAGCAATCCTACATTCCTAGTGAACAAAGCCATGATGACTGTTTAAACTTTGAATAGGTTTTTCTTTCTTTTCGCTAAGTGAATTTGAGGATGGCTAGTCTTTGTGTGTGGTTGCCACTTATATAGTTATATACCTAGGTAATTCCTATTATCCATTTATGATTTTATACCAATAGTGATAATTTCTATACATGATATTATACCAATTTATAGATTAATAGGGTTAAAAACAATTGTGGTGCATGAACTGTTCAATTTTAAACCAATTTGGTCCATATTCATTGACAGTATTGGTCAACTGGTATTATTAATATGAGAACGTGGCATGTTAAGGGTCCCACAAACAAATGCTACACCTCTTTTTGTCTCTCCTTTGTTTGTGTGTTGTGAACTGGTGAGATGTCCCCTCCCACGCCATGCTGCAATAGTAACTTGAGGTTCCCCAAATGCTTGGTGGAGGTCTTACGCCTAGAGCAAGGTAGGCTGCCGCCTACCCCAAAATTGTCCAAAATAAAATATACCCATATAAAATAGGCTAACTCATGTGAAACCAAAGTCTAAAATATCGATGGTATCGGAAATATCGGTAGTTCAAAAACACGGAAATTTCTATAAAAATATCGGGATATTATCGGTATCAATAAAAATTGAATAAAAACCACGGAAATTGTAAGAAAAACTTGGAAATTTTTATTGAAACTTTAGAGGATGGTTATTTAGTCAATTATCTATTAGTTTATCACAATAAATTGGAAGGAAATGCATTGCATATTGGATTTTACTGATTTAAGTTGATTATATAGCAAGATGACAAACACTGTGAGTGTAGAAAATATGTAGTAATTAATAAAAAAGATGAAACACCCCAGATACATGAGTGACTTAGTACCACATACGTATTATCACAAACACGTAAGCAATATTGTGGTTAAGACGTTGGAGGAATGGAATGTCAGGGGTTCGAATCCCCTTTGTGTGTGTGTGCTTAGTGTTTTTTTAGCATTTTTTTTTCATTATATTGATATTTTTGATATTATAGCGATATTTTGACAAAATATTACTGAAGTGTGAGCGAAATTATTGTTGGAAAGTAATCAATACCCGATTCTACAGGAACTAGAATAGGAAAACCTTCTTTGTAATTGTTTGACTTTTCCTAGAATTGGTGTACAATTCTTTTCCTAGTTAGGCTATGTATATTTTCCTAGTTAGGCTTGTATTCTCCCTGTATAAGAATATTGTACAATCAATAGAATAATTCATTCCGGCACAATATCTTCTATACCGATATTTATACGACATGTGTATGGATACATTTCTAAATATTTGTGACTCGAAAAAACGATAATATCCTCAATATTTCGTCGATATTATCGATATTTTAGACTATATGTGAGACATAAAAAGTTATGCCCACCCAAAAAGCAACCCGCATGTATGCATAATTTAAAAATTTTCTCCTCTTTAATTATCTTCTCTTTAATTACCTAGATTGTCGTCCTGGATTTACAATGGATAGTGAGGTCTAACTATGGACCAAAGTTGTTGTAAATCTAGACCACTGTTTTTTCCGGAAAAAGGCCAGTACTAGATTTTCTACTAAATATACTCAAATAAATGCAGATTCGTATACTATGGTATTAAATTGGGCTAGCAAAATGTGGATTAGTATACTACGTGATAAACATATAATTATTACAATTTCTATCCCTAATCTATATTTGTTAGTACTTTGTTTTATTGGTTTTTGCACCAATTAGAATGTTCCATTGCATTTTACGAATCCATTTGCACTTCATTGAAATATAGGCTAATTCATTTGAATTCTCTATTTGGTTATCTCTCTTTGAAGTGGCACCCAAACTCTTATCAAAAGAAGAAAGGAAAAGAATGCATGAAGTGCCACACCCATGCCAAAAGAAGAAAGGAAAAGAAGTATGGGATGGAAGCAAACAAAAAAGAATTGATTCCAACCACACTAACATAGACAAGATGAAGTGGGACTTATGGATTGTATTAAAAGAGGAATGATGGTGTTGGAATTCATCATGATGTTCCTCCCTCTTAGCCCTATAAATAGAGAAGTCTTCAAGCTTCAAAAACAGACACCAAGCTCACAATCTTCTCTTGAGCTCTCTCTCCTTCCTCCGATTCTTCTAGTTCTAAATTTCTATTTTAGTTTTATTTTATGAGGAACTAACTCCCTAGCTAAGGCTAGGGGGAAAGCTTTTAATATGAGTATGTAATTTTCATTAGTTTGATCCAAACTTAAGCTTTAATGTGATTTTGTAGTTTTTGTTCAAATGGAATTTGTAGTTTTCTTTTTTAATTAATTGATGAATGTTTGATAATCTATTTCATGGGTTCAATCATGTTTTTCCCATTGTGCAATAAAAACTTTCATGCTTTTAAAAGAGAAGAGAATTACTAAAGATTAATAAAATTTTGATGAAGTTTATTTTTTGATAGTTTGTTGCCAATGGTACAAGTTATGCTTAGAATACTTCTAAAGGAAATTAAAAAGAGCTTTAATTATTTTGAACAACTACATTGGAAAATATTTTGTGGATCAAATTATTAAGAGTTGCATGCTTATGTTAAAAGTGGAACCCCAATGCCTTAGTGTTTTAATCAATTAATTTTTCTTTAAATCAAGTCCTGCTTAAATCTACTTCTTAATCACAATTGTTCTTTTTCATCTATGTTATTTTCTTTACACCGCTCTCTGTGGAAACGACATTCGGACTTTCGAGCTACATTACTATACGACACCTTCTCTTGGGTTTTGCAAAGTGGTATTAACACTACGTTATGTGGGCTTGGATGGTTTTCTGTGGGTGCCTCTGGTTTTTTGCTTAATTCCTTGTGGTGTCTTTTGGCATGTTGTTCGGTTCATTTTTACACATGATTTATCATGTTTTTCACCCTTTATTTTGAGTTAGTTCTTAACTTTTTATAGCTTTTTATTTCCTTTTTGTGTTCTCATAGGTTTTACCTTGGTTAAAATGAAAAATGAAAAAAACAAAAGATTAGTATTAAATTTTCCAAGACTTTGGGCACATGCCTATATTTTGAGAACATTTCCCAACATTCAAATTGCCAACCAGTCACTAGGTAATTTCAAACACAACATTCAAATTGCCAAACAGTAATTAGGTAATTGTAAACACAACATGCAATTGCATTCATAGTTTGCGAAAACCAACTTTCTGTTTGTAAATTACGGGAATGCATTTTTTGTTCATTTTCGTAGATCAACTTCTTGGCCTTGGATCAGCATGCTCTGGTGCTCGGATGAGGTGAAGATCTTCATGAAACTTGTTCCAATGGATGTTAACTACAACATATTCAAATTTGAGCTCCATTGGACAAGTGTAGCTTATCCAACTGATCCTACATGTTACAGCAGCTCTAGAGATTAGAGATTTATCTTGGGCCAGTTTTTACCTCCATAGTGTCATCTTGATTCTTCTTGTTACCATACCATTTGGTAACAAGAAATTACTTGATTGAAGTGGAATTTTCTGAGTCAATTGGAATATATTGAAAAACAAAACTTCATCATGAGGAGGAGACAAGGAGACAAAGACTTTAGCAAAAGTTGAAAAGGATGAGAGAGAGGAGCATAGAGAAGGCATCTTCATGAATTCATTTGGGCAGATTGTCTGAGAGTTGGAACGTGGGAATTGAATTGGAGAGCACTTGCAGAGTAAGAGAGTAGGTTTTTGGAGCTAGAAGAGGAAGAAGGGAGGAGACTTCCACCATTGAAGACTTCAAGCTTTCATCACTTCCAAAATCTGTAAGCTCTTTCTAGTTTTGTTTTGAATTTGTAGTTGAATTAAGTATGATCAACTAAACTCCATAGCTAGGGCTTAGGTTGAAGCCCTAAACATGATTACTCTATTGTTTTGATGCTTGAGTGTATGAATTTCTAGATATTGTTGATGAATTCCTACTCACTAAAATAATCTATCATTGATGTATGTTCTTCTTTGATTGATCACCTTTGAAAGCATGCTTCTTGAGGTTGTTAGGATTGTGTGAATTCTTCATATTTTCCTACGTAACAAATGGATGAAGTAAGAACCATCCATGTGAATTGGTTTCTTGAATGCATAATGTAAACACCATGCTATTAGGATTCTTGTTCATATTCTCTTTGAACTTAATGGGTTTTCTTTGTAATTGAATCGAAGTACTAATCACACCTAGGTTTGGTTATGGGGAGGGCACGAGTATTGTAGCACTAACCCTGCACTCTACTTATTTTAGAGAGAATCATGCATCTTGAGCCACTAAACCCGGTCTTGATTGCGAACATTTTCATCAACACGTTTAGAGTTCATCACTTGAGTATTCACGAACTTGAGTAGGATTGTTTAGGGTGGATTCCGAAACCCTAGTGTTTGTTACTTTGTACTTTCACACTTTGATAACTCATCTCTGCCATTCTCATTTAAATTTAAGGTTCATTCACTTTCATGCATTAGAATTAAGTCACTTGAACCAAACCCAAACCCCCCCCCCCCCCAAATTGTGTTTGTGTGTTTACATTGTTTGAAACATAGTGTGTTTTTGTCATTGCTTTTTGTCTGTTTTTGTACTTGTGTTTGGATTTTGGTCCGTGTTAAGTTCTTTGTTTTTCTGTGCTGAATCCAACCATATAAAGAACATGAAATGTGGACAAATAGTTGGAAAGTTATAGACCAAACACTGAACAGAGGTCGAAGCTGAAAAACAGAGAAACGAATCTGTCCAAATGGTGATAAATAGGTGATAAACAGGTGTTACAGTGGTGATAAAAGGGTGATAGAAATTACTGTTTGTATTTATCTTTGGTTTCTTGTTTTGTTTCATTTCTTTTACCTTTCTTTACTCATTTTTAGTTTCCAATTTGTATTGTGTTGAATTAGTGTTCTTTACGTACTTAAGTTAGAACTTATAGGAAGCCGACAGTTCTTCGTGGGATCGACCCCGTACTTACATAATCTATACCTCAATAGATTCGTGCACTTGCGGGTAATTTTAATTGGTTGTTTGCACATTTATTTGTGTCAATTATGAATACAACACATGTTAGTGTGTTTTCTTGTTTGATTTGCATTAATTTGAAAAGACTATAACGACATCTTCAATAGAAGGAGCAATATCAATGAGCAATCCCACATCATTCAAAGTGGATTTTAAGACCTGTGAATCTTGAAAGATGCAAGATGAGAATTAGCAAGATCAGTGAGCAATCCCACATCGCTTGGGAGGGAAAGGTAAAGTGCCATATATGTATGTGCACTTGACTTCCTAGCGAGAGGCCTTTTAGGCAAGAGAGCATAAGCTTAAGTGCTAGGAAACAAAAGGTGAGGGTTCAGGCCCTTCAATATATCTAACTATTGACTAAATACCAAAAGAGTATCTGAAATTTTCAAATATAATTGTCGACTAAGGGCTCGTTTGGGAGTGATTACCAAAACAATATATGAAAAATATCAATATCCACCATACACCAAATACTCTAAATTTTTACCCGATACAAAATAATCTACTTTCATTCACAAATTGAAAACAAAATTTCAACATATAGAACGAACAATAACCAACGAATTCCTTAAGAAAATATTTATTCCAAAGCAACAAGGCTCCCATACATTTCTTATTATGAGCAGAAATCCAATTAGCTTTTGTAATGTTCATTATTTTAGCAACACTATTAGCTCATCTGTGGTGGTGGTTTAGGCCACTCAAGAGAGATATCATTGTCTCCGACATTGTAGTCTCTATAACCATAAACTCCACCCTCAGTCACATTCCAAATGCAGTTTGTGGGGCACCTACTCTTATCCCTATCAGCAACATACATGTCAAAGACTCCAAACACGTCCTCCAAACGACCCTGCGGGTAGCGTCGAAAATTTATACCACAAGTCAAAAGCGTGACCCCTCCAAAGCGAAAACTCCATTCATAGGCAGTGTTGCAAGCTATTTCATGGACTCCCAAGTCTTCAGTATTTGTTTTACAGTGAATTGTAAAATATTCCAAAGCAATTGGAAGATTGTTGTTGATATGAACAGTGGTTAATGGTGGGTCTGATGCCAAGGTTGCTTGTTTTCTTGCAGAGATGATTGGCAGATTCCAAACAGCAATGCACAACACAAGCAGAAAGACATGTTTGCTAAGAAGAGGATTGCACATTTTTAGATTCTTTTTTTTTTACTTTTGACATGGTGATTTCAATGGCGATCACGCATTTGCATATTTATGCAACAATTGTAAGGGTTTGGTAAACAATTTTGAATCCAATTATTGTGTCTTTTTTATATAACATATGTGGTAAATCCAATTTAATACATTCCCATTAGAGGGTGTGTGCGAATCATCATTCTCTTATTCTGAGTTTTGGAAATGCTGAGGTTATGCTATATTTGGTCCAACTGAATTCAAAATCCATATTCCACATGTAATTTTATAAGGAAAGATTAATTTGATCTTTTGGTATAGTATTATTATAGGAAAGAATCCCTATGTATTATTTCCATTATTATAGGGCCCTTTTGTTGAGTTGGATTATGTAGTTGGATAGGATTCATAACCCTAGTCAATGTTTGGTGGCCTAAAAACAACTTGGATTAGATTTTTTCTGAACCTACTTGGCCCAAATATAGTAGGATTATGAATCTTACCAAAACGTTGGGATTTAGTTGGTGGATTGGATTATGTCTAAAAAATGTTGTGTAGTTGGTGGATTGGATTACTAAGTCATGTAATAGCACATTTTAATTAATTCAACCCTTAATTTTGTGTAGTACCCAAGGTCTAAAATATCGATGGTTTCGGAAATATCGATAGTCCAAAAACACGGAACATCGATAGTACAAGAACACCCCCTGAGGTTTTAAATTGTTTTCACAAAACTCCTTTTCATTGACTTTTCATCCAAAGATTGATGATTTTATACAAAAAAATTCCCCAAATGACAAAGTTGACCTTTGAGATTAGATTGCATATACTTCATTGAGGTTAATTTTGTCATTTGCATAAGTTTTTTTTTTCCAATGAAATCATCAATTTTTTGACAAACAATCAACGAAAATAGGTTTTGTGAAAACAAATTGAAACCTCATGGGGTGTTCGTGTAATTTTTGAGACTTGAGAGGGTTTTGTGAAAACACAAGAAACCTTAGGGGGTGTTAGTGTAAATAACTCTTCAAATTTCCACTGCCTTCATCATCTTGATATTATCGATATTATAGCGATATTTTGGCCAAATGTTGCTGAAGTGTGAGAGAAATTATTGACGTCAATATTTTCCGATATTATTTTCGATATTATCGATACTTATACGATATGTGTATGGATATGTTCGAAAATATCCTAGACCCGAAAAAACTATAATATCCTCCATATTTCAACGATATTATCGATACTTTAGTCCTTAGTAGTACCAAACATATCATTGGATTAATGTTATCATTTCCAATCCAATGATAACATCTTGTAATGTTATCATTACAAGATGTAAAATTAGATGCGAATGTGTATGTGTTTTTTTTTCCATATACCAGGCAGTTTCTTCATTTACATCCTCAATTATTTACATCTGGCTTGGTGATCCTCTAACTACAAGAAGGAACATTTTTTATTTATAATTAGTTCAATAAATTTGCAAAGTTGGGTACCATACACATTAGTAAAAATACGTTGAGTTCATGCAAATACAAAATACTAACTAGACAAATTGACCGTCAGACCAAAAACAAAAAACTAGACAACTTGACCGCGCAAGTTGGATTTGAGATGCTAGTTTCAGCAGAAGAGCAGGAATGGCATGGGCCGAGCTGAGAAAAGCAATGGATATGGAAAATGGGATATGATTTCCCCACTCCCTTTTTCTCCACTTACACTCCCTTTTGCTTTTTAATACTTTTTAATCAATTTTGTTCTTTCTCTTTCCTATTCTATCCTTACTCTACGTTAATTTCTTTTTACTTTACTTTTATATTAGTTCTTTTCTTTATACTTAATTTTCCAACTTGCACTCTATTTTCAGTATTTTTTTTTCCTTTAATCAAGTAAGAAATTAAGTTTTTTTTCCTTTTAATACTGAAAATGGAGTGTAAGTTGAAAAATTAAGTATAAATATAAAGAAATAATATAAAAGTGAAGTAAAAAAGAAATTAATGTAGGGTAAGGATAGAATAGGAAAGCGAAAGAACAAAATTGATTAAAAAGTATTAAAAAGCAAAAGGGAGTGTAAGTGGAGAAAAGGGGAGTGGGGAAATCAGCTCCCTGGAAAATTACTGGGTATTGAATGTTTTTCTCCAACTCCCCTGTTACCATTACTGATTTGGTTTCCAACGCTCAGGTCCTCCTTTTCCGGTGATCGGTTGTGGCTCGATCATGGCGGCAACATCTGATTTTATTGGGTGTTTTTGTTGTTGTTGTGTTATTTGGGCCCCTATGTCCACTGTTTTAAAGTTTGGGCTTCTTTATGTTATGTTATGTTTGGCCCGATTAGTGTAGATCGGGAGATCTAGACTCTACTTTTTGGGAGATGTTACAATGAGGAGTTTAAAATGAGGAGGTTATTTGAGGGGACTAATCCCACCATCAAAATATTTAAAATGTTTAAGTTTCATGATTTCTTTACATTTGTTAATGGTGAGATTGACCTCCTCAAATAGCTTCCTCACTTTAAACTCCTCATTATAGCCTCCCTGCTACTTTCTTTAATTTTAGTACAAGCAATTTGGGGAGGGGGATTTACAAATATTCATTGGGTGCCTCACGGTTTTAAATCTCTGCCCACGTAAGTGAAGGTGGAAGAACCCAATCAACTGAGTTATATCTATAGACTCTACTTTCTTGTTTCCTTAGAAAAGTACAAATTCTGGTTCCATGCAATTTCTCCTTATTGGGCCTTTCCAAGGGCTTTTTTTTGTCTTCCTCCGTTCCGAACGTCACAATTGATTTTAGATTAAAATTCGGTAATATCATGTATTATTATTGAAGTACGTATTAATTTTTAGTTCATACTACATTTAAAGTCCGTATTATTGTTGAGATGAGTAATCAATTGGTTTTGGGTCCAATACTTCCACATCAGAGCGTGTCATGTCCAACATTTGAGCCTATATTATTGAGATACGCACTCAATTGATTTCAGGTTGATTAATACTTGAATGAAAGAGAGTGTGTCCCCATCCAATTGTATTTGAAGTATATCATTGAGAAGAGTAACTGGAATTATGCTGTTATGAGATTGGGAAAAAAAAAACACTGTGAAGGGAACAGTGCATAGATAAAATGAAGAGTTGGAAAGCAATTGTTTTTCCTTGATACGGAAACAGAAAAAGACTGCAGATGTGGTGCAAGGCATGAATGGTCTCTATCTTCGAAGCACGTAATGGGGATTGAAAATGCCAAATGTTGGTTTTGTTGTGACTTTTGCTTTTGCACTGATAAGTTATATTCAATTCTCTGGGAGAGATAAACTTGCTTTTGTTCCACTAAGCCAGGCCACGCCGTTTTGAATCGACACATAGCCATATCCTCATGATGCTTCTTCAATCCTTTAGTACCAGCACTGCTTCATTGGGACATCGTACATTCTGCTCACAGTTTTTTCTTCTTTTTTTCCTTGTTATAAAACGCACGGGAGGAATTGTATTTCGAGGAGTTTATGATTACTTGTTTGAAATGTCAATAATAGCTCCCGTTACTTTTTTTTTGTTTGTAAAAATATCGTATGAGGATTGGGTGAGACGAAAATATAACAGTTACTCTTTCAGATCCTGTGTTCGAATCCCCCATTCTCTAATATCGCTTGTATAAAAAAGAAAATTAATAAACAGTTGGACTTGCACAAATGTTTTAGCCATGAGACACATAATGTTAATCATGGCAACGGCCCTTGAAATGGTAAATATGGAATCCATGTAAACCTGAAATTATACTATTTGGATTCTGCCTGCATTTGGCTTCTCCTTCTTTTTGATATTTTTGTTTGATAGATCTTTTGTACAATTTTACCGCAAAAAGAAAACAAAGTTCCACAGAGGAAGTTTGGGAAGAAATTTTTTTTCCAAACCGACAAAAGGCCTGCCATTAACATTCAGGTAAGCATTACAATTCCAATGCCCTATGGAAAAAAGAGTACTATTTTATTACATATTGCTTAGAGTAAACTCATAATTGAACCAAAATTGCATTACAGTCGTTTCTAACATAACACAATTCAACTTGGGGTTCCATCTGTGACTTAGCAAAGCAACATGGAAATATTTAATTTTAAAAAGGAACCCAAAAACAAAAATACCCTCCAAATTTTTTTTCCAGTAGTCCATGCACTTTGTTAATTATAATGAGAACTGTTTCCCAATCATTAATCTTACCATGAAAAATCTTTTCTCCAGTTTACTTCATCATTGCTGAAATAGAACCCATCTTCTCTGACCAACCAAGAACACTTCCTAAAAGGACCGCACCTCTGTGCATCCCTGGGAGCCTTAAAGGCTTCAAAGCTCCTTCTTGTTCGGTCCCATTTCATTGTACATTTGAAACGGTCGTTGGTGCCCCAGAAATTGGTCCTCAGCCTCCAGCTGAAATCATCATGCTCCTGAAGCGCACGTCCACCAAGATCACTGTGTTCTGATGCACACCAGATGACAAGAGGCAGGGAGGAGTTGTTTGTGAAGCCGTTGATGACTCGAATATCGTATTCGATGCCGTAGAAGTTCTGGGGTTGTAGTATTGACATGAAGATCACCAAGGACGCTAGGCCACAGATGAGGAGAATGCTGGTGAGGATCTTCATATTTTTGTGAAGTGAAGGTAATATTATGGTGGAAATGATAAATGAGCAATGCTTTTAAAGCTGGCCATAAAGAAAAAATCGTTTTCCAACTTGAAATGGTAACGTCATAATGGTATACCAACCTCCACCAAGTATTATACCAAATATACAAGTATACAAGATTTTTTTCTGTCCTAGGATCAAAGAAAGTAATGTGATACACAACATGGAGAGTGAACCAACATTTTCTCTCTTTTCTAATTCGGGAGAGGAGAAAGTGAGAGTCGAACTTTTGTTGCAGGTGTAACTGTATACGAGTAACTTGCCTAATCAATATCTGGCCACAACCCTTATGTTTAGTTATTTACATGATGTTTGACAGTGCTAGATCTGGATATAATTGGTTTTATAATATTTGAATTATATGAGACTGTTGGGTATATAGGCGATTAATATTGGTTATGCAATACGTGATACAGGTAAGATCATATGTGATATGTATAACTTCCCACCACTATTTTTGCATTGATGAAAATTTTATCCGTACAACTATGCAAGGCTCCACACGAATACCAAATAAATTTAAAGCATGCAAATGTCAATATCACATCACTTCCCAGCATTTTAGATATTATCTATTTGTGATTCGGACGTTGCTACACTTCAACGCAGCAAGCAGATATATTTCTTTCTTTTTCAGCCATTAACTTTGATGCGAGATCTTATAATTCAAGTGATTAAAATTATTTATCTCAATTTGATACTTAACTTTCATTTTGTCGAATACGAAGATAAGACCTCGAGTATATAGATAAATAATTTTAATCACTTGAATTATAAGACTACACAATATCCATAAAACCCACTAAAAATAACACTTAAGTCCACACATAAATGCCGAAAATCATAGCATTTTATGTTTCGTGATGAGGAGTGAGATGCATGAATTGAGTTTTTCTTTTAATGTTGAATAAGTATTTTATGTTTTGAGATTGATTATTATGCTTGAATGACATTTAGTATTTATATTTTTTTTATAGAATATTTTGGCTCAATAAGAATTAGTATATATGTATTGTATTATTTATAATTGGCTTATTATCACAAAACGTCCCTAAGGTGTACGAAACTATCAGATTGCATCCTTAATGTATTTTTGTGTCACTCGTGGTCCTCAAGATAAGTATGTGCGATCACAAATGCTCCCTGCCATTAGGTTCCGTCAAAAACTCCGTTAGTTTGCTGACATGACATATATATATATATATATATATCACAAAACATCCATGAGGTTCACACACCTATCACAAATGGTCCCTACGAAATTTTTTAATTTTTTAATTTAAAAATTATAAAATTTTGGTTTTCTTTTTAAAATTATTTATAAATGAAAAAACCATTTATAGAAGGATTTTAATCTTGAGGATCATTTTTGAACCCTAAACTCTTAGTTTTTTCATTTTTAAATTATTTTTTAAAAACTCCACTAGTTTGTTGATGTGGCATATATACGGAGCCCACATCTACAATAATATAATGTCACATGTATTTAAAATATAATATATATTTTTAAATTAATTTTTTTTTTAGGGACTATTTGTGATAGGTGTGTGAACTCAGGGATGTTTTGTGATATATATATATATGCCACGTCAGCAAACTAACAGAGTTTTTGACGGAACCTAACGGCATGGACCATTTGTGATTACACATACTAACTTTGAGGACCACGAATGACACCAAAAAACATTAAGGATGCAATTTGATAATTTCATAAACCTTAGGGACGTTTTATGATAATAAGCCTTTATAATTTTTTTAATTAAAATAAATCAATGTTCAAAAGGCTTACCCTCAATGTTTCAAGGCTTACGCATCGCCTTTTAAAACATTGCTTTTCAGCAAACCTAATCTGAATTTTTATGTGACAACCAGGACTGCCACGAGTAATAATTGGGGATTGAAAAAGATCCATTAAACTAAGACCAAGTTGTAGGCTGGTGGATAAACATGAAGAGTAATCTAGCATATCTCAAGTGGTGCCAGTGGCAGCGTTTTGCTGTTAAAGAGCCGCACATGATAGAATAAGAGGTGGTTTTTATCCGTTCTTTGTTGTCCATAGATCTTCTGTATGGCTTAAAGCTAGAAATCTAGGCAAAACGACAACAAAGCCAATGATATGGAATCTTCTTTGTTGTTGCCAAAACCTATGATATGTAATCTAGTATAATGATCATGGCAGAAGAATTTCTTTTTGCCCAACATCCCAACACTTTCAAAATTGAATGCCGACGACCTTAATTCAGCCACCTTTCCTTTCTAAATATTCTAGGTCTCTTTTATCAGGCTTTGCTAGCACTTCAAATCACTTAACAAAAAGAAAAAAGGAAAAGAAGAAAAGCTATATAGCACTTGAAATTGGACTTGTCTAAAGTCCAACCCAAGTGTATACGGGCCTTTGCCTTTGTGTTTATCTATTTCTTCTGGTTGGGGCCAGTGAAACATTTCTAGGATTTCTTCATTTCTTTGGGATGAATTTTGTAATGGCCAGCCTATATAAAAGTTTTTGGGCTTGAGGGAGACAATTGACCTTGATACCATACTCCTTTAAGTAATAGGATTGGGTTAGCTTAATCCAATGCCATTATTGTTGCTAAACAATGAATAGGAATATGATAAAAGGTAATCCTAGGTACTGTTTAATGTGCATTTTTGTATCATAACTTTTTTTTAGTACAAGTGATAGTCTAAATTACATGGGAGGAAGGTTTCTCACATACACTCTCACACAACTAAGATGTCATGGGGGTTTGAACTCATGACATCTTATCTGCAAGTTAAGGCCCTTTTTCACTTGGCTAGACCACGTTGGCCTTTGTATCATAACTTACTCCTATATTTGAATGTGCATTTTTTTAAAGGATAACTTATACTATATATAGTTAAGGTGGGATACATAATCCCAGTACTCCAATCGTTGACCTCATATCCAGACCCAGGAACAAGGACACAAGTGCTAATAAAGGATACTTATCGGCAATGTTTGGTAACTAAGATTTGATTGAATTAGGAAATAGGATTGGATCACATTTTGGATTGGAAATGATAAGTATCCTTTATTGGCACTAGTTTCACATGTCATGATTCCTGCTCTTGGCACTAGTGTCATACGTCATGATTCCTACTCTTGAGTCTTGGGTTTGAGGTCAAGTGGTTGGAGTAGTGGGATTAAATATCCCGCCTTTTTTTATAGGATAAGTTATCATATAAAAATGCACATAATACTTTTTTTATTTTTATTCTAGGCAATTGAATCTACTGAATTGTTGTTCAGTTATGGGAATATGGTGGGATTAGCTTGTGTCCTATCCGCATTCATTTTTTAGCACCAAACATGGCATTGGATTTAGCTAATCCAATCCTACTACTTATCATACTCACCAAACAATGTCATCATTGCCAATCCAATATAATATAATACAATCCAATCCTGTCACCATTATGAAGAGCACAAAAATGGCTAATAACATATCGATTTTGTCCTATAAAAAGTGGTCATCTTCAATCTTGAACGCAGGTTTCCTCCCTATATAGCAAGGAGCGTTTGAGTACTAAAGAATTTGTCTCCAAGTTTGGAAAGGCTTACACGATAACATTTCTCATTTGTGCATCCATATATTGTTTTTGGAAATAAATCTTAGAATAAATTGCTGGCGGCCAAAAATCAAAGGACTAAAACTATAATTGGAATAGACACAAACTCTTATTAATCCAAATATTAGGTTCTCAATGATTGGAATCTAATTATACCTTTAATTTTATATAAGAAAATGTGGTAACATTGTTAGCCTTTAGATTTCCAGGAGAATTAGGAAATGGCTTATCTAATATACACTAGCCGTGGGGAATTTGTACTATAAAATGAACCACAAGGCCCTCTTGAACTTTGTCCTGCTTCAATCAAAAGAATTCCAGAAGAAAAAAAGAACCATTTCCCCGCAGGAAACAAAAATGAGCCCTCCTATTAGAAATGTTGTTATGGCACTGCTAGTTGTGCTTTTAATTACAAGTACTGAGGCTGACGTGTTGGAAAATTGGCTCACATAAAGGATATAAGCTTCGGAGACAGAACAGGAAGCGACCGGTCGCAGGAGACTCTGCCTAAAAGCGACCGGTCGCACGAAGAATACGACCGGTCGTTTTCAGGCAGGTTCGAAGTCTGGAGCAAGAACTTCTGGGGACCAGTCGCCAGCTCATGCGACCGGTCTCTTTCGACTCTGCCAAAAAGCGACCGGTCGCAAGAGGCCAGCGACTAGTCGCCCAACACGTGTTGTTTCAAATCTGCACTGTTTCTCAACAGTTTCTTTAGTGTGCTATCATTTTCTACCCACTTGCAAGGATATTTTAAGTCACTTCAGACTTAAATGAAAGGTGGCAAGTTGCTGGGAAGCAAGGAGAGCAAATTAAGGAAAGATGTTGGCTTGTTTCAAGGTGTTCCTATCCTATGGTCCTTTATTGGGTAGCTGAACTTGTAGCTGTCATTATCTAGCCCTTTGCCTGCCTAAGGTGTGAACTACTTCAGTAAAACAAGGGCAAAACGTGGGAAGATGTGATTAGGCTTTTCTCAAGTCCAAGGGGTTGTGTATTTGAGAGAGGAGGAAGCAAGATAGAAGTGTTGGAGTGAAGTAGCTGGAAACTAGTGAGTCAAGTAGAAGAGAGAGTTCTCAAGTGTATCAAGGTGTTGAGCAAGGGTGAGAGAAAAATAGATTGTGAGGGTAGTGTTCTAAGGGGGTTTTTAGTTGTAAACCAAAGTTGTAACCTATTTTCATTAGTGAAATTTCTCAAGGGGATCACCAAGAGGATGTAGGCAAAATTTTTGCTGAACCTCTATAAACACTTGTGTCATTTGTGCTTGGTTATTTTCAGTGTGTGTGTGTAAGATTCATCCATCATTGAGTCTTGTCCATAGTCCATCAACAACAAGGTCTAAAGGGGAGTGAATTGATCCTAATTCACAACAAGTGGTATCAGAGCTGCGTTGGCAGCTGTGCTAGTTCTTCTTTTGGAGTGCTAGTGTGTTGAAGATGGCAAGTGACAAGGAAGTTGATAGTGGTGGCAGTTCACAGCAGTTGAAGCAACCACAAGCAACAAGCATGAAGGTGGAGTTAAAGCCTTTCACAGGGAAGGAGAACTTCACACTTTGGCAACGAAGGATGAAGTCAGCTCTTTGTTTGTGCCTGATAAATCACGGCCATGAGCTGGCCGAAGGAGCCCTTTCTCTCGGCCCTGGCGCTTGTTCGTAGAGGCTGAAACACAGCGTTTCGCCAGGGCATTTCGCCTTCCTTAAAGAATAAAAGAAGAAATGCTAAAGCATGATCATCTCGGCCTCAAACGTAGGCCGAGGCCGAGGCCAAACAAAATTGCGGCCAAGGCATTAAAGGCAAATCATCACGTGACAACAGGGTCCCAGGCTTCATTTAATGAAGTAGTGCCTGTTTAATGCAGCGAACCCATTGACCACAAAGTAGCATTTAATGCATGAGGAAAGGTGGGAAGTGACTGAAGTCAGGATTTGGTGATGAAGATCAGAGTGATTAGACGTGGACATTCTCACAAGGATTCTGACAGCTTGAGATGTTGGTTCACCAGCTATCCAGGCAATAAATGCGTCTCCACGGCCAGAGGTTCAAAACCCACGATCGAGAGCGGCGGCCGAGATTCACCGGGATTTCTGGAGTCTCACCACCATACTTCACGATCCCAAATGTCGATTGGACTGCCCACTTGCGCTAATCAGACTCCACAATGCTTAAATTCAGCCTCGATTACTCATCCAGGGACTCTTCCTATAAATACAAGACTCGAGCTACATTCAAAGGGTTCAACAC
>NW_018921420.1:532905-544637 GCF_002207925.1 Prunus avium
CAACAAGCATGAAGGTGGAGTTAAAGCCTTTCACAGGGAAGGAGAACTTCACTCTTTGGCAACGAAGGATGAAGTCAGCTCTTACACAACAAAATCTCCATGTTGTGTTAGTTGGCAAGGAGAAGAAGCCAACTAGCATGACAGATGATGAATAGGGAGTACTTGACGAGTTAGCTAGAGGAGCCATCGAAAACTACCTCTCCGATGAGGTGCTCATCAACGTGATGAAGGATACGGCGAAGCAAACATAGGAGAAACTCAAAGAGATGTTTGCAGGGAAGTCGCTGTCCAACAAACTCTTTCTCAAGGAAGAACTCCTAAATCTTAAAATGGAGGAGGGAGGAAATCTAATGGAACATCTAAGTAGTTTCAATAGATGTGTTGCTGACTTGCAGAGAATGGAAGTTAATTATAGTACGGAGGATAAGGCTCTCATGTTATTGACATCCTTACCTCCGTCCTATAAGCACTTCCGAACCACTCTTATGTTCGGGAAGGTTACTCTGGATTTTGAGCCTGTGGTTCAAGACATCATGAGACACCATAGGATGGCTCAACGTTCGAGAGAGAACTCTCAAGGTGAAGGTCTAGTTGCAAAGACCGGAGAGAGAGGCTGTTCAAAGAAGCGTGAAGGCAAGAAAGGCAACAGAGGAATGTCCAAATCCAAGGCAAAAGACGGTTGTTTCGAATGTGGGTCAAAGGAGCATTGGAAAAAGAATTGCCCCATATGGAATGAGAAGAAGAACAAAGGGAAGAATGCAGCAAACACAGCTGAGGAAGTCACAGAGAGTGATGGTGAGCTTTTATGTGTGAGTAGCAATGTTAAAATAAATGCATTGGCTAATTCTTCAAGTTGTTTCTCTTCCGATTGGATTTTGGATTTCGGATGCTCATACCATATGTGCTCAAACAATGAGTGGTTTGACACGTATGAGAAAGAAGATGGTGGTGAAGTTATGATGGGGGATGGCTCAATTTGTAGAGTCAAAGGCACCGGTACAATCAAGGTGAAGATGCATGATGGGGCTGTTAGGACGCTTGGAATGGTAAGGCACATTCCAAAGTTGCGTAAGAATCTCATTTCCGTTGGAACTCTTGATAAGAATGGTTATTCATTTAAAGCCAATGGAGGGAAACTCATAATCTCAAAAGGTTCACTTGTGGTTATGAAGGGAGAAGTTCAACCTAATTGCCTATATAGATTGTGTGGTACAACAATTACAGGTGGAGCAGCTGTATCCACAAGCAAGGACTCGGAAGATGAAACTCAGCTTTGGCATTTGAGGCTAGGGCATATGAGTGAGAGGGGTATGCAAGAACTACATAACAGAAAGTTGTTGAAAGGTGTTCAAAGTTGCAAGCTTGAGTTCTGCAAATATTGTACCATGGGAAAGCAATCAAAGGTGGCTTTCAAGCAGCGAAACAAAGAGGAAGAAAGCACGGGTGTGCTAGACTATATTCACACGGATGTATGGGGGCCATCACCGGTTAAATCAAAGGGTGGAGCTCGCTATTTCGTGACTTTCTTAGATGATTTTTCAAGGAAGGTGTGGGTCTATTTCATGAAGGAGAAATCCGAAGTCTTCACCAAGTTCAAGGAGTGGAAGGCAGAAGTAGAGAACCTAACCGGAAGAAAGATCAAGATCCTAAGGAGTGACAATGGTGGTGAATATAAAGACAGCAAGTTCCTTGAGTTTTGTAAAAATGAAGGCATTAAGAGGCACTTTACTGTGAAGAAGACGCCCCAACAAAATGGAGCTGCGGAAAGGATGAATAGAACTCTCACGGAGCGTGAGAGATGTATGAGGATTCATGCGGGATTGCCCGAGTCATTTTGGGCGGAGTCAGTTAACCACGCTGCCTATTTGGTTAACCGATCGCCTTCTAGAAATCTTGAGTTCAAATGTGCAGAGGAGGCATGGTCTAATAAGTCAATTGATTATTCAAATCTTAAGGTGTTTGGATGCAGTGCATATGCACTTATTCCTAGTGATGAAAGGTCCAAGTTGAAGCCAAAATCCCTTGAATGCATTTTCATCGGTTTTGAGAGTGGTGTGAAGGGCTACAAGCTATGGGATCATGTGAACCAAAAGAAGATGCTCAGCAGGGATGTTGTGTTTGATGAGAAGACTATGCCTATGAACAAAGTCAAGAATTCAGAGGCAAAGGAGGATGTTGTTGAGAGAGAAACAACCATTGAAGTTCCACTCAATAAGGTGTTTAGGGAAACTTCACAAGAACAGCCAACTGAAGACGTTCAAGAGGAGGTGGAGTCCGACATTGAGGAGGAAGATGCTGGGCAACAACAACAAATTCAAGAAGAAGAAGAGGCTCAAGAACAGGTGGAGCCATCATCTATAGCTCGGTCCAGGCCCAAGAGAACCATCAAACCACCTCAAAGGTTTGGATGGGATAAGGACGCAGTTCACTATGCCCTAAATGCTAGTGAAGAAGAACCAACCACGTTCCAAGAGGCTGTTGAGAATGAGGAACGGGAAAGTTGGATGGAAGCTATGATGCAAGAGATGGAATCTCTACACCAAAACTCAGTTTGGGAGTTAGTTCCTAAACCCAAAGGTCAAAAGGTTATTGGCTGCAAATGGGTGTTTATGAAGAAAGAAGACATGCATGGGAAAAGAGCCACCATATTCAAAGCTCGGTTGGTGGCCAAAGGATACTTGCAAAAGGAGGGAGTTGATTATGATGAAATTTTCTCTCCGGTTGTGAAACATACTTCTATACGGCTACTACTCTCCTTAGTAGCTCAAGAGAACATGGAGGTGGAGCAAATGGATGTGAAGATTGCATTTCTCCATGGGGACTTGGAGGAAGGTATCTACATGAGCCAACCTGTTCGTTGAAGCAAGCAAAGAAAATCTGGTTTGTAGGTTGAAGAAGTCTTTGTATGGGCTGAAGCAATCTCCAAGACAGTGGAACAAGTGCTTCGATTCTTTCATGATGAAGATTGGGTATAGAAGATGTGAATCAGATTGTTGTGTATACACTCATGCATTCAAGGATGAGTAGTAGGGTTCAAACACCAAAACAAGCCTCCCACGGAGCAACTTATTTTCTTCTGTAATGCACTTTCAATATCTTTACTTGCTTTCCTAGGAGTAGTGTTAGGTTGTAAGCAGAATCCATTCATCAATATATCATACGACCCTTGATTTTCAAGGCGCCGGAGCACCATCTCAGTTTGTTCGTTCACTCACCCCATATATCACACGACCGTCGCTCCCTGAGCAGCGCGCCGGAGCACCGCCCAAAACCCACCACCAACACCATCACTCGACGGCCTTGTAGTTCAGGCCGTGAACCTAACAGCCGAGACCAGTTCCTCTCTCGGCTACAATCGTTTGACCAGCAAGACAGATCAAACAGGCGCATCATTCACCCATCCAACACTCACCTAAACATCAACGCACGGTAAACCGTGCTGGCACGCCCGCGCACAACCGCACCGCACCCAAAAGCAGGAAACCCCGTGTTAACGCACATCCCCTCGGCCCGGAACTCCAGGCCGTGAGATTTGCGCGGCATACAGACACAACATAACTTTCGTAAGTACATCTGCTAGTTGATACTCGGATGATATAAACGGAAAAGAAACAATCTCAGCATCCACCTTCTCTTTAGTAACTCGTACCTTGAGCCATCCCACAATACTCGGCTTCGACACTAGATCGAGACACTACTTTTTGCTTTTTACTCCAAGTAATAAGATTACCACCAACAAATGTGAAATACCTAGACGTAGAACGTCTATCAGTGATTGAACCAGCCCAATCAGCATCCGTCGTACATCCTTCCACATATGTATGACCATACTTGGAAAACATTAATCCCTTGCTAGAAGTTACTTTCAGATACCTCAAAATACGCATCACAGCTCCCATATGATCTTCACTAGGAGAATACATAAATTGACTCACGACACTCATTGCATATGCAATATCATGACGTGTATGAGCTAAATAAATAAATTTCCCCACAAGTCGTTGATAACGCTCTTTATCAGTAAGGACTTGATCAGGATACAACTCCAACTTATGATTTTGTTCACTAGGGATATAAAATGCAATGTCACAAAGTGAAAAAATAAAATAAAATATGTTTACGCGAATGTTGGAAATGGGAAGAGATCAAAATTCACATGGGAGTTATCTTGTGCCATGCCTTATTCACCACCAAATTTGTAGTCCCGCATTGGGTTGTGTCTTTAACAGATACATGTTCCAACATGTCAGTATGTCAATTTAAACATCATTAATCCTCATACCGTGAATAATATCGACTTCGCAGGACATAGCACTATATTTGTGTGCATTTCCTGAGAGATAAACACACATAATTTGCCAGAAATAAAATTCCTGGTAGGGGTGATATTCTTTTTCAACGACATTGCAATCCAGCAAGCCTCTCTCTGCACAAAGAGTAAGTGTTTCATTATTATTTGTTATTTAATTTCATGTTTTTATTTCATTCCGTATTGCTAGATTATTTATTTAATTAGTAGAATAAATTATTATTATAAAACTAATTGTTGTTTCGTCAACAATATTATTAGAAAACTATGCCCACGAGATCAAATTTTTTTTTCCTTTTTTAACCAATAGATATATAATATATATTACATACAAACATTTTAATGTACCGGAATATTATCATAAAACTGTCCTCACGAGATCAAAAGATTTTTCCTTTTTTAACCAATAGATATATAATATATATTACAAACCAACATTTTAATGTACCGGAAGGAGGATCATATACAAGTGCTAAGGGGTTTCGTTTAAAATGTTAAATTTGACCAACCCCGATATGGTTCACTATAGTCACCCTAAGAAATGGAGATAATAATGGATGACGGTGGCTGATGGAAGTGATTAAGGTATGATATAAGAAGGCTGATGAAGTAATTGAATCATGATTAGAAGGTAATTAACAATACTTAAGCTTATTAAATTTTAAATATAACCCTATCAAATTTCTCAAAAATCATCAGGACATGATGTAGGTGATTAAGGCATGATGGAAGCTGACGGAGAAAATTGAGGCATAATTGAAAGCCACTCTTTGGATATAAAAGCACACAGTTGAACGTTCCGAGCAGTAGACTCTTAAAAGAACAAAAAAAGATAAAAAGAAATCCGAGTGCTAGAAAAATGAGGGGATCAACAGTTCTGCTGTTGCTTGTCTTAGGGTTTATAGGCCAAAATGGCCACTGCATTGATATCTTCCCTGGAAAAAAGCACTTTGTGCGAATTGTGAACCAGCTCGAGAAGGAACACCTCGACTACCATTGTCGATCGGCAGACGATGATCTTGGCCTTCGCAGCCTTCTCCCCAATGGGGAGTGGGAGTTTGGATTTCGCAATGACTTCCTCAAGACACACTGGGACTGTGATTTTTGGTACGCAAATTACAGTGCTCATTTTCGAGCGTTTGCCCTGGATGATGATTTTTTGGAAAAATGTGGTGGGGCCCACTGCATATGGGCGGCCAGAGAGGATGGAATATCCTTGTATAGCATCACAGAGAACGAATGGTATATAGAGTTGGGCTGGACAGAAAACAAACCACACCTTTAAGAAGATATATGATGAGATGTGTGCCAAGTCATATGGTTTTGCTAGTTTTCTGTTTCTTTTCTTTTGTTTTTGTTTTTAAATTCTCCGTTACAATTGCTAGGTTTTTTTGTTCATCATACGACAAGGAAAATGTCGGCCATTGGGATCTTATTGTATGCAGTAAGAGGAAATGTTTTTGTTTTCATTGTTATTTCTTTTTTGCTCGGTCTTCTTTCTCATTCAAGTTTTTACATTTTTTTCTTGGATCATGACTTAATCATGAGCAGAAAATGGGGTATATATACTCGGTAGATATAAGTTATAACGAAATAATAGTCATGATGTTTCTTTTTCTAATTAAACGAGGAGTTCAAATCCTCTGCTGAACTGTAGTCCTTTATGTGTTGAATTAAGTAATTATATATGTCCAAACTATGTTATTTTAAGCGACTATTAAAATGTAATAGCATTATTGCTAATTTTTTAATACAAAACTTTAAATGCTAGGGGCTTGTAGCTCAATTGGTTAAGAGCATTTATCCTACACTAGAGGTCCTAGGTTCGGTTCCCCCCTCCCAATATCTCTTGTATAAAAAACATATTAAACCCTAAATCAAATTTCAGAAACTAGTTCAAAATTTTTAACATGCTCAACCATTTGAATGGTTAAAATTGACTCAAAATTGAAAAATCATATCTAAAGCTCGAAAAACTATTATATGCTAGTAGTTGGATTTTCTATTTAGACCCACACTTTTCTTTGTTCATCCCCATACTTAAATCATTAAGCTCTTAAGTTTTATTATTGTGTAAAAAGATAAAAAAAACGTCATTCAACTTAATACTTAACCCTAGTACATCTATACACACACCCCACCACTCTCCATATTAAGTTTTAGAAAAACACAAACTCCTCTACACCCTATTGCTAGATTACTCTTCTATTTCAATTCAAGAAACCTACTACACTCTTATTTTCTCTTCACAAACCCTAAATACTGTATGCAAAGAGTGGCTTCTATGTCGTCAATTAAGGTATGTAATGTGAGATTATTTCTTGGTTGGGACTCCTCCCAGAATTATTAAGTAATAATGTGAGGTTGAGATGAACTTAGAGTGGTGAGGGGCAAGATAGCGGAGTTTGGGGTGTGAGGCTGATGAGTTATTTATTTATTTATTTTCTGATGGGTGTGTATTTAAGAGTAATTTGGGAAGATAGTGTGGTTTTCTTAGAAATTGTGAAATTTGAATTAGAAGTTGGGGGGAACTTAGAATATGGAGTGATAAAAAGAAGTGTGGGGTTAAATAGAAAAACTCTATATTATCCTTCATGAAATAACATGTCTATGTCTATTTGCTCATTAAATAATATTTTTTTAGAAGCTCATTAAATGATATTTAGTTCAACATGAAATTAGTAATTGTATGTAGTCTAAACTTGAAACCCCAATATATTTTGGAATTCAAAATTTTTCAGAATATCGAGATACAGTCTAATTCCAATCCAACTTTTTTCAAAATTTTCGTATCGAAATCGGATTTCCAATCCGACTTGCAAGTTGCACCTCTAGTCCTATTGGACGTCACACCACATTATTAACTATAATCGGCTGTTGTGAATTATAATGTTTACTTTCTGTCGAAACAATTTTTTCTAGAATATGCATACAACGGGGATAACATCTATATTTCTTTTGTAAGAAAAATATATTATAGATTTCCATTTGTTAAAAAAAAGTAGCGACCTGAAGAGCAGGTTTTCTTGTCCATTAGGTAGCAAGGCAGGAATCTCATATATCTGATTCGGGAAGGTTACATACCAAAAAACATTTGCGTCCATATTACATTAACCGTTTCTTTTAAAATGCTTAATTTATATTCCGTTGTTACTTAAGATGTTTAAGCTGCATTCCGCTATACTATATATGAAAAGAAAGACAACGGTTTTGTGTGTGAGACTTGGGGAGAGAGTGAAAAATCTTTTTCGAGTACAAGCGATTGGGAGGGGAGGTTTTTACACAAATATATTTACAAAGGAAAAAAAATAAAGAAAAAAATATAATGAAAAAAGGTTGGCTCGTTGAAACTGGGGAAGAGCTCCTCTTTGCAACCAATGAGGTTTTGACACTTGTCAAATTTTTTTGTTCTATTTTGTTGAAACTTTGTCTGACAAGTGTCAAAACTCCATTGGTGTTAAAGAGGAGCTCCTCCTCAATTTTAAAGAGCCAAGCCAAGAGAAAATCAAAGTTCATGGGGGTGATTAAGGGATGACAGTGGTTGATGAATCTGATGGGGAGAAATAAATAAGGCACATGATTGGATAGCTGATTACGCTTACTATAATTTGAATTATCCAATCAAATTCCTCAGAAATCAAGGGTGATTGAGCATGATTGAATAGCTAATTCAGCTTATTATGATCTTTCGAGTATCCAATCAAATTCCTCAGAAATCATGGCTGATTGAGATGATTAAAGGAGGTCTGATATGTCTGCTGCTTAAATCAAATCCCTCAGAAATCATGGCTGATTGAGGTGATTAGTTAAGCTGATTTAGAGAACAGAGGCATAACTGGAAGACAATTAACAGTAGTTTAGCTGGTCATTTTTAGATTATACCCTATAAAAATTCCTCAATAACGACTATTGATGGCAATGATCAAGGCATGACTCTTGAGGCTGATGGAAGTAAAATTCAAGCTCATGGAGAAAACTGAAGCATGATTGAAAAGCATATCCTTCGCTATAAAAAGCACACAGCAAGAGCGCAATGCACAGAGTGGACCAAATTATATGTCGACTACCATTAGAAAAATGAAGGGATCAACCCCAAGATGGCAGCTGCACTTTTTTTCGGTCTTGCTTGCCCTAGCCTTTGTTGGTCAAATTAGCTGCTTTAATCCGCATCCAATCCCCGGGAGAAAGCACTTCGTCCGTCTTGTTAACAATCTCCAAAACAGGCAACTTTTGGTTAAGTGTGGATCCGAAACTCCATATGATCTTCTTGGTGAGCATCTTCTTGGCACCAATGAGGAGTATGAATTTGGATTTCGCATGAACCTCTACCGCACTAAATTTTACCGCTGTGATATGTCCTACTCCAATTACCATAATCGCTTCGAAGCATTTACAGCCACTAAACATTTTCTGGAAAAATGTGGCGGAGTTCATTGCATATGGAGGGCGCAAGAGGATGGGATATCCTTGTACAACAGCAAGCATGATCAGTGGTCTCTGATGTACCGTTGGGAAATACAGAGAATTTAATAGATGAAGAAGATGATGAGACCCCAAGCTTAGCTTTCTTTCTGTGTTAATGTACCTAAACAAATAATTTGATATTAATGGCTTTGTTTCCCCCTGTTATCTTGTTTTTGAATATAAGCGATAGTCTAAACTATGGATCCAGATCCTCTGCTCTGATTTTCTCTGTCATGATTTGCTTTACTTTTGTTCTCCATACACTTCTTCATTAAAATTTAATTTAAGGGATTTAAGTTGACACATCATCCTAAAACAAAACCCAATTTACTCCTAATTAAAAGGGAAAAAAAATGTGAATTTACCATATTATCCTCATTTAATTAATAATTTCAATTCTTAATGTTTGAATTAACCAATGACATTTTCTGGTATTTTGAATGTTTCACCATTCTCTGCCTTTTGGTTTATATTAATTTGCAACATATCCAAAGTACATATTAATTTTCCACTATATGATATTTTAATATAATTTCTATAACATATGTTATTCTTATTCAATAATATGTGAGAATTATTTGTATAAGATTTGAATTTTATGTGTCTTACTGAAAATTTTGTAAAAAATACGTGTACAAAACATTAGAAATACATATGTACATGTACAATACGACTATTGTATGTTTACTTTTTTTTTAAAACATGAGACGTGTATAGAACACGAATGTATTGTTGAAAAATACGTATATATATATACATATGTAAAAGACTATAGCCGCTTTTCTATACTATTTATTAAAGGCAATTTAAAAAAAAAACCCAGTAACTCCCCTTGGCTATACTATTTTTATAAAAAAAATTTGAAAAAAAATGGAGTATAGCCGCACGGCTATACTTTTCAAAAGCGAAAACAGAGCAGCCCCCGGGAATCTGTTGGCATGCGCACCACGCTATACTTTTGCCACTTCAAATGGTCGGGTAAGTTGCAGTATTTCGATATTTATAAGGCTGACAAGGATGACTCTACCAAATGTTGTTTGTATGGTCCTAACCCTCCAAATTGTTATGTTTATGTAGCCATTGTTCACAGTGAATAAAATTAATCCGTTCATCTAATGTTCTGATTCTTGCTTTATCTTCATGTTCACTGATATCTTTGATTTTATCTTGAAATCAAATCTTCACGTAAGCCAAAAAGAAAATAGCATTCTTTATATTTAAAAATGTAAATAAATAAAAAATGTTCCGTAGTGGGTATTAAGTTTGAAAGCCCATTTGGTGGGTTTTAAGTAAGCCCATGTGGCCCACTTTTTATTGGTGGATTACGGTTTCCAAGTTAGCTAACCATATATATACATCTTCTCACTTACTTTCTATACGTACTTCCATATTTGGTAAGAGAGAACTCTCGCTCTTGTTTGGGTAGAGGTCACTATCTGGAACCGTTTGATAGAGCCAGAAATATCTAAGGTGAAGGAATTGTGACACATAATTTTGTATGTGAAATAAATCTTCTCTTTTTGTTTTTGATGTGAGTTTGTCTGTTGTAGCATTGTTGACGTGAGTCTCCTAATTAATCAAGGAGAATTATTTCCTTGATTAATTAAGGGATTTACTTTCCCATTCCATTTAGTTGACAAATCTGTGTATAATTATGAGATACTTTCCTAATTCCTGTTTGAATCTTATTCCTTGTAAAGCACTCTGTAAACCCATATATATACCTCCTTATGGAGAAGAATAAAGCATCTGAACATATTGAAAACCCGTATTCATATTTTAGCTTGGTATCAGAGCAATCGATCCTAGGTTGTCTCTAAATCCTAGTATTGAATTTCTCGAAACCCGAATCCCTCGTATCGAATTCCTTGAAACACGAACCCGTATCCTCGTATCCTGAATCCTGAATCCTGAATCCCGAAACCCTAAACACAACCCGAAGCCCTAAACACACTCTGAATCCTGAATCCTGAATCCCGAAACCCTAAACACAACCCGAAGCCCTAAACACACTCTGAATCCTGAATCCTGAATCCCGAAACCCTAAACACAACCCGAAGCCCTAAACACACTCTGAATCCTGAATCCTGAATCCCGAAACCCTAAACACAACCCGAAGCCCTAAACACACTCTGAATCCTGAATCCTGAATCCCGAAACCCTAAACACAACCCGAAGCCCTAAACACACTCTGAATCCTGAATCCTGAATCCCGAAACCCTAAACACAACCCGAAGCCCTAAACACACTCTGAATCCTGAATCCTGAATCCCGAAACCCTAAACACAACCCGAAGCCCTAAACACACTCTGAATCCTGAATCCTGAATCCCGAAACCCTAAACACAACCCGAAGCCCTAAACACACTCTGAATCCTGAATCCTGAATCCCGAAACCCTAAACACAACCCGAAGCCCTAAACACACTCTGAATCCTGAATCCTGAATCCCGAAACCCTAAACACAACCCCGAAACCCTAACCATTTTCCTTCCGCTGCCATGGATATCGTTTCCCAAACCACCGAATCCACTTCCTCATCTGCACCCAACTGCCTTTTTTCCTTTTGATAAAGGAACTAACTCCCAAGTAGCATTCTTATTCAAGGCTTCCATCTCAACATGCATTGCATCTACCCAGTTTTGATCAAATAGAGCATCCTGCAACTTAGTTGGCACACATACACTAGATAATTGACTAAATATGATGCATATGACTTAGATAAACGATGAGTTGACATATAATGGTTAATGAGATATTTAGACTTGGCATGTATATCAGGAGAATATTGTACTTTAGGTTTCCCACGGGTAGTACGTGGGGGCAAAGAATAGGTATGCATATCAGTAGAAAGTATCTCATTATCACAACTTGATTGAGGCAATGGCAGGGCAGAGGGGGGTATATTATCAATTTCATCTGTACGAGAGTCGCCAATATCACTGTTATGTCCTTCTGAGA
>NW_018921420.1:548455-572287 GCF_002207925.1 Prunus avium
TATATATGGGTCACGGGTGTTACTAGACAACTCATCAAAAAATTTAGCATCATAAGTCATATGATTAGAAGCACCAGTGTCAATTATCCAAGTATTAGAGCCAGTACCTGGAATAGAGTTAGAAACACGCAAATTTACAGAAGCAGCAGCAGGACCAACAATGGAATTATCACCCATGATTGTAGCAGAAACTCAACAAATAACGCAGGGTATACAACAGATCACAGCACAGACACAAATATGGCAGATGCACGAAGACAACAGAGGCACAAACACAGTAGAGGTAGATGCACGAACACAGTAGAGGCACGCAGTAAAGGCACGAACACGACAGAGCACAAGGCACAAACACAGTAGAGGGAGATGCACGAACACAGTAGAGGCACAAACACGACAGAGCACACAGCGGAATACGACAAAGGCACAGACACAAGAACCCTAAAAGAAATTAGGGCACACAGTAGAACACGGGTGGGCACAACACACACAGGTCACCAGAAAGTCGGCTCTGATACCAAGTCAAACAATATGGGTATAATATTTTCAGATATATTTCATTCTCCGAAAGAAGGTATTTATAATACAGGTTACAAACCCTAGTAGGGTTTAATTAGGAAATAAGTGGAATCCTAATTACATAATACCTACACAAAATGAAAAAATAAATAAAACCCAAATAGAATAGGACTCGCCAACATGTCAAGTGTTGGGAAGGGTGATGAGGGTACGTCTTGGGTTAAAGTGTTGAGCAAAAATATATCCATAAAATTCCTCCAAGTATATAGAAAACAACCAAATATGAAAACAAAATTAGCGTTCTTTTGCTATAAAAGCATAAAGCTAGAAGCCTAGAATGTCCATACTGAGGGCATGAAACAAAGGGAGGGAAAAGCAATGCGGCAGTGGTACTATTTTCTTGTGCTCTTCTTGGCTTTGGCATTTGCCCTAAATATCTGCTCTGGTCTTCCCGTCATGACAAAACGCTTTGGGCGGATTGTTAACTTGCTCGACAACAAGCAACTTGTCTACCATTGCCATTCAAAAGATGATGATCTCGGTCAACGTACTCTTGCTCCCCAGCAGGAGTGGGAATTTAAATTTCATCTCGACTTCGAGACCATTTTTACCTGTGATTTTTGGCACTCAAATAACCACCATGCTCATTTCGATGTGTTTTATCCCAGTAACTAAGTTTGTTCACAGGTGTGGCGGGGCCCATTGCATATGGAGAGCAGAAGAGATTGGACTCTCCTTATATCACATCAAGACTGGTCTCTGGGAAAAATCTTATGATTGGGAAATATATGGAAAAACATTATGAGTAAAATCTAAGTATTGTATAACTTGGGATCCTAGATTGTACAACCACAGTAAATTATAATAAAAGGGATATGTTCTTGTTTTTTTTTTTTTTCTTGTCATCTTCATTTCACATTCTCACATGTCAAAATTTCAAGTCTAATACTTGAACAATACATGTTATGTGACGTGGAGCACTTGTAACTCTGATATTATGAAAGAAGTTGAAACTCCGCCTAAAAAAACTCCGCCTAAAAACCAATTGACAATCAGAGTTGTAGAGATCTCTAAAGAGAAAGCTCAAAATATTGTCTTTGCTACATATTTGAGTTGGCTGTGGTTGTGACTCGTCTTGGGGTTAGTAATTGAGAGGAGCAGATCCACTGTCCCCAAACCCATGTCCCTCTGTGTCCCTTGCTTAATTGAATGACATATGTTCTTTTACTTAACCAACTATATATTAACATTGTTAACTCTGTTAAAACATAATTAAAATGTAAAGGAAAAATAACACTCCAAGCCCATTTGGCCACCTCCTTGCACCATCTCTCCTTCAGCACACACAAATTATATCCTCCAGGGTTAACATTGTTACCTCCATCACCATAATCTCTTAAATCGCTCTCGACTCACCTAGACTATTAAGAAATTATTTCTCATAAATATTACACAAACATTCCTAATTCATTTGGGGCTTTTTCGGTGTGAGATTCTCACCACAAGTAGTGTAGAGGCCATGATTGGATCAATCAGAAGGAAAAAAAACCACAATGTAAAGCTAGTGAATTTAAAATGAGTTCAACGATATTGAAGACTACAATGAAATTCTCTAAACAAATTTGGGGTAATTATATGTCTCGTGTGGTGTTACTTGAATCGGGGCAATCGAAAAAGTTTGCAGCACATATTACCAATTGAGCAAGCTTGAGTCGCACTATATTCCAAGGGCATATCAATCATCTCGTTTCAATTCCAAAGCCTATTGATTTTCAAAATTTAAGAAGAAGGTATTTTCTTTAAAATAATAATATAAAATGTTTCAAAATAGGTTTTTTTTTCAATGTTTCAACAAAAAATGAAGGGAAGAGAAGCAATGCGCAAGCTGTACCATTTTCTGCTCTTGGCTTGCTTTGGCTTTTGGCCCAAGCAGCTGCGATTTCTTTCCTGGGAAAAAGCACTACGTGAGAATTGTTTACAAGCTCTCCACCCAACAACTTACCTACCACATTCGATCATATGATGATGATCTTGGTTATCGTAGCCTTAATCCCAATGATGTGTGGGAATTTAAATTTTATCTTGACTTGGATATAAATTTTACCTGCAATATGTCCTACCCGAATTACCATGTTCATTTTGATGTATTTTATAATAATATGATGGCCATCAAGTCTCAACAGTGGGAGAAAAGTACAACTGGACAGCAATAAATTAGAGCATGAAGATGTGCTGAGGAAAATGTTTGTTGCTGTTGTCTGTTGAATATTGTAGAGGGGAAATGTTGTGCCTTGGAGTCCTGTTGTACCTCACAAAAATTATAATAAAGGGGACATCTTTTTGTTTTCCTTGTCATGTTTATTGCATGTTTCACTTTGGTTCTTATCATTTTTATTTTTTTTGCCAATTGGTTCTTATCATTTTTATTTTGAGTTTTGACAATTTAAGTCCTACAGTTTAGTTTGGCTTGCCTTATTTTTCACTTTCGTTCTTATGGTAAACATTTGTATGGACATTCCATTTGGTCCATTTGGTGCTTATTTGACACAACAGCAAAAAACCTAATTAAGGGCGGCCCTTTTGATAATCATTTCAAGTTTAGCTTTTAGTTTTCATTTATTGTGCTAAAGTATAGAGAAAAAAGAAGGATAATGGAATTGAGAATGGGATTGAGAAGAGAACGGGACTGCTAAATTATAACACAAATTAAAGATTGGCTACTGAATTGGGACAATGGTAAAAATTGAAGTATCAAATTTGATTCTCGACAAAATATAAAATTTGAAAAAAAAAGAAAAACACGAAAAAATAAAATCATTTCGACTATATGAAAATATTAATTATATTTCCAAAAGGACAAATATCCATTCAAATTAAGAAATAATTAGCACTATTGTTTCTAAACGTGCCAAATTGTTAATCGGAAGCATCAATTTCGCGATGGTCGACTTTTGTGTCGTCAGATTGTCATAAGTTGTCATTCTGTCTGAATCAATCCTTTATGCAGTTTTCCATAAAAACATGCACGTGTATGACAATAATTTTCATTTATGTCCGGTGTATGCATTACTCAAAATATATATGACAAGATTATAACCAAATATGAAAACCAAATAATATAATTTTGCTGTAAAAGCATATGTAGGCAGATTTGCAAATGCAAGAAGCAAATGAAGGGAAAAGCAATGAGGCAGTTGTTCTATTTTGTGCTCTTCCTTTCTTTGGCATTTGACCCAAGAAGCTGCTTTGGCTTCTGGCCTTGGAAAAAGCACTTTGTGAGAATTGAGAACAAGCTCGACAACCATCAACTAAACTAACATTGTGAATCCATAATGGACGATCTTGGCTATCGCATTCTTGCTCCCCAGCAGGAGTGGGAATTTAAATTTCGAGCTAGCTTGGACACAATTTTTACATGCTCAATGTGGTACGCGAATTACATCGTTACGCTTGATGTGTTTTATCCAAGTGATGCGTTTATTGACAGGTGTGGGAGCTCATTGCATATGGAGACCGCAAGAGAGTGGAATCTACTTATTTCACATCAAGACTGGAGAGTGGGAGAAAATGTATGACTGGAGAACAAGAACATGAAGATGATGATGATGATGGGGAAAATATTCTTTACTTAGTAGGATTGCTGTCTGCTGAACCCCTAGACGGGTGCATTTTTGCTCATCACTTTAACCATAGGTGTACCCTCACCACCATCCTCAATGCTTGACACGTGTCCATAGACATAACCATAGTTAACTTTTGCTTTGTATTTATGGAATCATGATTACACCTATGGACACGTGTCAAGCATTGAGGATGGTGGTGAGGGTACACCTATGGTTAAAGTGGTGAGCAAAAATGCTCCCACCCCTAGACATGTATGCTTTCATTCTGTTGTACCTCAAAAAATTATAATAAAGGGGATATGTACGTGTTTTCCTTTTTCTCCTCATGTTTACATTTTTTCTTGATCTTCTTTTCCACTATAATAATTAGGTTTTTCTTGAAAGCAAATCTTCATGGAAGCCAAACAATAAATTTGATATAGAAAAATAAAAACGGATGCATTCATTAGGAATAATCCAGGCCTTTTTTACCCCTAGACATGTATGCTTTCATTCTGTTGTACCTCAAAAAATTATAATAAAGGGGATATGTACGTGTTTTCCTTTTTCTCCTCATGTTTACATTTTTTCTTGATCTTCTTTTCCACTATAATAATTAGGTTTTTCTTGAAAGCAAATCTTCATGGAAGCCAAACAATAAATTTGATATAGAAAAATAAAAACGGATGCATTCATTAGGAATAATCCAGGCCTTTTTTAGGGTCAATTTAGGCCAATTAACGGGATAGTTTGACTTTTTTTAATGCCCATTTACCCTGCCAAGAGAAACGGGTAGCAACAAAAAAGTAAGAGGTAATACCCCTTTTGTTTCTTTCTCTAAAATTTCCATCTGCCTCAGTGATGGTGGTTCTCCTTCCTGTTCTTTTTTCTCAACCCAAAAAAAAAACTTTAATTCCCTTTATTTATTTACCTTATCTATATGAGTGATTTATTCTTCTTCTTTTTTTGACTTCCAATATTGCAGTTTGTTTGTTTATTTTTTTGGTGTGTGATTAGATATAGATTCGGTTTTTGAAGATTTTTAACCTATATGTTGGGATTAGACATATTAAATTGGACAACAATACAATATATTGTGTCTTATAAGTCTAATCTAAAGGGATGAGACTCGACTCATAAGGACTCACTTGAACTCAACTCCAATCCAATTCAAGTCGAGCCACCAAATGAGGCCTTAAGGAATAACGAATATGTAATATAGAACCGTTTGCCCAAAAGTATTGCTAAATCTCAAGACACCCATATCATCAATATCATGTAACAAAATGGGTAAAACAGCGTGAGCGCCACATATTGCTTTAAGCAGGCATGCATATTGAAAAAAAAAACTAGCTAACTACTTCATTATTTCTAGGAAAAACTTTATTTGCATGCATGTGGTCCTAAACAAAACCAAACAAGTCCACAGTGCAATTTGCCGTACTGATTTTCAGTGAGCCCATGTAAACTGCAACTCCAACCTCTTATGCGCCTCGATGAAGAGATACAAGCCATCCTGCTTCACACGCCAAGCGCAGAAATTTCTGGAACACCTAGTTGAATCTCTTTGAGCATCAAAGATGTCGAAATGCCCATTTACATTTCCCCAACTCATGTCACAAGACAACACAGTACTAGGGTTGACGTTCCAGGTAAATTCGTGTAAAAATAGGATCGAATGCTGGCTTGGATCCACACCGGTGGCTTGGCACTGAACATTCAGATTGGTGTTTTCGGCCAAGTCGTTAAAAAGGGTCACCCGAAAATCAGCCATTGAGCTGCATATGGACAGGGACAGTAGAAGGAGAAGCAGAAAACTTGGCAGTTTGTTCATTTTTGTACTGTTTCAGAACCTTAGAGGAGATTGTAGAAAATATATTTCCTTGTATTTGACATATTACACAAAGTCCCTATTTATGCTAGTACAGGATATCTACTTAAGGTAGGAAATAATATAGACATGAATACAATCCAATTTACAGCAGGAAAGGCTAATTGCTAGGAGAAGATTGTGAAGTTGACTTCTGTGTAGGCTAGGGAAGGAAAGCTGCGTTAACATTTTTCATTTTTTCAATTCCTCCTCAAATTTTAGCTAAGGAGGTGGTTTAGGGAGCTCCTTGTAGATGCTTTGATAAAGGAGATATATACGTGTTTTCCTTTTTCTCTTCATGTTTACATTTTTTCTTGATCTTCTTTTCCACTATAATCATTAGGTTTTTCTTGAAAGCAAATCTTCATGGAAGCCAAACAATAAATTTGATATAGAAACATAATTACGGATGCATTCATTAGGAATAATCCAGGCGTTTTTTAGGGTCAATTTAGGCCAATTAACAGGATAGTTTGACTTTTTTTAAAGCCCATTTACCCTGCCAAGAGAAACGGGTAGCAACAAAAAGTAAGAGGTAATATCCCTTTTGTTTCTTTCTTCTCTAAAGTTTCCATCTGCCTCAGTGATGTTGGTTCTCCTTCCTGTTATTTTTTCTCAACCCAAAAAAAAAAAACTTTAATTCCTTTTATTTATTTACCTTATCTATATGAGTGATTTATGTTTCTTCTTTTTTTGACTTCCAATATTGCAGATTTTTGTTTTTTGTTTTTTTGGTGATTAGATATAGATTTTTAACCCTATATGTTGGGATTAGACATATTAAATTGGACAACAATATGGCTAATGTGGCAATTTGACATTTACACAGCTTTATACTCCACCCAATATGTCAAATTAAATTATTATTTTATTACATTTTAGTGTTGATTTATTTTTAATTAAAAAGAAAAGAAAAGAAAAAATAATAAAATATTCATTTGACATCTTGCTTTTGGGATGTCAAAAATAACATCTCAACCTCCAACCTTCATTTCACATCAGCTTTGACATATCGGTTGGAGTGATGTGAGATGTTATTTCTAGCTGTTAAACGTCTATGTGGCACTTTTGACACATCGGTTGGAGATGCTCTAGGAAGATGTCAAATACCAAACATCAAATTTAAATTTGATGGCTGATGTGGCAATTTGACATCTTACATAGCTTTACACTCCACCCGATATGTCAAATTAAATTACTATTTTATTACATTTTAGTGTTGATTTATTTTTAATTAAAAAGAAAAGAAAAGAACAAATAATAAAATATTCATTTGACATCTTGCTTTTGGGATGTCAAAAATAACATCTCAACCTCCAACCTTCATTCCACATCAGCTTTGACACATCGGTTGGAGTGATGTGAGATGTTATTTCTAGCCGTTAAATGTTATTTCTAGCCATTAAATGTCTATGTGGCACTTTTGACACTTCGCAGTTGGAGATGCTCTAAGAGCATCTCCAAGGGAAATGTCAAATACCAAACATCAAATTTAAATATGATGGCTGATGTGGCAATTTGACATCTTACACAGCTTTACGCTCCACCCGATATGTCAAATTAAATAATTATTTTATTACATTTTAGTGTTGATTTATTTTAATTAAAAATAAAATAAAATAAATAATAATAAAATATTCATTTGACATCTTGCTTTTGGGATGTCAAAAATAACATCTCAACCTCCAGCCTTCATTCCACATCAGTTTTGACACATCGGTTGGAGTGATGTGAGATGTTATTTTTAGCCGTTAAATATCTATGTGGCACTTTTAACACATCGGTTGGAGATGCTCTTATAAGTCTAATCTAGAGGGGGTGGAACTTGACTCATAAGGACTCACTTGAACTCAACTCCAATCCAATTCAAGTCGAGCCACCAAATGAGGTCTTAAGGAATAAAGAATATGTAATATAGAACCGTTTGCCCAAAAGTATTGCTAAATCTCAAGACACCCAAATCATGAATATCATGTAACAAAATGGGTAAAACAGCGTGAGCGCCACATATTGCTTTAAGCAGGCATGCATATTGAAAAAAAAACTAGCTAACTACTTCATTATTTCTAGGAAAAACTTTATTTGCATGCATGTGGTCCTAAACAACACCAAACAAGTCCACAGTGCAATTTGCCGTGCTGATTATCAGTGAGGCCATGTAAACTACAACTCCAACCTCTTATGCGCCTCGATGAAGAGATACAAGCCATCCTGCTTCACACGCCAAGCGCAGAAATTTCTGGAACACCTAGTTGAATTTCTTTTAGCATCAAAGATGTCGAAATGCCCATTTACATTTCCCCAACTCATGTCACAAGACAACACAGTACTAGGGTTGACGTTCCAGGTAAATTCGTGTAAAAATAGGATCGAATGCTGGCTTGGATCCACACCGGTGGCTTGGCACTGAACATTCAGATTGGTGTTTTCGGCCAAGTCGTTAAAAAGGGTCACCCGAAAATCAGCCATTGAGCTGCATACGGACAGTGACAGTAGAAGAAGAAGCAGAAAACTTGGCAGTTTGTTCATTTTTGTACTGTTTCAGAACCTTAGAGGAGATGCTTGATCAGATGGTTATTGAAGGCCTGTTTGATAACCATTTCAATTTTAGTTTTTAGTTTTCATTTTTTGTGCTATGTTATAGAGGAAAATGAGGGTGAGAATGAGAGTGAGGATGAGATTGAGAGGGGAGGAGGGGAGGGAGGAGTAACAAAAGTGAAAACAATTTCAAATAGGTTTCATGTTTTTGTTTTTGTTTTCACTTTTGTTACTCCTTCCTCTCATCCTTCTTTCTCATCTTCCCTCTTAATCTCATCTTCACTCTCATTCTTACTTCCATTCTCCCTCTTTTTACTCTATATTCTAGCACAAAAAATAAAAACTAAAAACTAAAATTGAAATAATTATCAAACGAGCCAAAATGTTCTGCTTCTGTAGCTTCCTTTAAATAGAAAAGCATTTGTGAAATTTGAAACCAGCAACTTAAGTTTATTGACCAAAAAATACACTAATATGGAAACTGATAATTTAATGGCTACCCCTATACCTTTACTATTTCTGTTGTGTGACAATCGCCTGAATTAAATTCATATTATATATGCTTTCATTTACTCCGTGGTTTTAAGGAGCCAAGCCATGCTCTTATGAAAATATTTTTTGATGGTTTCATTACAATAATTGATTTTTTCAAATTTATGATTTTTTTTATGTTGACCGTTTATCTATATATATAAAGCAAAATGCAGAGAATGGTGAAACATTCAAAATACCAGAAAATGCTCTTGGTTAATGCAAACATTAAGAATTGAAATTATTAATTAAATGAGGATAATATGGTAAATTTACACTTTTTCATATTAAAAAAAATTAAAATTAAAAGAAAATTCAGATAATGGATCCTATTTTTATGGAACACAACTACCCATTATTTTTTTAATTCTAAAATGAATTACATTTTTTAAATAAAAAAAAGCCTCTCACAGGCGTGGAAGCGCGTGCGGAGAGGCTAGTTATCTATAAAGCAAAAGGCAGAGAATGGTAAAACATTCAAAATACCATAAAATGCTCTTGGTTAATGCAAACATTAAGAATTGAAATTATTAATTAAATGAGAATAATATGGTAAATTCACACTTTTTCATATTAAAAAAATTAAAATTAAAAGAAAAATCAGATAATGGATCCTATTTTTATGGAACACAACATTATGTTTTTTAATTCTAAAATAAATTTAAATTTTTTTAAAAAAAGCCTCTTGCAGGTGCGAAAGCGCGTACGAAGAGGTTAGTATATGATTTATTTGTGGCTTGAATATGTTTCATATCAAATAAATATTTTACTGTTAAATAAATCAAAATTGGAGTGGGTTTAAGAAATAAATCAAAAATATTTATAGACACACAATTGGTGTACACATATTGGCAAGATTCTTGCAGCATGCCACAAATAGGCCCATTCCAAGACAAGCGATATTGACTATTGAGGGAGGGGATCAATATTGGGAAAGGGGGTTTTCTTGGGTGATTAGTGTACTGACTGCTTTAATTATTCTTTTTTTAAATAGTTAAATGTCGATTTATCCCCCGAACTTGTACGCTATTTTCAATTTGTACTCTCAACTTTTTTTGTGAAAAATTAAGTACACGAACTAATTTTTATTGCCAATTCCCCCCTTACTCTCTAAATCTCAACATTTCATCCAATTTGCCGTTAAATATGAGGGCAAATTGGTCATTTTATATGTCAAAATAATTAAATACTATAAAATACAATAATATGAAATCTAAAATAAATAAATAAATCATTTTAATAAACAAAAAACAGAGGGGATGGGGAGCTCGAATGAGAGAGAGAGAGATTGAGAGAAAACGGAGGCGACAACAACGGTGGAAGGGAGAAAAGGTCTGTTTGCGGTGGTGGTCATGAGGGAATGGGGGAGAAGAAAACACCCGTCGGGGGAAAGGGGGCGTTAATGGACTGGGCGGCTCGAACCACCCATACACCTAATAATCCCTTCCCTCCCCATAAATCACTCCCCTTTCCTCACCAAAAAATTTCTCAACACGCCCATCAACTATTTGTCTCTTTTTTCCCTCACCCGCTAGGCCTCAGCCCCAATAACCGCCCCTAAGTTTCTTCTCGATGCCCACCATCACCCCAGTTAGGCCCCACAATACAGTCACAACCTAGACCCTTTAAAGGTAGACATTGAAGACGAAGATGATGATGCAGAGAATAATGGCGACGATGACGCGAGGTTGAAATTTGCAATCGTCCACTGCCAGACACAAACCTCCCCTTTCCTCTTTCTCTCCCTCAACGGCTTACATATGAACATGTGTGGTTTATAGCAGTGGCTTGGTGGATCTGGGCAAGAGCTATATGGCAGTGGCTTTGAGGATGAAGGCGAGGCTGGGGACTGAAGTTTGGGTCAAGAGTCCGCGGGCCGAGGGGGTGGGGGGAGGGGGGCGGTAGGGGGTGTCTAGGTGGTTGTTGGCTTGAGGTTCTGGGTTTGTGGGGGAAGGTGGTTCTGTTGGTGGTCATGGGGGAATGGGGGGCCTGGGTTCTCAGGAAATTTTTTCTTTTTTTTAAAATATATTTAATGTTATCTTTTTCTTCAATTTTTTCCAAAATTTATAATTTAATAATTTAACAAAAAAGTGGATGAAATGTTGAGATTTAGACGATGGGGGGAATTGGCAATAAAAATTAGTTCATGTATTTAATTTTGGCTTAAATGTTAAAATAGTCCCTGTGTTATAATACTCATTTGGCCAATTTAGTCCACATGTTTTCAATTTGGCCAATTGAGCCCTTGTATTTTATTCAGTTAGCCAATGTTGTCCATTCCGTCAAAGTACCGTTAAAAAAATTAATAAAAATTTATTAAGTTCAGTTTACACATAAAATAACAAAATAACAAAATATAAATAAAAAATTTGGAAACCCAACAACCTCTATGTCATCTTCTTCTCTCATGCCGCCGCCACCACCACCATCAGCAGTCCCAGTCACCCCCCCATTCTCTCTCTCTCTCTCTCTCTCTCTGTTTTCTTGGCCGCATATTTTGTTGATAGTGAAGGAGTGCAACGTTCAATAATGAATGTTGATAGTGAAAGAATTTCTAAATATTATTTAAACTAATAAAAAAATTTCTAATTATTTAAGAAATATAATGATTAATAGATCAAAAAGAAAATGTACAAAAAGAATCGAGCAGAGAAGGGAGAGGAAAGAGAGATGGAGGAGTTGTGGGCATGGGTGTGATGAATCGGGGAGAGAGAGAGAATGGGGTGGTGGTGGAATAAGAGAAGAAGATTAGGTTTCCTGATTTTTTTATTTAAATTTTCTTATTTTCTTATTTTTATTTCAAACTGAACTTAATAATTTTCTTATTAATTTTTTAATGGCAGTTTGTTAGAATGGACAATATTGGTTAACGGAGTAAAACACAAGGGCTAAATTAGCCAAATTAAAAACACAGGGACTAAATTGGCCAAATGAGTAAAACATAGGGACCTTTTTAACATTTAAGCCTTTAATTTTCCACCAAAAAAGAGTTGAGGGTGCAAATTGAAAGTAGCATATAAGTTCAGGGGGTAAATTGAGAATTAACCCTTTTTTAAAAGAGAAAAGCTTCGTGAAATTTGAAACCAAAATGGTAAAGAACCAAAAGGCAACCAATATGGTAGAGGTTGCAATGGGAACCTTATTTGAAGGCCAGGGATCAAATTTATATTTATATTTCTAATAACAATATATACAAAAAGCATTTTTCAGAACATCTAATCCAACTCAGTACCTCACCTGTTAAGCATTGGAACACAACTTTCCAGGACCGAACAGAAATTTGCAGCCTAATCCGTACCAGCCAGGCCAATTAGTTGAGCAACTTCATCTTCAAGGCGAGAAAAGTTAGACAAGAACTTTTCGTGAAGTTCATCCGAGCTGGATTGAATTCGCTGCCACTGGGAAAGACCATCAACAATGACCTTCATACCACTCTCTAACAATTCCATTCCCTTCCTAATTCCATCCGGAAGTTTCCTTTTCTTATTGGTTTGCTTTCCACCATTAATCTCCCCTGTTTGCTTTTTGCAGTCGATTTCCATGTTTTCACATACCGTAGTCTCTGGAATGACATTTGATTTCTTTTGAAACATTTCTTTCAGAGTTAGACCCTCCCTCACAAGCAGACCAAGCTGGTCAGAGCTAGGCGTCATTGCAAGAAGCGCTGTTTCCTTCTCAAGAAATATCTTAAACTGAGACATGAATCTCTCCACGCTTGCCTCATTTGCAGATGCTAAATCGTATGAAAGCGCTGCATCTTGCGGAACGAATCTCCAAAGCGCATTGCAGCATGTCCTAGCAGAAAAATATCCAAATGCTGCAATGGCCAAATGAATAAATGCCCAATGCCGTTCTCTCAACAACATGTGATACAAGTCCCACAGAACAGAGGTCTTGGCACTTTGATTAGTTTCATTGATTTCCATATGAGCAAGGCCTGCCATGAAAAGAGCCAGATTTGGTTTGCATTCATACAATTGGGTATCAGAAGCTGCAGGTCCTGAGATAAACAGGTTTTCGAGCTCAAAGATTACTTTCTCCATTTCATCAGATGCATACAGGTGGTTCATTTTTGAGATGATCCCCAATGTTTCACTCAAAAGCTTGCAGTAGCGCTCCTTCACTAATTTATCGGAGGAAACCCTGTAGTTATGAATGATAGCAACTAAAAACTTCAGGGTCTTCACATCGATATCAGATATGCTGATCGGGCTTCAAGAGAGAAAAACACACTTCATTAAATATAGTGGTTAATAGATTCCATGATGAAAGGTGGAGAAGAAAGTGCAAGAAAATGATTTAACAGTGGTTTTGGAAATGGATGAAGAGGAATTTATGGCATCATGAAAACAATACAGAAGAAAGTAATTATGAATAGAGATACTGTTAAACTGAAATTCTGCAAGAAACAATGGATAGGCTAAAGAATAGAGATATTCACAACCCCTAAATATTATATCATAGTGAAATAATATTGGTTGTGCAGCATATTGTTTGGGAAGTTTGTTTTAACCTTAGTAAGTCACAGTTCTCAAAAAAAATATTGAATAAATAAACTTGTATGGTTGAATAATCATTTAGACTAAAACAGTTTACTACCAAGTAACATGCATAAAGGTTTCTAGTTACTTACAGAGACTGCAAAGAAGCAGACAAAGCAAAGACTGGAACCCCAAAAGCACCGGAATGGAAAGATCTCATCGACTTGTCATCAAAATTTTCTACAAAGACGTAGTAATCAGTAATGATTCTTTGAGTTGCTATACTTTTCATCTTGTCTGAGAGTAAATTTACTGGAAAGCCTTCCATGAACAAGGCCAAACGCATAACTGATGATAATTGAGCTCCATCATCACTAACAATGGACATGTAAACCTGGTCTACCATAGATTGTGCTCCAAAAGTAAGAAGCATGCTGATCGATCTTGCCAATTTTCTCAGAGCAGAACCAGGTACAAGAACTGATTCAGCAGATGCCACAAACTTTAATAATGAGCACAGTTTACCAATAATGCCACTCGCCATCCCTGGCTCAGCATAACGCAGCATAAAGCACCAAAGTTCCATCACAATTTCCCAGCAAAGAAAGTGAGGATGAAATATATTCTCAAGAAGGAAAGACTCCAACTCCCTCCGAGCAGGACTAGGAGAGACCACAAGCATGAAGATTTCCAATGCATTCAAAAGAAAAGAAAACATAGGCTGCCAGACAACTTCCACTGTTTCTCCGGACCCGTATAACCCAGGAACTTCCAAAAGCAAAATGGAAGAATATACATCTTCATCAATTAATATATCCAAGAACCAACCAAGCTTTCTGGTAATACCAAGTTTTACATCTTCTTCAAGATCAACAGAAAATTTCAAAATCCCAAGAAACAATGAAACACGACCAAGCAACAAGCCTTTTTCTCCAGGAAATGCTTCCCCACATAAAGAAAAGATTTCATCCAATGAACTTATCTTGTTAAATTTACTCAGATCTTTAGAAACAGTATCTCTGTAGCTTCCTTTACTGAACAGAGAGTCTAGAATCTCACCCTTGAACTCCTGCTTCATTTGAGATGAATTCAGTAAAGAAATGAGTAAATCCAAGGATGCTTTCTCCAAGAGTTCTGTCAAGACATCAGCGGCAGTTTTTAAGAGCTTTTCATTGCTCAATAAAATTTTGAAGGTTGAGATCATTAGGATGCAATTTGTTATCTCCCCTTGTACCAGATATGCTTGACATGGATACAGGGAAGATATTTTTATTGCATTAATCAGATAAAACTTGACTGGAAGAAATGTCTTTCTAGCTTCTGTCACAGAAATGGTTTCCTTCAGAGACGATGACCAAGCCTCAGCTGCACATCTTAATGATTCATTGACCAATGAGATCAGATTTGAAATTATATCTGCTACATTCACCGTTGTTGCGAGTACCCCCTCACCAAGCTGAAGCAAAGTAACTACACCTTTCCACGAAAAATTAAGAACCTTTACCAGACTGCCCCCGTTATTAGCAGCAACAATGCCTATCTCACACAATTTTTCTATTGTATACTTCGTTACATTAATAACATGATTCATATTACTGATGCCTTCAACGTCCATTCCAGTTTTGTCCCCTGCAAGCTTTTCATCCCAGGACTCCCAATTTACAGCTCGGGCATATGCTCCACATAGTCTTATTACAGCATCAATGACCTCCAGTGTGACCTTTACTACTGATTCAAAGCACTGAATTCTCTGCATTTAGGTTGTGCAATGTCTCATGTGAGATGAGATCGGTATTCTAACATATATAATAATTAGTGTTCACAAATGGCAAATTGACCAATTGATCAACAAGTGTTCATTTAAATAAAACAGAATATTTTAAAGTTCAATAAAAACATAAATATATACTGGACCATCATGTAACACATATCTCAAAAGTGGCCTATGTATATTTATTTATGCAATCCATCACAGGTATATTTTAGCCGAACTCATAAGAAATAAGATTTAAATCAACACTCAAGCTTGGCTCATTCAAATAAACAACTGTCTCAATACCCAATCAAAATCCCCTGGCACTTCATTGGAACCTTAATGTTAATGTAAGCTTTTTTCTTTGTTAAACATCAGAAATTCATAAGCCCTGACTCACCAAGTATTTAGCAGTTCCCGATTTAGCAAAGCATTTCTTAAACTATTACTAAAATTCATTTCGAAAAGAAAATATTTGAAAAGTAATATCAATTTCAAAAATGTAGAAAAGAAAAAAGTGAAGACATTCTTTTCATTAACAGTTCTGTGGCGTCCCAAAGTTTGTGACCTCTTTCAATATGAATTACTACATAACATATAAGATCCATAAGATAAACAAAGTACTTTTATTAGAATAAATGATCCATAAATATTATCACAGGAAACACAATGCAATAAGTACCTTAATCTCTGATATTGAATCTTTGATCAAGTTTAACTGTTCCACGAAGAATTTCTCAACAATATCCAATGACAGCTTGTCAACAGAAACAGGGAATCTTGCCAAAAATGAAAAACTAGCACCAGAAAAGCTCAGCAGATTCAGAAGCAGCTGCAAAATGAAGTACATGGTGTCAATGAAAACTGTATTCTACAAGACAGCTGGTTCACAATGCAGCAGACAGATGATGGAAGCAGTTCATGCATCTGCTACTTTTTTTTTATTGAGTGTGTACTAACATCTGGCATGGAATGTTATCCAAAATACCAGCAACTAAAGGACTGAAACGTTACAGATGTCCTACATGTCAACGAACTTCAGAAGAAAATCCCTCAAAGAAATAAACAGCATGAGACCCTCCAATAAAAGGTATAACTTGGTTCAAGAACAAAATACAAGCTGATAGGAACAACATTTAATACATCTACTTGCACACTTTCCAAGAAAAAAATTTCAATCATTTTAAACTGGAGGAGAAGTCTCTCCAAGTTAAGAAATCTGTCGTGTTAGTATTCAGGTTAAGACAAAGGATGCTTTATATAAAAGTAACATTTCTTTCTGTAAGCAAATAAGAAGACTGACAGTGTGCAGTAACATCTACCTCAAAGAACAGCTTGGCATGCTCTTCTTCTTGAGACTCCTCAGTCGACATAAGAGTCATTTTTAGATGTTTACCACACCATATGCTGGCCTGACGGGTAAATCATGCTGAAGATATTAGACACCACAGGTTCCAAACAAGAATAAAAACTTAGTATACATGCTCTTAATCCAAGCACACTGCAAGAAAAGACATATTACCTTGGTCCCAAGGGCAAGGAAATGTGCTAGACAGTTGGATATATCAGATTCTAGGTATTTTGCAGCCACCTGTAATATAGCCCCATTTAACATGCACTGGCTTATATCCAAGCAAGTATAGTCCTCCCAAAATGTCTAGTTTGTTGTTAAGAACAAAATCATGAACAGATGATTGCATGGCAAACAGTTCATGAGAGGATTGCATACCGAATTATGACCATTTGCAAAAGAAAATAATGGTGGGCTGGTTAGCCATGAAAGCTTTCCTATGCATGTAAATTTGAAAACACATATTTCTAAGAAACTTTATGGCCTACAACATTGCATCAAAAGAAACACAAAGGTCATCATAAGAGCACTGAGAAAACAAAAAGTAATTGATCCAGTGGCAAAGCTTTTCTCATCAACACTTAACAAGAAGCCAAAAAATGGGGTTATCTTCCATTTCATTACATGCGCACGTAGACATTGAAACAACATTATTGAAATAATCCTTAGTTTCTCACTGAAATTGGGAAACACATGACCATGCAGTAGTAAAGGCTGTATAAAACAAAAATAAGTGCATTTCATATTTTCATAATTTTCCAAACACTGAACAGATTAGAAATCATAAGTTTAATGGAATATATTATTAAGAAAAAATTCAATAGCATTGAATTGGATACTGTGAGAGATTCCGCAAGGGAAGCCAATTCAGATTTCTCTGTTATTTTTAGATCCCCAAGCTTCGTAAGTAGTTCAATACGATTCTCCACGACCTGCATAACACAGAAGTCCAGGCCATGGTTAAATAAAAATCAATAAACGCGAATTAAAATAAAAAATGAAAAATCGAAGAAAATGCCACTTCCATCAAATTTGCGATGAAGTTCAAGTTTTGATTAAAATGAAATTCAAATTTTGTACAAGCTACACAAAGCCTAGCTGAGAAATGCAGAGCTAAAAGCTGAGAGTGAGAGAAACTACAGCGAAATAGAAAGATAAGAATGAATGGACTGAAAACCCTAAGATTCAAATTGAAATTTTTGCAAAATTGGAAATGGAAAACTGAAATTACATACATCTGAGCATCTAATGGCGTCTTGTATACTCTGCAGTTCGCTGCTTGAGCTCCCTCCCTCCATTTCCTTCTCTTTCTCTCAGTACAGCTTCACTCTCTCTCACTCTCTCTCTCTCTCTCTCTCTCTCTACTTTCTCTTCTGGTGGATTTGATTTCCCGCCTTTTCAAAAAGAAGAGGCAAATTTATAATTACACTTTATTGAACAGAAAACCATATTTATAGTTTCACCCCTTTAAGAGGTTTAAATTCTCAACGTGGCCCTTTCTGTTTTTTAAATTTGTGAACTTGGAACATTTTGGTGTAAGCTAAAGAATTGGGCTTGGTTATGGACTACATTCAAAAAATATATAAAAATAATAATACTAAGTCAAAATTGGGAAGTTTGGACAGAATACGGGAGCTGAGCGTGATGATAATCTTGTTGGGTGTGGAGAGTAAAACTCTTAACCTCGAGTGTGACGATTGTTGGTTGTTCATGGTGCGGCCAATATTATGGTATATGTCAATGCCCAATACATGGATTGTATAGCAATATAGTATGATCATCTGGTATAACTCTTCTACTTGTTATAATATGCGTGAATGACATAGTTGACTTCCCACTCTTAGGAAATAGTATCAATAAATATCCACTTATATTATAACACGTGGCCAAGTTATATCACGTGACCATACTACAGTACCACACTATAATTACTGCCTAAGACATGGTTGCGAGCTAGAATAATTTTAATCATCAATTGATAGTTGTGGGGATTTGTTAACAATTTTCAACATTACCAATTAAGTTGGTACCTATTTCAATAAAGTGAAAACTGTGTGTCATTAAATCAAATGATCGATAACAAACAAACCCTTTAATTAACAAATAAAACTTCAATACATATAGTCGTAGTAAACACACATGAAGTACTACTTCACTTAGAGAAGTGACAGAGTGATTACTAGTTTATTCACTCTGTTGTAGGAGAAGCCTAGCTAGCTAGAAAGAGCACACAACACAAGATTTTCAAGTAGAACTGTAGGAGCAAACACACACAGCTTATGTATATTAATTGCTCTAAATTAATGGTAGCCTGGGGAACTCTTCCTATCTAATTTCCCAGGCATGCCTACACCTCCAGAGCCATCAAATCCTCCAGTACCGCCAACACCACCACCTCCAAAGCCAGTTCCACCTCCAAAGCCAGAGCCACTACCACCACCGCTGCCACCTCCACCACCTCCCCCTCCGCCTCCTCCACCACTTCCCCCTCCGCCTCCTCCACCGCCACCACTTCCACTGCCATACCCACTCCCTGAACCAAACCCTGACCCTGCACTACCTGGACCGGCACTGCTGCCACCGCCACCGCCCTCTCCTCCTCCTCCGCCCCCAGTTCTACTGCCGATGGACGGAGATGGTGTGGGAGCCGGTGTCTTAGAAAACGGTGGAGGGCTTACAGAGTGGACTAAGCTTATGAAAAGGAAAAAGGCTACGTAGATCAGTAGTGTCCGAGCCATGTTTAATTAAACACTTTATGATACTTTCACATTTATGCATGGTTTGCATTGTATGATCTGTTTATATAGGGCAAGGAGTGGAGCCAACTCACGAGATAGGTAAAGTACTATCGAACCCAAGTCTACCAAGATGAGGCATATTTCAATATGGGAACTCCAAGTTTTGTTTCCTTCCAACTTTTAGATTTAACAAATGAAACCGGGCATGTAGCAAGGTGACACCTTTGTTTTGAATTTAGGAGGTGGCATGCGTTACAATCAAAGGCTGCCAATAGCCATGATCTGCTTTCATGGCTAATGCCATGCGATATTGCAGGAAATCTGCGCATAGGACGTTACAACTTACAAGAGCATTGTCTTCTTTCCGGCAAAAAGAACATTCAAGGGGAGTATAGCTACTTGGATATTGATCAAAGAAGAAACAGGGGGTTTTGATTTGCTTAACCGAAAGATTTTAAAAAGATTCCATCTTTCTTCGACTTCTCCACATTTTCTGCAATCAGTAGCCAAGTTTGGGGTTAAAGCTAGATAACTGATACTTACTTGGGTAAGAAAAATGCTCCCTAATAACAAGCCAATCGTCACTGTAGCATATGGCATGGCATCACCAAACTCGTAAAGTACGCCATGCTACATATGTATGTGGTGTTGAGAGCGCCGCACATTGGAAGATGGAAGCTTTGAAATAGTCTTTAAAAGATTTTGGGTTTCTCTACCTATTGTCAATATTATTTTGGACTGGATGCTCACATGTTAATATGTGGTCTTAGAGCAGGTTCATCTGCAACAAATTATACATGAGTAGCTCTGACTTTTAACTTTTGAATATAGATGTGTTTCATATTCTCATCCCCAATTTTACAATTCTAGTTTCTCCCCGGATAGTTTTCAATATTTGGGACTTTCCGTGGGTACAACATTAACAAAATTCTCAATGCTAGCAGTTTAAGTTTATTGTTCCAAGGACAAAGAGACAAGTTTTCTTTTTTATGTTTGCTATGAAAAAGGAAAATTGAGGTGTATTCAATTAGGATTCTAGAGCATTTTAAATTATTATTTTTTAAGTGCCAGATTTCATGGAACTTTTAGATTTCATATAGACTTTAGAAGAGTTCTATATAATTTTATTATAAACTTCCTTAAGATTTATATCGCTTTTATTCCAAACTTCAATAATTTCTTTAACATATTTCTTTAAAGACGAATGCTAACTTTGGCATCCTTACCTAGACAATCAAAAAGCCAATCAGGCCCAACACGCAATCTCATACATGATCTCCTCCTATTCTTCAGACATATATGATGCATGGGCTGCATGGTTGCATTTATCAAAAGGTCTGATCGCACTTTCAAAATTCTCTAGTATTCCTAAGCATGAATTATTGGTTACTCAAACACATCTTTTCCTTGAACAACATGAAACAACTTTTATAAAAAAATTATGTTTAACGAAAAGTAAAATTCATAAGAAATTCACAAGAAATATAGTGACAAATGTATAACAAATTTGAAAGCAAAGTTTAAGGAAAATATTCAACATTTATTCATTATCCTTGATTCTCATTGTTGTCATTTTGCCTAGCATCTCTCCACATCTTCAAAGCTATACCAACTTTCCATTCATTAGCATTATGTCATTGTTGTTCTTGTGCTTGGAAAACTAGTTTAGGATCCCCTTCATTAACTTGTAACGATGAATATGAAGAAGATTCGTTCTCCAATTCAGCATGAAATTCGTCATATCTACACTTCTTTCGAAGAAAGTTGTGTAGTCCTACACAAGCTAACACCAGCTCTGTTTGTGTCATATATGGAAATGGAGGTGCGGACTTGAAAATTGTGAATTGTGATTTAAATATACCAAATATCCTATCAATGACATTCCTCAAGGACGCATGACCAAGATTAAATAACTCAACTTCATTTGCAGGTTCATGACCTTGATCACCAAACTCTTGGAGATGATATGGAACACCTTGAAATGGAGCTAAAAATTGGCATTGATTTGGAAATCCACAATCCACTAAGAAAAATTTACTTGATAATAGATTACACATATTTTAGTATCCAATGTATGCCCTAATGTAAACTATAAATAAAAAAATAAAAAAATAAAAAATACCTTGTTGCACCTAAGGGCCTGTTTGGTATTCAACTTGAATCCAACTTTTTAAACTCAAAAACAGAATTTGAGTCCAAAACAAAACAAACCTGTTTGGTAGCCCTATTTTTAAAAACTCAAACTCAAGAACAACTGAAAAACACCCCAATTATTAAAAACAAAAAATATATGTTTTTCCAGTTTTTTTCTAACAACCCACAAGTTCTCAAATTTTTAAGATTTGAAAACAGTTTTCAAGTTGCATACCAAATAAGTTTTTGAATCTTAAAAATGGATTTAAGAACTCCTTGTTTTTAAGAAAAATCAAAGTTTTTGAGTTCCCTATTTGAATAGGATACTAAACGCCCCCTAAGTTTTTCATTAATCTTGGGGAGTATTTTGGTTTCTACGGTTGCCTTGCTTAGCATACCATTAGCATCACGCTATCCACGAGATGCAGCATCAACCATGAGTTGCAACAATATTCTACTCTTTTCCACACTCCAAGCGTTATAATCTTGTTTGCCCTTCCCTTTTCCGATTACTTGTTGTGCATTTACACACTCCATTTGGGTGGTGCAATTATGAATTTTATCATATCAATTACAAATAAAGCATAAAAAAAATATACAAAACTCACAAAACACTACAGATGTTGAAAGATAATTATCAAAACAATGCTCTACAGGGATTGGACGTTCTTATCAAGATAATTATCAAAACAATGTTCCCTATAGAATGAAAAGGGTAGCTACAGCTTCCAACTAAACATGGATGCTGCCATTAATAAGAATTATTCTCTATGCTAATTTGATTCAAAGTTAATATCAAGCTAGTTTGTCTACGTGGTCATTTAAGCATACAATATAACTTTAATTATTTATTATTTATACATATTCATTTTTCAAGTTGTTCATCGAGTGTTTGGTCATTCAACAAATCAGAGTTTGAACTAAACTGCATAATAAAGTTGAAACATGCAATCAAGAGAAGTGGAATTTGAAACATGCATCGATTCAGCAGCACCTCTTTCATATATTTTTATTGTTATTATATAAAGTTGTATATAGATAAAGGGAGCGTAACTTCACAGATGAGAAAAGCTAGGGCGTATGCAAAGAGAAAAAACTAGCGTCTGATGAAATCTTTGGGGGGAGGTTGGATTTATTATGGTCTTTGTTATTTATCACTAGTAAAAAAAACCCCTTGCGCGACCAAATTTTGTGTGACGAAACACAATTCGTCGCTCAAAGTGACTTTGCGCGACGAAAATTAAACTTCGTCGCTCAAAGTCTTACGCGACTAAATGTTGAACAACGAAACACAAATCGTCGCACAAAGTCACTTTGCGCGACGAAGTGTGGTTCGTCTCGTAAAGTCTTTACAAAAATAAACAAAATAAAAAATTATTTTTAAAAATCTTTCGATGACTTTGCGCGACGAAAAAATAAAATTCGGTGCGCAAAATCTTGCGCGACGAAGTGTGGTTCGTCTCGGAAAGTCTTTACAAAAATAAACAAAATAAAAAATTATTTTTAAAAATCTTTCGATGACTTTGCGCGACGAAAAAATAAAATTCGGTGCGCAAAATCTTGCGCGACGAAGTGTGGTTCGTCTCGGAAAGTCTTTACAAAAATAAACAAAATAAAAAATTATTTTTAAAAATCTTTCGATGACTTTGCGCGACGAAAAAATAAAATTCGGTGCGCAAAATCTTGCGCGACGAAGTGTGGTTCGTCTCGGAAAGTCTTTACAAAAATAAACAAAATAAAAAATTATTTTTAAAAATCTTTCGATGACTTTGCGCGACGAAAAAATAAAATTCGGTGCGCAAAATCTTGCGCGACGAAGTGTGGTTCGTCTCGGAAAGTCTTTACAAAAATAAAAATAAATAAAATAAAAAAATTATTTTGTTAGAAAAATATAATATTTTAAATTGACGATCAAATTGGTTCATTGTATTCATATAGGGTCAAGGAGTGTAGCTGTAAAAAATCATCAAACTCGAAATTAAAATAACCGTTAAATCATGATTTTTCGTTTATAACCGTCGAAAAGTTTTGTCCTATTACTTGATCTCTGAATATTTATTTTTTTCGATTTTTGGCGTATATGATCTCGAAGTATAAACAAACAAGTTTGATGGTTGGATCTTTGAAACTAGTTTCGTAGAATGCGTATGCCATCAAAACAATATATTCACTAACAATTAAGAGTTTATTTATACTTTTTTTTTTTGGACGAAAGAGTTTATTTATACTTTCATTAAGTACAACATAAGATTTTGTGGTATCCACTAGTGTAAATATTTTAAATTGACGATCAAATGGAGTCATTGTATTCATATAGGG
>NW_018921420.1:583686-627084 GCF_002207925.1 Prunus avium
TGGTGGTGGGGGTGGAGGAGGTGGAGGGGGTGGGGTTGGCTAAAGGAAGAGCGTCATGGATTTCCACAAAAGCTTGTAATTCAATTCAGAATTGTGGCATGATTCTAGGATGCATTAACCCAAATTAAAGCTTTTCAATTTTCAGATGTATTTTGTGAATTGATTTGCTAGACATGGTGAATCTTATGTTGATTATTTCATATCATGACTTCCGAATCCAATAATTTGAACACATGCACTGGATCTATGTAAAACAAATCATATGCTTTAGTATAATCGTGTGAAATAATTGCCCATATGGAATAAGAGTGACATAATTTGTGATAAACTTTTTTATCATTAATAATAATCTCAGCCAATTTACTACATGTCAGATATGAGCTTGCCTGACATTAATTTAAGAACAAACACATACACTGTCGCGGGCAAGAACAAGCCGTACAGATGTTCACCATGCAAAACGGAAGTTCAGTATCGATCACATAACTATGGACTTTTATATATTTCAAATTTCATTCTTTCTTTTACTATAGTCAATTGGCTTTTTTTCTTAGAAATTAAAAAGGGAGGAGGGAAATTCGCGCACACAAGTATCATGGAATGATAGTCAATTGGCCTTTTTTCTTTCAAATTAAAAACGAGAGGAGGGAAACTCACACACACGAATACCATGGAAGGAAGCTTGAACCTATGAACCATGGAAGGAAGCTTGAACCTAAAACCACTTGGTAGAACACTAAAGACCTGAACTAGGGTGATAGTCAATTGCCATTTAACTCGCAGTATGAAAATCATAAAGTTTATCATTTTTGAAGTTTAACGAAACTTTGTTTTTGTTATGATAATATTATGCTTGGTAACAATCAAAATTATATTGTTTGAAGAGATATATAGAGCGCTGCCTGTAGGGGATTAACTTAATAAATCAATTCATCATGACTAATAATTTCAAGGACAATGAAGGCTAACTTCCATTCAATTCAAACATAATTAGAAAACAATGGAAACAGATACAACCATTATTGGATGCATGCCTCAAAGAGACAACCCAACAATTACAACTAGAGACCGATAATAATAAAGTCGAAAAAGCAAGGACAAATCCCTAATAGGCCTAATTAACAAAAGACCATTCTACTAATCAGACAGCTAGCCATGCATGCAAAGCAATGAAATATTTAGAAAAAAAGTGATCAAGGACTTGGAAGAATGCCACCAGCTCCACCACCAACTCCACTGCCAGCAGCACCACCTACACCACCCACACCGCCAGCTCCGCCAGCACCACCTAACCCGCCAACACCACCAACTCCACCGGTACCGCTACCTAACCCCCCAAGACCGCCGAGACCGCCAGCACCACCACCTAACCCTCCAAGACCGCCGAGACCGCCAGCACCACCACCAACACCTCCAATACCTCCTACTCCTCCAACACCTCCAATTCCGCCAGCTTTGCCAATCCCACCACCAATTCCACCAGCTTTGCCAATCCCACCACCAATTCCACCAAGAATAGGCATCACACCGCCAACTCCAGCCCATCCTCCCATCCCAGCAAACCCACCAACGCCGCCATATATGAAGTTCTTCTTGTCACCAAGGTCAGTAGGTGACTCTGCCGTTGGTGCACTTGCATGCACAACCACGGTTTGCTCATTATGGCTAACATGGTCATCGCCAGGAACCTTACGTGCACTGCTTGCATGCAATAGTTCTGATGACAAAGCAAGCACCAAAACGACACGCCACATCTCCATCTGTGATCACTCTCTCTCTCTCTCTCTCTAAACCCTCTAACTCACACTTGGTGTTGCTCTCTTTGAACGAAACCTGAGGGGTTTGTGCATGGTTTATATAGGGGAGGGATGAAGAGGTGCGAAGGGAGGGGACAGTTGAGGGTAATTAATAAAGAGTTGTAGTAATTAATGGAGAGGAGCATGCGACTTGGTGCTTTTCAATGGTCTCGAGAAGGGAAATGAAAATGAATGAGAGCTTTGAATTTGGGATCAGATCGATTGAGAAGTTAGGTGGAATCAAAAGAAGGGAAAATTGAAGGAAGTCAATTAATGTCATGTCATTCTTGCGCATTGCCAAATTTGGTAGTGTTGTGACTTGTGTGCGTCTCTTGCAATGTCACTAGGTTTACTACATTGGACGATAAAAATGGCAGTTTGTTATGACTTATTTAAATGGTTGGGAATTTTTATTTATTTATTTTATAGCATTATTTAAAGAAAATTTATTTAATTAAATATACTTTAATTTTTTAGTTGAAATTCTTAATTCAGAAAATGATTAAAAAGTCCATTACAAAAAACAAAATGTTAAAATGGTCCAGTGCCTCCAAACTTGGATAAACCGGTCCAGTTACTATTCGATAGTAACATGAAATAACTCTTATGTCACAGTCGGACAGTGACACGAGAGTTGTTCAAAGTTATTTCATGTCACTGTCCGATAGTGACTGGGCCGATTTGTCCAATTTTGGAGGCATTGGACCATTTTGTCTTCGTTCCCTCCTATTTGTCGTTATATGGTAAAGCCCCTTCTTAATTCAAATCCATGTGTGCAAATATAGTTACCAAACAAATAGAGTTTGTTGACCTACGTCACAATTCGAAAAAGCCTTATTTTCTACTTGAATCATTTTTGCTCCAATAGACTCTTCAATTCAATTAATGCAATATCATGGAAAAGAATGAAAAATATGAAAACATGTGGAAAATGTCTATGTATTTATTTTTATTTTTTTTAGAGAAAAATGTCTATATATTTATTATATAAAAAGAAAAAATGCATGTTTTTAACATTTTCAAGGTAGGTTTTGTTTTTTCAAAGTAAAATCAAGGTAGGTTTCACTGCCCTAGGGGCTGGATATCCACTTATTAGGGCAACTCTATTACTACCTTCAGAAGAATGGAAAAAAATCTAGACAACAATAACCCAATAATAATGTACATAGAAGATATAGCAAGTGGTTGACAGTGAGATATGATTCCTTAAAAGCTTAGGAGAATTGAAGGATGAAAAAATATTGGGCATAATTGCATGAGTCAGCCTAGGATTATGTTTCCTTAATTAGATCTTCTCCTAATCATATAAATAACATCACCATTCACCATTGGCTCGTCATTGCAAGGAGTTGAAGTCAAAAGCAAAGAGAAATGGCCAGTGGGTATTTTTGCATCATTGCCAAGAAATTAACCATTTTGTTGGTTGTCATCGCTATGGTCTTCTCTTCACTTGGTATGTTGAAATTTGGAAATCATATACAATGTTTGACCATTAATTTTCTTGCTACAAATTAAATTCGTTTTAATACGTTTTAATTTTTGGATTGTTTCAGGAATGGCCGACTTGCAATGTCGAGCAAAATGTGAAGACCAGCCTGATTGCAATGCATTTTGCCAGAGAATTGGTTTCAAGGGAGGGGACTGCCAGCCACCATTTTATCAGTTTTGTTGTTGTGAAACATAATGTCTCACTTCAGAATTGCCAGTCTATATGAGGACTGGCTTACAACGATATAGAGAGGGCATCCCAGACAGAATCTTATCCTAGCATTACTCTTTTGAATAAATTATTATGACAATTATGCTTAATCGGTCTACAAATTAATGAATAAGATTCTTTACTCAATCATTTGCTTCTTCTATTTTTATGACACAAGCGATATTCTAAATTACTCTAATCTACGAGGAAGTGTATTCGAATTTAAGTGCAAGAGGGGACGAACTCTACCGTGGCCAACTAGCCTAACCCGCATATACACATTTACTCTTTTTCTCTTAAAACAAAAATTAAAAGATTGATGTTCCTCCTTGATTTGCTTCTTAATTTGTTTGAGCCCAATAAATAGTGATACGTTGTCATCTCCAATGCAACACCAAAATTCTCACACTCAAGTTCTTATCTGTGGGTCTAAAAGTGATTGGACCTAAGATTTACAATTTGTTTTTGCCCCGGCGGGGATTTTTGCCATAACACATCTCAATTCTTGAAATTTTAGAGACCTAATAGTTAAAAAGTTGTATCATAACTTCTATAAAAATATATATATATAAAGCCACCAATCCGCCTCATATATATATATATAAAAGATTGACACCATGAAACAGAAGCACCTAACATTACTCCTGGAAAATCTACCAGAGTGCCCTGAATAGAAGGCTCCATTTTGACATTAACAGCCATTCGACCACAAAATAGAGAAATACGCTCAATTTGTGACACAACATGTTAAGGAATTGAAATATGGCAACATATTTACCTCCTCTTCCCCCAAGCGTTATATAAGTAATCCGAGATCAAGACCAACCAGAGATTTAACTACTTTCTGCAAGTGAACCCATAACCATAAAAACAAACAATATGCAAAAGATGTCATCCTTGAAGCTCATGGCAAAGCTCTCTGCAGCCCTCCCAACCAAAACAATAACTGATAGAGGCGCTCTTACCAGCCTAAGCACTAGAGTTTTTGTCACTGCTGCTACAAGACCTTTGCAAGTGAGTTCTAATTCATGTTTCGAATTCGTAGCCAAATTGTTTTGCGATGCGGTATCAATCTACAATACCTAGTACATTTTTTTATAACTGATTAAATATTTTATGACATTGTCGGTACCAGACTAGCAGTTATTGTAGATTGGTCAATGACCTTGTAAAAATTATGGTAAGAACATCAAAATAATGCCCCTCTTTGTGTCATTGGCTAGACACTTGCTATTTGTTATAATAAGATTGGCCTTTTAAATAATGATGCTACCAAATAAATTTTTGTATGTGACGATAACCTTGCCACATGGTGATTTCAATCTACCCAAAATTATAACACGCAATACTAACATGTTTAAACTTTAGATTATAGTGTTAATAACTATACACGTGTTATAATATGAGTAACATTGAAAATTTAATGGCTTTTATTGTATAACGTGTGGATCATGTTATATATATGTTATGCTGCTTAACAAAGTTTTGGTGAACCACAGTCCAAGAAGGAGGACGACGAGGCAGATGCATGTGAAAAGACGAAAGAAGCAGCAGATGCAGTCAAAGATGGAGCCAAAGAAGTGAGACATACCTGTGAATTCATGAGAGACACTATCGAAAAGACTACCAAAACAGTAAGGCTCAATACCCACTCACACAAACTAATCATGCTTGAATGAGTAGGAGCACTGCGATTCCAGAGACAAATTAGTGGATCGGTTTTAAATCTACAATTTTCTTGTGGGACTTGAATTTCTCTCCAACCTAAGAAAAAAAACTGAGTTTTTACGCTAACTAATTGGCTATTTAATTCACATCTTATAAGGATCATAAATGTGATTTCATATCCAAACTGTTTATTTTTCAAATAACTCAATGATCATAGTTTCTTGGAAGAAAAAAAATCCGATTATAAATGATTTAGCTATTTAATTACAATAATCGTAATTCATGTTTACAATAATCTCTCAAATAAATAAAACTTCATTTAACACAAGGGCCTTAATCCAGTGAATAGGGTTTCTTTTTTCTTTTCTTTTTTCCAAGGAATAGGTTGTTTATTTAACCCAAGATGTAAGCTTGCGCGTTTTACCTTTAGGCCGACCTTGTTATTGTTTATTTTGTGAGAGGTTGTATGCTCTACAATGTGGTCAAGGAATGTAGTATATATATGTAGGGGCGAAGCCAAAATCATGCCCTCTATGATAAAGCCATTTACAATTGAGTTTTAAGTTTTAACCCCCTAATCTAAAAATCCTAGTTCTGCTAGTGCCGGCAATGCACAAAAATAACAAAAGATATACATGTTAACTTAAAACATTGCATCCATTCAGCACTTATCAATGTGAATTGAACTATGAAACCATTTGTTCTTAAACTTCTGAATGTTTTGGGAGATCAGATGACCAAAATGGCCAAAGATACGACAGAGAAGGTATCTGAAACAGCAGATACCATCACAGACAAAACAAAGGGCACAGTCTCAGGCGCATGGGGAGTGGCCAAGAACACTACTGAGATTATCAAGGACAAAGTAGTGGGCAAGTGAAAAACAGAGCATGAAGAACACCAACACTAATAAGTTAATTTAATCCACATTTTCTTCATGTATGTATGTATGGTCCATCATTTGATGTGAGTTTCTTTATATACTTAGCATTGTGAAATTACAAACCTGACTTATTTTTGAGGAAATGAATTTTATACTTGTTCTTGGCATTTTCTTGACTTTTGTACTTACATCTCATGTCACTTAATTTCCTTCTACCCTGAATTTCATGGATAGGACCATGAAAGATTTGTTTTCCGGTTAATTGAAGTCATGGGGAAACAATGTGAAACATGTTAGAAGGAAACTCTTATTGGATGGTCTTTTTTATTATACTTAGATGGTAAGGAATATGAATTTACTGTGTTATTCTCTAGCTTTGGCATCAGCAAAAGGATCATCGTTCTACTGTTGCATCTATGGAAGTAGCACAATTGTGTAGATTATTTTTTAAGTCTACAGTGTTTATAGATTCCATAGGATACTTATGTGGTTATATGTGTAAGTCAAGCAGCCAATTCATTCATGAAAATTAAAGCTTTGGGGAGCTTTTCTTGATCCTTGGTCCTTGCTTCACCCTGAAGAAGAGTATCAAACACCCACTGGATTTCAGTATATCTCATCACTTTCTAATAATATATTTAAAAAAATTGGTCATTCTGTTAGAGGTTGTGTTTTGCTGTATATTTTCCCACAGTTTTTGCATCTTAAGCAGGAGGACAGATTTCCTGTTCCAGTAAAATGTTAACCGTCCAGACCCGGCTCTAAACACTGTTCCTGCTAGTAATTCCTTGATTCAGTGCATTATGGTGTCCCTGTTGTCAATCTCTTTTTGCTTTAAAAGACCCCTCACATAGGAATGGTGCTCCAACTGTCAATCTTTGTTTGTCTTTTAAAAGCCCTTCAATGTACAAATAAGCTCTCTCTCTCTCTCTCCAACAAAAAAAAAGAAGCTAGTAACTAGTGTAATTGTTCATAGATAATAATGAGAGTCAGATTGGCAAGAATGGTACAAAAAAGAATTGTTCTAGCAGTCAGTACAGTATAGGCATGAAAATATTTAAATCTTTCACTGGCTCTGGGAACTAAACAATAAAAGATTTCTTAGCACTTAGAAATCATTTGAATTTAGATGCCCATAAGAATGAAAAATCAATTAATAGTGCAAAGTCTTTTACAAGACACACACTGTCCTTTATCAGTGAAAGTGCAGAAGTCCTTTTGTGCAGAAAGCCTTGGCTGTATAAAAGCAGCACATCAGTCAAAGATCTTTGGAAAGGTACACTGAGTGCAAAATTGAGAATCAATTCTTTCATACTTGTTACCGACTAGGGAATGAGGAAAAGTGAAACATAAAGTCCAGGGCCCATTATTCTACCACACATGCAAGGAATCAGAGAGCCAGCTCATTTTGGGACCTACCCAACAGAATTTTAATTGGTCAAATCATGAATGATCTTTCTCTGATATGAATTGATTTGATTATCTGTGTCCAAAATATGAATGATTTGAGTACTAACAACTGATGGTTTTATTTTGCTTCTCTGCATTTGATTATAACAAATATCAAACTTTTCTTCTTTACATCAATAACACAAAGAGTTTTGAAACTGAAGAAACTAAAAACATCACAATCTTCTGCTCTGTATAACTTATTACTTGAAACCCATTTTTGCACTAGAGGAAGATGAGTAAAGTAGTGTGGATGCTGAAAAACTTGTGTTGTTGCTTTTGCCAAACAAGCTTTTCATTGCTGCTGCTGATGATGATGCTAAAACTCCAGTAGAGTTCTTATTTTCTCGAGCATCATTCGCCGGAGATCCTTTGAGAAGCACATCAACCTTGGCATATTCCTCCCTTTCATGTTTAATTTCCTTTAGCATTGCTGCCACATCTTTCATAGTTGGTCTTTCATCAGGGGTTGAGTTTACACATAACAAGGCTATGCCCAATGCTTGCATCATTTCCTCTATCTCTGATTCTGGTCTAGATAGTAGGCTTGGGTCAAGGACTTCAATGCTTCCCCTCTTCTGTCTTACCCAATCCACTACATGTAGCCCATCTGGTATTGTTGGATCTATTGGTTGCTTCCCTGTCAAGACTTCCAACACAACAACACCATAGCTGTAAACATCACTCTTCTCTGTGATCTTCATCATGTATCCGTATTCTGAAAAGGAGCAGTGAAGTTAGCTCAAGTAGCTAATTGGCTTAAATCATGCATTTATAAGTGATCATTAACATGAAAATCATGTGATTGTTTGTGAATTTTAAACAAAATGTCATAACAAAGTAATCAAGTTAAGAGAAACATGAAACTAACTGTATGTGATTAGAGAAGAACACTAACCAGGAGCAATGTACCCATAAGAACCAGCAACTGTGTTGGAGGACCGAGCAAAATCCCCATCGTCAACGAGTTTGGCTAGGCCAAAATCAGCAATGTAAGGCTCAAACTCAAGGCCAATGAGGATGTTATTGGCCTTAATATCCCTGTGAACAATTGGAGGAACGCAATCATGGTGTAAATAGGCAATGCCTTGGGCAGCACCCAACAATATTTGGTACCTAACTTCCCATTCAAAGGCATGTCCTGTCCTCTCATGGAGAATACTGCCCAAGCTTCCATTGGGCATGTAATCATACATGAGCAATCTTGTGTGCTTGTTCCAGCAACAACCAAGGAATCTAACAATGTTCTTGTGACGGATTGAGCCAAGTGTTTTGACCTCCGCTGAGAATGAATCGCGAACTCCACATTTTTCATCATTACAACATCCATTGTCTGCAGCAACTGTTGTTGGCCAGAGCTTCTTCACTGCAATGACTTCACCATTGTCCATATCAGCTCGATAAACAACCCCAGAACACCCTTTTCCTATTACATTGGCATCCACTAAGCATCTAAGCACTTGCTCAACTGAGAAATTTAGCTTCTGGAATGGAGTAAATTGCCAAGCCCATGAATTCCCCAATTCTGAATCATCGTCGTCTCTAATATCTCTTCGAGCTCTAATCACTGCAATGATCCCCATAACCACCATTGCAACTGTCAGGGTGATCAGCAATGCAATTGCTAGCTTAAGCCTCCGTGACCGCCTTATGTCATTTCGATTTCTTGCTAGTCCTGTGCTGCCAACATCACTCAAGAAACACGAGTCATGGTTGGAAGAACAAAGACCTTCATTTCCAGCCAAGTCCATTGGTGATAACTGTCTGAAAAGTTTGTTGTCTGGAAGATAGCCAGTGAGCTTATTGTAAGACACATTAAGAGAGACAAGATTATCAAGCCCAGCAAGTGGACTCAAATCTCCATCAAGCTGGTTATGTGAAAGGTCTAGTATGGAAAGCTTGTTGAGTGCTGATATTTGAGGTGGGATGGGCCCAGAGAGTCCATTGCAGCTCAAATTTAAAGCAATTTCAAGGGCTTCAATCCTACCAAGTTCCACTGGAATGGTTCCAGTGAGCTTGTTGCTGCTAAGGTCAAGCAATTGCAGACTCGAACACAGGCCAAGCGATGAAGGTATTGATCCAGAGATCGAATTCCTGCTTAGAATGAGCTTGTTCAATGAAGCAAGACGAGCCAAGCTTGCTGGTATCTGGCCAGAAAATTGATTAATTGATACATCCAAGACTTGAAGTCCTGATAGTGAGGACAACGTATTAGGCAATGGACCGTCTAAAGTATTGTTGCTGATGTCTATCATTTGTAGCTCTGTGCAACTCCCAATCTCATCAGGCACTGACCCGGAAAGGTGATTCCCAGACAGATCAAGAAAGTTCAAGCTCCTAAGGTCTCCAATAGCTCTAGGAATCCCTCCAGCGATCCTGTTGTCTCCAAGCCTTAGCCGAACAAGAGAGCTGCAGTTACCAATATTTGGTGGTATTGAACCCGAAATGTCATTGGAAATCAAGAGAACCTTAGTGAGGTTTTTCAGCTGAAACAAGCCAACGGGTATGCTACCAGTGAGTGAATTGTGGGACAAATCTAGTGCTTGGAGATTACTACAACTAGCCAAACTTGCAGGAATGCCTCCTTCAAGCTGGTTTGCCCAAGCAAAGAACACAGTCATCTTTGACAACATCCCAATCTCTGATGGAATCAAACCGGAGATCTGATTAGTATCAAGTTGCAACTGCATCAAGTTTGTAAGATTGGAAAGATTCGACGGAATCGAGCCGGTGACATTGTTGTCACTAATCATAAACTCCTCAAGCTTTGAAAGCCCTCCTAAAGACAATGGTATGGTACCAGATAGAGAATTTAGAGAAAGATCAATCATCGTCAAGCTACTACAATTCCCGATCTCTTCTGGGATTACCCCAACAAGACTATTCTGCCACAACATTAATTGATGCAGCTTCTGCAGCTTACCAAGCTCTGGTGGAATTGAACCAGACAAACTATTTTCGTAAAGAAACAAGTTGACAAGCTCAGAACAGTTACCTATTTCAGCAGGAATTTCACCAGAGATCATAGTGGTATATATGGACAGTGTCTGAAGCTTGCTAAGCCTACCGAATGAGGCTGGCAAAGAGCCTGAAACTTGGGTATCAGCCAACCCCAAAACAGTCAAATTGCTGCAGCCTCCAAGCTCCTCTGGGATTCTCCCACTAATGTATTTGTTCCCTCCTGCTCTGAGCACTTCAAGACTTGTAAGCTTCCCAAGTTCTGATGGAATAGACCCGGTTAGTCGATTATCGAAAAGCACAAGGTTCTTTAGGCCAATACAGGTGCTTAGCTCAACTGGGATTTTCCCAGTGAGCTGATTGGAGTTCAAAATCAAGTCTTGGAGATTTTGAAGCTTCCCAATGCTTGCAGGGATGGAACCCACAAGAGAATTTGAGCTGAGGTCAATGACTTGTAGCTCAGTGCAGTCACCAATGTCAGTGGGGATGGTTCCAGTGAGATTGGCACCAGAAATGACGAGTTTGTGAAGGGAGACAAAGGAAGAGAGATTGGATGGAAATGGAAGCTCTAGAGGGACAGATTGGATTGTGATTTCTGCGACAAGGCCTTTTGGAGAGCATGTTATGGAGGACCAGTTGCACGGATTAGAATCAAGGATATTCCAGTTAGAAAAGAAAGAAGGTGGTGGTGAAGTAGAAGAGTGGAGCCAAGAGAAGAGAAGAGAAGCTTCATTGTTTGTGGCAAAGACAAAGGGAGGCGTGTAGAGAAAAAATAGTGTGAGACAGAGAAAAACAGAGAATGAAGAAGAAGAAGAGTAGGAGGAGTTGTAGAAGAAGGAGAAGGATTGCCTCGAGCTGGGCAGCATTGTAGACATTTGCCTCAATTTCCAAACCTTTCTTCTCGGGTTTGCATCATTGGGGTTTTGCAGCCTCTCTCTCCTCTCTCTCCTCTCTCTCCTCTCTCTCTCTCTCTGTGTTTTTGCTTTCTTGCTTTGAACTCAAACTCAAGGACCAGTACACTAGTTTTCTGCAACTATACTATACAAAGCAAAGCACAGAACACAAACAAAAGCACCTTAACCAAATAAACAAATCAAAGAAATGAAAACCATTGCCTTGAGATCAACAAACACTCTGCACCACCACCACCCTCCACCACCACCCCACACCTTATGCCTCTCTCTCTCTCTCTCTCTCTCTCTCAATAGAAAATTGAAGGGGGTTGCTAAGCTTGGTGGGTTCACGCGCAGGTTAAGGGAGACACTAGATGGCAGAGACCCATGAATTTATATATTGTATGTATTTCTTCTCTGTATGCATGATGAGAGATGAGCTGCTTATTTTAATGTAGTTTTTGACTCCATTAGAGTAAAAGTGAGGAGAGCAGTTAGCTCCAACTCCAAGCCAATGTCGTTTTTTCTCTCAATCTGAAGCCAGCCATTATTTAAATGCACAAACAGACACTCTGCTTACTCTCACACTCACACATTTGGTGATTGAAAGCTTTTCTGGGCTTCAGTTACATTTCAAATCTTCAACTGGCCTTTTCTCTGAGTCTCTGATCTCTACCATCCATTTATGGGATGCCATTTTATCTTTTACCATGTTTCCAAAATGAACGTTTTGTTTACCATGTTTTTGCAATATAAATTGTCGTAAAAAATGAAGATAAAGTTGCACTTGCTATTTTATTTCAGGCAGTGATCCATGTACATGATAATCTTATAGGGTACTTTTTTCTTCATTTTATTTTATTAGGGAACACAATTATGGTTCAATTTTAGAAAATGAACACTATTTGCAAAGAGGTCGAACATCTATAAAAGGGAATAGATTACAAGGGACCTTACCATTTATTTTAGAGCAATGCTATACATTGGATTGGGACTAGATGAAATGCATGTTCTTAAACTTTTTTCAAATACCAACAAAAAAAAAAAAAAAAAAAAACATTTTCAGTCTTTCCTTTTCGGTTCGAGTTTGATTCGCAAGAGTGAGGAGTGCATAATGGTTTAAATTATTTTAGGAAAAGCATTGGACATGGATTAAATTAACCTATATCCTAATCTGAATCCAATTCAAATTCAGATCATAAACATATTATTAGTTTTAAAATATAGTCGATAAACTGATAATATAAAATTCCAAAACAAGGCTTAAGTAAAAAATATAGAAACCCTAAATTCAATAATATTCTTAAAATTTAATTGACAAGAGAACTCCAACATTTAGAAATGCTAGTTATCTTCTCATTTCTACTTTTTTTCTCCGCTTCTTCAACTTCCCATCCATCAAACAATGTTTTGTTTAGGATTACCTATGTGATAGGTGGGAAAATTGTTGAGTCATTATATATTATCAAATAAATAGATGAACATAATATTTCAATTAAACACTAAAATGATAACGATGATAATCAAATGATTAAACTATTTTCACTAAAAATCAACCAAAAAAACTATTTTCATTAAGATATGATAGCATGAGAACAAAGTACAAGATTAGAATGAGAAGAGAAAATAAAAGGAGATAGTAAACATTCTTCAAATACATTAGAATGATTGAAAACTATTCAAGTAGAAACATTTTTTTATATATTTTACATCTCTTTTTTCTTTAAAACAAAAAAACTTGGGAAACTAGGGCCTTTGTTTTCTTTCCTTATGCTATTTAACCAACTTAATTTGGTAATTCTATTTAAAGTTTGATGGGAATGTCCATGAAATAACTAATTTGAAAACCAATGTCATTTAAAGTTTTAAAGTTTGTTCTACTCAATTCTAAAGAAAGAAAGAAAGAAAGAAAGAAAGAAAGTTGGTTCTACTCATAAATGGGTCAACTGAAATCCAAATGAATCTGCAGGCAGCTTCATAAGTGGGTCAAACTAATTCAATCTATAATTTTATGGGCAGGCATGTAGTCAATCCATGAGTCCTTCAGTAAAAACTGTTTTAATATGTTTAGAATTTAATGCAGGGGAAGTCAATCATATGGTTCTTAAAGAGAAACAAAATCCCTTGCATAACATTTCTCCATTGGTTTTTATACCATAAAAAGGTTAAGATTAGAAAAATAGCAGAGGCATGATAAAAAAAACCCTCATAAATCCCATGCAGTCCTCTAATTAGAGAAACACTTGTGTACAATGGGGATAGCACTATTTTGCTATCCCCGGCCAATCACAACATGTCACACGTGATAATTTTTTCACGTGACAATCTATGATTGGTTGGAAATAGAAAAATAGTGATATCCCCGTTATACAAGTCTTTCTGCTCTAATTATGCCTATGTTGGGCACATAACAAAGATTGGTCTTCAAGATCTTAGACCAGTCCTGACTAATCACAGCCCTCAGTTTCAATTTCACCACCAATGCAACATCACAACATGTAATTCTTCACAAAAAGAAAAGGAAAATAATAGTTTTAAATATAAGCAAACAACAAGATAATGCAATTTAAGAACAGTTATTGAGTCTGTGCCAATATTAATACAAGTTTGATGGGAAATTCTGTGACAATTTCTGAACATGTATATTTATGCATGTGAATTGTAAGATTAGAGGGTGGAAACGATGATGGTAGATTGCTAATTCAGCAAGCTTGTGCTACACAAAGCCATGCGACTTAAGCGTGACGTAACATTTTGCATAGATTATTAGATCTTAATACGTGTTAATTCACGCGCTAATCAAGTCGGTATGGACCGTATGTAGTATTTTTCCTTTTATAAAAATAAAAATAAAAATAAAAATCTGACAAATGTAAGGGTATCATCCATTGAAAAATGGGATTAGAACAGGTTGCCGTTGGATCCAATGGCATTTTCGGGCTGTGCATCTTCAGCTTTCAGTATTTTACACAAGGAGCACAGAGTTTTTACTTGTGATTTGTGAATGCTCTCAAGAATTCAAGACTTTCAGAAACATGCCTATTTTAATAGTATTGCTTAGTTTATAGCTTCAATATTATATTTTGGAGACATATTTTATGCGAAGGAAAACTTGTGAGTAGCACTTTACAACATCACGTGAGTAGCACATAATTATATATGAGACATGTGGTATACAACGGATGCATATGCACGTTTTACCCATCTTATAGGAGTCACCAACAACATTCAATCAATGCGGCCCCACCTAGATTCATCAGTCAAATGTCATCAGATGGTCACCATGTTAATTTTATATTGGAACTAGGTAATAAGCTAAGAAAGAAGACATAGTATAAATAATGTGACCATACAAGCTCATAAGTAGCTTGAATAATCCTATTGCAAGAATGATACAAATGTGTCTTTTTAAAGGCCATTCTATCAATCATACGGTAGAGATATAAACATCAAGCCCTAAATTTTTTCGATCCGATTCCGCAAATGTGGGATGTGAGATGCCGGTTGACGAAACAAAATAATTTTAAGTTGGCAAGCTTTTATCAAAAATTAAAAAAATTTATCCAAGCAATTTGACATTGACAACGAGCGTCCAACGAAAGTAAACTAAAACCAGGCTCTAATATAATAACAATGTAAGCCCTCGTCCAAAAATGCTAGATGAAGTTCACTTATACATTCGTAAATCTTGAACTTATAGATTCATAAGCCTTGCTTAAGTACCCTAAATTGTCCCGATGGGTTACCGATGCGAGATTCAGAGTATCACAAACTTAAAAGAAAGTGCACTAGAACTCTTTTTTCTCTTAACTATTTTTCCAACCTATGTGACACTTGATATGAACACGACATTAATCATATTGTCGATACAATTATGCACAACTGTGAAATGCCATGATGTGGAGTTAATTTTACTTTCTACCAGACTTTTGTTAATGGGTAAGTTTTGTATATCTTAAATCTTTTTTTCCCCTAAACCATTATATAAATTTGTCTAAGTACAATATTTCATTATACCAAGTAGTTTTTAGTTTAGCGATATTTTTTTATGTTGAATATATCTTAACTTTAGTTCATATCCCATTATAATAAAAGAAGAGCACGTTATGCGTAATAATATTTTCTAAATATGATGAATAAAACAACGTAAAGGAATTGAAATATAGGTCACGAGACTTCTTTCCTTCTTAAAATATATAGGATTAAGAAATAATAAATAAAAAAACCTAATGGATGAGAGAGAGATCTTAGTATTGTTGTGATGATAAGCAAAAATGTGAGAGATCATGTGGCCTAAAGATCATCTCCCTCCCATGGCCCCTTACATGAGAAGTGAATCAAATCTAACATTCCACAATCATGAAAAGAAGGAAAAGAAAAAGGAAAGATAGGATGGGAATTGGGTTTGAAAACAAAGCCATTTGTGATAAAATAATTAGGGTTTTTGGAAGGAAATGGGTTTGAGTGGATTTGTTTTGGTAGCTTTAATTCAACCCTTTAGCAGAAGACAACAAGACCAAAGACACATCCCTCATTTTGAGGCCAATCCACGTGAGAATGGGGAATCCAATATGTTTCTTCCCCTAATTTCTTTCTGTTTTTCTGACCAAACCAAACTCCCTTTTGAACAAAACATTGTGTTTAATAATAAACTAGTACGGTCACAAATTTTATAGTAATTTATGAAATGTTATATTATTATAGTATAGTGGATTTAATCTATTTTACATGACCATAAAGTGACAGAAAATAAAAAAAAGGTAAACGGCGCAGCTGCTTGCAGGCCCCTATTTTAAGGGTCGTGACTTTGGGAACTTCCCTAGTGGAATCTATACACGTTGGGTTTCTGTCACCACCTCACAAATCTTTTCAAAGCAAATATGTAAATGAGAAATAAATAGAATATATATATATATAATTGTACAGAAGAACACAAAAGGGCACCTCACCAGCAACGACGTGTAGCTTCAAGCTGCCTTCAACTACTTTGCTTGATACGATACTAGAACGCAAGTTCACATAACTTCAAACTGAAATGAAGAAGTTAATAGAATTGTTATTGATTTTCAGCTTTAGATATGAGGATTAATTCTAGCTATAGTAATCTTATCAGATATGTACTTCAACACAAATTTGATTACATGCGTTAGTCGCCAAGTATTCTTTTGGCCATGGGCGGAACTAGCAACAAGGCTACCATGGGCTCTAGCTCAGGTAGCCTTTAAAAAATATTTTAAAATATTATATGTATTTTTATGTGATTTCACTCTATAAAAGATTAGTAGTCCACCCAAATGTAGCCTAATAACCTCTTGTCCACTCAACCTATAGGCCTACAATCATCTTATATTTAATTTGTTTGCTCAGTTAAGAGCACCTCCAATGGAGATGTCAAATAATATGTATAAAAATTGGATTTGATGGCTAATAACTTTAGTCAAAGGAGTTATGAACTAGCGAATTGAACCCGAGTGCACTTGGGGGAGAGAGGGAGAGTTTGATCCACTTTTCTATTGTGGTGTCACCCTATGTGTGTGGTTTATATGATTTAATATATACTTTTATTTCTAGAAAAATATAGAAATTGTAAGTATAAAAATAAAATAAAAAGAGCATTAGATTTTAAGCTAATAACTTTAGCTAGCCCACCCGTTAAAAAATTCCTGGTTCCGCCCTTGCTTTTGGCACGACTAAATAAACATAGTGGATTAGATTGATCACAAAATAATTCACTTCATCTTCATCTTCATCTGCAAAACTAACCAGACCATGAAAATATATCCCAGTTTTTATTTTTTCCACAAGCACCAAACTGAAGAAAAAGAAGATGAACACAATTTCACTTGAAGCAAAAACTTTTTTAGCTGCCTAGCTAGTAGCACTAGCCATAATTGGCTATCATGTCAACTAACAAGCTAAAGCCTAGTTGTGTGGAGGGAGTGGAAAAACACCAGTCCCAGGAGATAAAATCTCATGTAAATTGTAACGGCAAAATAGTGCTAAGTTGATCGAGGATAGTAAAACAGTGTCATCCCCGTTACATGTAAGTTTTTTTTAACAATCATAGGGGATGAGTTGTGTGAGTAATTTGTGACATGACCATTCACATGAATTTGTATCATTATCCAGTTTCAATAGCATACTTACAAACAAGATCAAAGCACAAGCCACAAAAGCATTTCTGCTCCTTTCCATGTTGCTTTTCTAAAAGCTTTCCAAAATGGCAGCACCAAAACCATGAGCATGCATGTGTCTTCTTGGGCTTGATTTGTATCGGACTTAGAAGCCTGTGATGTTTGGGCTCACCATAAGTTGACACATGCCTGTTATGCCACATATCGAGTCAACTTATGCAAGGGAAGCAATTACGTGTGCAAGAATTCTATAATGTGGGTCTCATTTAAGAGCCATAGCTGAGGCCTTATCTCTAAACCGTTGGATTAAATTATTTAGTTTGATCCAACGATTAAGAGATAAGACCTCATTTAAGGACCTTATATAAAGCCAACACTATGAAATAACTCGTTATGTGTGACTTAATTTCCGATTTCCGTTACATACATTTGAATTGAGGATAAGCATGTTGGGTTGGGCCCCTCTTTTACTTATCAAATTTGGGCCTTCCAAAGTGGACATGCCCAACGTGCAGTTGACACCCAAGAAAAAAGCCAGTTTTGGTCACATTTTTTATTCAATTAAAAGACGGAAAATTGTATGCTCACAATTCACCTGTTAAAATGTAATTTGTCAAAAGTAGGATGTTAATGGTTTTAGGAGTCTCGTCGCATGCAAATTGCAATAGGTCGTCTCCCTCGGTTGATTCCACGAGACTTCCTTTTTATATCGCACACAAAAGAGAATTGGCCTCCCTCCCTTGCACCCTTAACTTGAGTCAAAACCCAAAATAGGCAAAGGGCCTCTGAGAGACCGAAGTGATCAGCTGACGATAAAGAAACAAGGCGGGAAAATGGCGCTAATGGGAGCAAGAGTAAGTGGGCTGGTGCTGCCAAAGCCGGTGACTTTTGTGACTGGCAACGCTAAGAAACTCGAAGAAGTTCGTGCCATCTTGGGCTCCTCCATCCCCTTTCAATCCCTCAGGCTTGACCGTACGTACAAATTGCAAACCCTCTCGTCCTCCTCCTCCCATTTTTTCTCTAATTTTGTAATTTAATAACATGGGTTTCTGTTTTTTTGGGTTTTGGCAGTGCCAGAATTGCAAGGCGAACCGGAGGAAATCTCCAAAGAAAAGGCTAAGTTGGCTGCTCTTCAGGTTCTTCTTCTATTTCAATCTTATATATATATATATACCCATATATGCATATACATATATATTTTTTTATAATGTGAATGATGCTATTGAATGGATTGGTAGGTAAATGGTCCTGTTCTTGTGGAAGACACTTGCCTCTGCTTCAATGCCCTCAAAGGTCTACCTGGTTAGTGCCCCCTTCTTAATTTATCTTTCTCTCTCTGTATTTTGCTTGATTGTTCCCCCCTTTCTTTTTCTTTCTGTATATTGGGATTATTTATTTCTGATGGGTTCTTTTAAATTCAATGCAGGACCTTACATGTAAGTTTTTCATCTTGCTTGCTCTCTCCAGGTGTTGTTCTATTTACCTGCTCTCTATTTTACTGTACTTTTTAGTAAAGGGCAGATTTAAATTCATTTAATTACTAATCGGTTCATGTTATTAGTAGGTTTTATGAGTGAATATTAGTGATTGGTTACTGTTTAACTTATTTTCTAATTTCAAAGAATGAATGACATTCAATGGATGACACTATTAGAGACATTCATAACCTATCCCCTAATGATCTTCTGTGATATTGATAGCGGTAAAAATTTGGGCACTAACCACAAACCACCTCTTTCAAGTATAACTTTTATTAACGGAGAAATTTGATACGGCATATCTTTGGTCTGGTCCATTAGCAGGGGGGTAAGAGGTTTTATGGTTGGTTGGTTAGTTTGTCATGACTCATACCCAAAGGCAGGGATGGAATCGTTAAAGAGGGTTTAAAGATTGAATCTCTGGAAGCTAAATAGGGGATTTCCCTTGACATATACTTATATTCATTTGGTTATAGTATGTTCATTTGGTTGTGTGTATTGTTGTTTGCTTTGGTCATTTGGTTGTGATGATTAATTTTTTTACCCTTGTTTTCCCTATTCATTTTGTTTATTATTAAATGTGTAGGCCTCTCTCTTTCATGATATGGTGTTTGGAACTTGGAGAATTCTGTTCCTTTTTTGTTTTTTTTTTTATGAACTTTTTCTTCACTCTCTCCCCAGTCTTATTTTCTCACTTCTTGTGGTATTTGATGCTTCATGTTGTTTTCTGATGCAAGATGTTGTTCATTTCATGCATCTTGAATTTGATGACAGTGCTTATACTACAAAACATTTTATGCTTATCTTTTCTACTAATGTAAAATAACCATTTGGTGGCATTTAAGGACAATTTCTTTCTTACCCCTCTGTTAGTCTGGCTTTATGTTTTTTTAATATTGAAAGGCTACAAAGTATTCTACTTAAGTGCTTGATCTATTAAAGGTTGGTTCTTATCTTCTTTTTTCTTCAGGCTTCAACTTCTTGCTAACTTCCCCATCACACTTCCCTTTCTTTTCTTCTTCTGTTGCGTAGTTCCATTTACCCTCTAATAGATTGATCAACATGTGTTGAACACTTCTGCAATAGCATACATGATAACTTTAGAATAATACTCTCTCTCTCTCTCTCTCTCTCTCTACTCTTTGTTTCAGGGTCACAATTTGTTTACATGTTTTTGTAGAAATTGTAAAGCATGACTTGGACTCTCCATGTTTTCCCTCTAAGTTTATTATTAATTGTTATATAATCCTTTAGAACTTTACCTTTTCAATGTGTGATATACTTGGAGAAAAGGTGTTGTTTGTCTAAAGTACTTAGCCATTTCAAAGAATTGTAGCTAAATATCGGTAACTCTTGATCATGAAGATATATTGGATTGCTGAAGTATTAGTGCAAGCTGAAAATTCCAAGGGGGAGAGAAAGGTGAAAAATGTCTTATGGATGGAATGTTGAGAGAAAATAAAATAGTATTTTTATCTGTACATTTGGCTTCAAAAGTTTTCAGAATGTGAGAAAGTAGTATTGTTGTTGTTGTCGTCGTTGTTGTTGTTGCTGCTCCTATTATAGTTGCGAAAATAATTGGAGTTTGAGGGAACAAATCCTTGGTGAGCACATTATGATTATGTTCCATTTTTTATGCTTTTCAATCCTTTATCATATTTATGAATGCCATACCTACTTTTCTCTGGCCTTTGCAGCCTGATGGCTATTTGTTATTGCTGCTTCTCTCTGTTGTTTCATTAAATTTGGCAGTTTATTGTAACTTTGCTTGTTGCTGCTCCTTTTCCTTCTGGTTGACCCATGGGACCCATTATATTTGTTCATTTTTTGTTTACTTTTGAGTATTGATAACATTGTTAGGTAGGATGAAAAGCTGAAGGATAAAGAGGATAAATCAGGAGTGAAGGATGACGGGAAGGAAAGATGTGATTTTCCTTTCCCTTGTTTGGTGGAAGAGGAGGAAGGAAAATATAAGACTCTATTTACAAATGTACCCTTGATATAGCGGGTTGACTTGGGCATGATAATTTTATTCCATGTATTGTGTTTAAGATGTTCATCTTTCCCTTCACCAACTCATCCATGTTTTGAGGGATATGTTGTGGTGGGGCAAAAAGGGGATCCTATCACTCCTACTGAACAATAACGAGACTCTCCTTCCTTCCACTTTTTCCTCTTTCCATCCTTCCCCCCTCCGTCCTACCAAACTTAGCCTAAAGTGAGAGAGAACCTCCTCACGTGTTGATACTTCTCTTGATTCTATTTTGCTCCAATGTTTAAACTTGTTTGTGATCCTTCAGTCTATTTTTCATCTCCATCTAGTCTAATGCTTATTGTTTTCACAAATAGCTAGACTTCCAGTTATGTGGTGTCTCTTTAACAGTCTTAATATTCTTTACAACTCTGGTTTGAAAAACATAAAGACATTTTTAACAAGTAACAAATATGTGATCCTAATATTTTTTACAACAACGCAGCAAGTGGTTCCTGCAGAAGCTTGGACATGAAGGTACTTATTGTGCACTTTCCCTTTTATTTTTGTTCCCACTGCTTCTTTATTACTTGTTGTGAAAATGTTTGTGGTTCTATTTTTCTCAAATGTGTCTTTCATTTTCTTTAGGTCTCTACAATTTGTTGATGGCATATGAGGATAAGTCAGCGTATGCATTGTGTTCCTTCTCTTTTGCAACTGGACCTAACGTTGAGCCTCTTACATTCCTGGGTAAAACTCCGGTATGTAGAGAGTTAGTTTCTAATCCGAATTGTGTCTGCTTTTTTCTTTTCTTTTATTCTTTTGCTATATTCCCCTGTAGAAGGTTTGTATACTATCTATGTTTAACATTCCAAACATGGTTTTGAGGCCATCATATGCCGCTTGATTGTAACTTCCGCCCAAGAAAAATGCTAATGTTCTTAGGTTATATGACAACATTTTTCTTTTCAGTTAGAATGACATCCAAATAAAACATGCAAACTGTTAACTCAGCAGGCAAATATTGGAATTTTAAATTTGAAATTTGTGGCTTTTTCAAATGAAAAAGAATATATAGTTGTTGGAAATGGTTATACAGGATGGCTAACATTTACTAATGTGGCACTAACATGCAATTTGTGGATGAATTCTAGGGGAAAATAGTTCCAGCAAGGGGGCCAACTGATTTCGGATGGGATGCAATGTTCCAACCTGATGGTTATGACCAAACGTAAGCTCATCTTATTACTTCTCAACTTTTACTGTCTTCCTCTGTGGTTCATAGTAATACTCGCAGCTGAATTTTGTTATTTGCCTTTGCTGTAGTTATGCTGAGATGCCAAAGGAAGAAAAGAACAAGATTTCTCATCGCTCCAGAGCTCTTGCACTGGTGAAGTCTCACTTTGCTGAAGCCGAGTACACTTTCTAGACTAACTCTCAGTAAGAGTGAATTTTCCTTATCTTGTTGCAACATAAGACGCTTCCAAAGTATCGCAAGTTTTTTCTCTTAGTAGCGGTGTTTCCAGTTCCCTATAGGAGAGGATAGTGTGGAGGAACAGCTTTCTCACATATGCTGTAAACTTTTATAACAGTGATTACACACATTTCAGACAAAAGTATTTATGAACTAGATATAGAAAAAGAATAACTCTATTTCGAGCCATTGGATTTTTACTAGTTCTGTTCTGCCCCATATATTGATGCAATCTTTAAGCAATGTGAATTACCTATTTTATACTTACTGCACAAGAAACACTTGAAATAACTTGCTCTAGCTTTATGCTGCACCAAAACACTTGAAATGACTTTGCCGAGCTTTATTGTCGATCAAAAGCATTGCCGATTGATCATCCGAATTACTGTTCATGGTGTTCACTTACATTGTACATTGACCATTTTACACAAACAACGTTGGTTCCATTCTTTATTTCCTTTCTCTGAAGTTCAGCTGCCGCAACCCCAGCACCAAGTCTACGTATTGTTGGTTGATCTTAATAGGAAAATCAAGACCAGTTAAAGTAGTGAGAGACTTACTGTTCAAAACAGAAGACAAGTTTCCCAAGTTTTACTTTTCAAAGCCTAAGACAAGTTTCCCAAGTTCTACTAAAACAAGATCTTTAAGATAGATTTGGAACCTGTTGTTGTCATTTAGTGTGTTCTAGGCAGCGTTCAGTATATGTTCCAAATCTAGAGTAGGGTTTGGTGTTTGGAGAACCAGTAAACTGCAACTTACAAGGTACTTAACTAGTTAATTTGGACCACAAGTAAGATTGGGTTCACTATTAACCATTTGGATACCTTATTTTTTCTGCCAAGCAATGCTCAAAGCCTATCTTACCTAACTCCTACCAAATAGGGCTGCCTCATTCGTCTTAAATTATGCTCACTAACAACCGTAGTATACGCAAGTAAAATACGTCAAATGTAGGGACTTGTTCTCAAGGGTTGAAAAACCTCATGGCAATCGAAGATGCTATACGTCGGTATTACAAATACTTGTGTTGTCAGATTGCGCATCCGGACCACACATTTAGAAAAAAATCAAAATGATCAACTGGTCCATATTTATGATTGGCAATATAAAATGCTTACGCTTGTGATTTGCGTATATGAACACTTTATTCATCTCACCCATCTTCCTCCCGGTCACTTCAACTATTTTGGCTAATACCCTTCTCAGATGGACTTTCTTTTGAAGGTCAAGAAAATTGAAAAAAAACAAAAGTCTTTACTTGTCCTTTTTTTTTTTCGGTCTTGGGAAAACGTGTCGTGATCAATGTGAAGCCTTAACACGATCTCACTGTTTTTTCAATTGTTTTTCTCTAATGAGATTGTCGGTACAAGACGCCAGAATTCTTGGTACAGAAATTTTTGCTTTCTTTTGGGTTAAGTTTTGGAGAAGAGGAAATTGAAACTCGAGTCAGAATTCAGGGGGCATATCTATAATTAAGTTTTTTCGTTTTTAACTTTAAGAAAGGACAGTTGTTGCCGTTATAATCAGAATTTTACTGAAGATGCGAAACCACTGAAACCAAGTTGTGTTACAGGTCAAGATAACGCAACCCATGAAAAAGGAGATCACTTTTATTTCAAAAATTCAAAGCCAAATCAATAAGGCTAAGGTTGATATATGCGTATAATAATAATAAGAAGTTGGGCAGCAGAGAAAATGAGAATGAGAGATGGTCCCATCCCATGTCTATTTATTAGGGCGAATCAAAACCCTCACATGCCAAATGGGGCCCTGCCTCACATGCAAATTGCAAGGCTATCTATAATCTAATCCCCCAAGTCATTTTTTTCACAAACGATTGGAAACGATTGGAAGATTAATACACTCACAACTAGGTATCGAAGGAACCACATCACAACTTGATATCCATGTTTCGAACTAAGGCCCCTTTGTTTTGTTTCCAACTTTATCCGCCATCCATGTTTGGTGGTCATACTCTGAGCCACTACATGTTAGGGGGGAGGCCATAATCCAACATTTATTTCTTTTCTTGTCCCCACAAACTCATAGTGGGGCGTGGGGCATTTGGGACACCAATTTGGGTCACTGAAACTGATGCACATTCTTGCATAGTGTTCAGAATATATCCGTTAGGGATATTTGGTTGCACTTGAATACGTTGCTTTCTTTCTCAGCATTGGTTTGTTTGTATTTATGTATTTTTAAGGATTGTATATATACTTGGGATATAACAATTTCTCCTCCACAAATAACCCTAGCCTTTAACTTTGCAAGATATATGACTTGCATTTCCTGAATCATCATAATCAAGCATTAGGATATTAGGATATGATTCTATTTAGCCACCGGTTCTTATTCACAACCCGACAACATCTGATAAGAAGGGAATTTCTGAATTGCCCTCTTTTGATAACAACTCTCTTTTAGTTTTTAGAAAACCATTTTCATTTCTCACTTGGAGATGTTATGTAGAGTAGATCGTCATGGATCGATGATGGTTGGTTCAATTCTAAACATACCCATATTTCATATTGGGGTTATTACATTCCGAATCATGATTAATATGCTTATTGTCTTCTTCCATTAAGCAATTGCGTCTAGTAATTCATCATTTGGTAAAGATGATGATAGTGGTAAGAAAAAGGTGATTTGATTATGGTGGTTTGGTTGGTAAATGACTTGGATGTCATGTGGTGTGTTTGGGAGAGCACATGGAAGAATAACGAGTGCCGGCAGAGAAACAAACACTGACAATGAGCATAATGATAGAAAAAGAGAAACCACAATTACACAACCAAAAGTAAAAGATTGCTTCCATTGCCATTTGCCAAAGGAAAAAAGAAAAGCTTAAAAAGTGAAAAAGGAACAAATCATCACTGCAATTGCTGCTATGCTCTATTGACTAAAACAAAGTCGTCCTTTCATAACTCAAATTTGACATTCATATCATACTATTGCTTGCTTGCTTGCTTGTAAGACTCTAGACAAAAGAAAAAAGAAGAAGGAAAAACCCACAAAATCATTCATATCCTATAAAACCCAAATGTATGCAGACAAAAACACTGACACTGGGAGGAAGAAGAAGATAGACACACAAACGGTGGTTAGAACTTGGAACATGATGGGATGAAACAGAATGAGACCAAAAGGAAAACAAAAAGAGAAAGGGGGCAAAAGAAAAAAAAATGAACAACGCTTCTGCACCTGCTCCTAAAAATGGCATTGTATTTTTCAGTTGAAGCAGACCGAGGTTGACCAATAACAGAAAGACAATGTGGAGGGAGGCAAATGGATTGGACGATATGATGACATGTGTAAATCAATGTACACTTGCCAAATTTTTTTAAAATAGGAAAAGATGAAGGGTAGAATTCAATTGATGGAATATGTGGAAATTGGGTAGAAGCTATATAATCGGTAAAAATGGGAAATGAGATACTAGCAGGGATGGCCTCTGCGGCAGGGGAGTGCACCAGAACCTGAAGTTATGGCTCCAACCATGGAAGAGGACTTGGCTCCCAAGCTTGAGGCCCTGGCATAGCTTGCTGAAGCTCCAGCTCCGGATGGAGTGAAGTAAGCACCATTCAGAAGCAGGTCTCCTTCTGATCTCCAGTTCCAGCTCTTCCATTGGGTTGTCGGTGTCTCGACCCTCTTGGTAACCTTTAAAATGCAAATTTGTCATCAACAATCAGTTAGTATGTGAACCTCATCATGATTCATAGCAAACAACCATTATTTGACAAGGAAATATGATTAGGACTAAATTACCTCCTTTGCAAAGGGGTTGGTTGGAGCAGCATATCTGTTGCCCTGGCTGTTGATGGTGGGCTCTGCACTTCCACCAATGGCATACATTTCCCAGTGAGTGTAGTCGTTGTTCACCACATGGAAATACCCGTGCCTACACCTGCATTGTCCATAGTCCATGTCTTAATCTTATCAGAACCAAAAACGAATAGCGGTACAACAAATTGGTATCGCATTTCTGCTGTCGATAAGCCAATCTGATTTCATTATTGAACTGAAGACTTACCTTGGCATTCTTTGGATAAGTCCCTCCCCAAAGTGGTTGTAAGCAATTGTCACTTGCATTGCCTTGTCTCTGGTATAAGAGTCACTATGGCCCAACAGCATCACCTGGTTTTCAATAACATAGATATCAATGTCAAGATTTAAACAGAAAAGTAAACACATGGAAGTAAATAGTAATTAGAGATTCAGAAGAATTTACAGACCTCATTGTGGTGGGTAAAGTGGTTGTTGGAAATGGTAATTGCAGTTGAGCCCATGACAGCATCAACAAGACCATCAGCACAGTTGGAGAGAGAATTGTGGTCAACCCATATATGGCTCGACCCGAAGATGGAGACAGCATCACCATCAGCCATTGTCCGCCACCCGAAATGAGATGGAGAGCTCCTCACCAAAGCATTTCCTGTGGGCTTGCAGTCATGGATATGTAGACCATGAATTATGATATTTGTAACAAATTGGATTGTGATGCATGCTCTATTAGCAATGTGAACATTGACTCCGCGGCCATCAATGGTCTTGAAGCTGTTCATGATGAGCTCCTGCTTCAATTCTATCACCATGTCTCGCTTGAACACAATCCAGAGAGGCTCGTTCTGGATGACAGCGTGGCGAAGAGTACCGGGTCTGGGGTTAACAGGATCATCATCACCAGGGTCAGTGACAACATAGAAGCGACCATCACGACCACCAATGGCATTTCTGCCAAAACCAATGCCGCAGTCTGCAAGACGCTTGCGGTTTTTCTGCCAGTTTGGATCACAACGCCAGCAGTCATCAATTGGATTGCCAGTTCCACATGAGAAGAAGCCCAGCTTCCTTCTCTCAGTGCTGTTTCGGATACTCCTGCAATATCAACAGTGTTTCTTTTTACTGTCAACATTATTGTAAAAAACAAAAGCTCTTTCATCATAATTCAAACAAAAGCTCTTTCACCACAATTAAAAACACAATTACTTTTATTCTTTGCTTTATATGTGTCCAGTACAAAGCACTATTGCCTAAACATACTTTAAAAAGTTAAAAGTAATTTCTACTGGGATGTTGGTGGTGGCAATTTCTCCCTACTTTCTTCATTTGTCATGTAATGTATTTGGCAAAAACCTAGTCACACTACATGACAGGATAGCACACAAAGAGAGGAAAAAGCAAGTATTTTGTCCATTTGTGAGGGAAAATTGCTCAGTGTAACGGATAGAAAATTGCTCTCTTGATTTTGGCCCAGAAACAGAAACACCTTCTAATCATTGTTTTGGCAGCGCACGGGTGAAACCTATCACATTTGGTTAAAAGTTCCAAAATGCGACCTGATTCTATAAGATCTAAATCTATCAAAATCATTACAGCCAAAGATTTACCAAAAAGATTAATAATAGTAACACTAAGGATCATTAAAAGCAAGGAAAAGAGGGGTGTAAAAATCCCATAGCATCTTTATTGGCTGGCCTAATCTGTGACATAGACATGCATATACAAATCAAATTTCGACCAACACTCAGCAATTATAATAGGTGGTGTGTCCTAGACACTATCAAATTCAGTACACAGAACTAAAGCTAAAAGCTTGGTACCCTTCAAATGTAGGACATAGTGTATGTTTAGACAAGGAAAGAGGCATGTGGAAAAGGGAAAGTATATGCCAAGTCTAACATGGAACAGGGAAAATACGACCGACAGAAAAGGGAAAGTAGAAAATGCATAATGCAAACAACTTCAAGCATTTATGACAGAAAAGGCAAAGTGAAAATGGCATAAATAGAAGGCAGGGCCAATTCATGAGAATGCAAACGACTTCAGGCATTTGCAAAATTAGAAACTGAGTTAATTGCAATTGCCAATTGGGTCAGTTGGGTTAGGTCCAAATTCATAAGAGCTAGCTACCCCACCCACCAAAACCTCTCATCAGTGAATGCAGTCAAATGTTCATCTGCTCAGTTCTCTTTCTTCTTTTGAGATAAAATTTGGTTTATTTTATTATACCCCATGTGCATTTCACAGTCACATGCTCATACCAGAAAATATAGACACAGTGGTGACACATAAAAGTTGAGAGAGAGAGAGAGAGAGAGAGAGAGAGAGAGACCCACATGTCAACCATGGCAACAACCTCCTCTGGGTCATCAACTGCATGCTTATTGAAGCTCTCATCATCCTCAGCCACCCTGAAAAAGCAATTAAGCAACAACAACAAAAAATTGAGCAAAAACCAAACCCAGAAAAATTACCAAAACCCAATAAACCATAAACCTCCAAAACATTCACTGTCACCAAAAAAACCGTTGGGTTGGGTCAAACTGACCAATAAAAAAATTGGCGAATCGGAGATTGACACGTTTCAGTCGCAGGAAGCGAGTAGGAAACAAAAAGTAAAAGACACAGCGTCTATGGAAAGCACGATTCACAGTGTGTACGAGTGCAGTGCTCGAGGCCATAGCCGAGGGGTAGACACTGTCGACTAAAAACCGTTAAGGGGCGTTTTTTGTGCAGAGGGAAGAAAAAACTAGTCGGCGAGAGGGCAGATGTGGAATTAAGTGTATTGGCTGAGGGCAATTATGGAAATGTTGTAAAATGAGAAGCCACAGAGAGAGAGAATCCGAGGGGAACAAACATAACGGAATAAACGGCCCAGATCTTTAGATCCAGATCTTGACGGTTGAGATTGTTATTAGCCGTTGGGATAAGAACAGAACAGAATCATCCAACGGCTTAAACGGGAGGAGGGGACAAACGAAACGGTTTAGATCCATCCACGTGGACAAGAACAAATAATAAAAACTAAAAGAAAGAATTAACGTTGGGAGGGGTTTTTGGTTTGGTTACGGACCTGGCCGCCATTGATGAGTTGCTTGAGCTCTGCAACTCCTCTGTTCCTCCATTTCTGCAGAGAAAAAAATTCCAAAATTAAAAAAGAAACATAAATAAAAGGTAATGACATGAAATTCAAGCACAGAAAATAAGCAAACACCCCCATTGACGGACAAGTTCAAGAACTCCCTCTCTCTCTCTTTCTCTAATTCTTTAAGGTTCAAGTGAGCTCTTGTTGCTCTGCTACTTTGAGAAGAGAAATTAAGGAAGAAAAGGAAAATGCCATGAAAAATGGGGTTGGCCAAAATTCTAGAAACCTGTAATTTCTACTAAAGTACGACGAATGTAGCTCCATTTTTCCACTAAGGAACCCCATTTCTCTTAAAGTAGCAAAGCACTCTTTTGCCTCACTCACTCAAATTCCACTGAACCAAACAAGCCCATAGAAACAGAGAAGTAGAGAGAGAGAGAGAGAAGCAAAAGTAAACCTGTTTCCAGAGATCTCAGCAATTGCAGCAACGAAGCAAAGCACAAGAAGCACCGCCAAGAAAGCACCAGTAACCCATCTCTTACTCTCAAACACCGCCATTGCAATCTCTCTGTGTTGCTGTGAGGAGAGAATGTGAAGTGGAGCAGAGAAATTAAAGACACGCCCACACACAAACACACAAAGAAATGAATGTGAAATGCAGAGGGAGAGAGAGAGAGAGAGAGAGAGAGAGAGCAAAGAGAAAAACAAGTGTGAGTCAGAGAATGAGGAAGCTCACACAATCACTCCCATTTATATAGACACCCGCATTGTGCACCCACTCCTTTCTTTAACGCCGTTTAGTCGTTTACAGTTATCTAACTAACACCAATATCAGCGTTGATTTTTTTTGACTCCCCGGGATTAGGTTCACTCTAACCCAACAACCAAACAACCTCCACCACCAACATTAACTGCTCTCACCCAAACAAACACAGCCCCTCTATACAGACGCCTTTTTACTTTTTACTGCTTTTTACTGCGAGACCCCCAACTAACATTTTACCGCAGGCCTATCCGACCGACGCCTTTTCTTGCCACATCAGCAGCGGCCGTTACGGAGGAGAGAGAGAGAGAGAGCACGGACTGTCACGGGAACAGATGTCACGGTATTCTGCTGGTTTTGCGCTAGGATTAAAAGAAGTAAACTAAAACGCAAATTCCTTTTTTTTAATTATTATTTTTTATAATGGCGTGTTTGGGTCGAAATGCAATTCGAGGCGGTAATCACGGCCATAAGGCTTTGTTTGACTACCCCCATTGTTTCAAGTGGTTAGAGGGGCAATGCTTACAGCCTGTGTACGCAATATATTTCTCTTTGGGTTTTATTTAATTTTGCTGTGGAATTGAAGGCATTGTTTGGTGGCAGTTTTAAAGGGCTTTATTCCCAGCTTTTCTGTCTTTATTTTTAATTAAATTTTCTCTCTTTTTAGGTCGTGGCTTGAACTTTGAAGTCTTCTAATGGCTATATGGTGGTTACCAACTCACTCAAAACGTCAATTTCCAGCAAATCCCCATGTGAAGCTAAAATTTATATAATTCAGTGTAGAATTTGAGTGTGGAAATTCCAAAGACAAACTGAGTATTCAAATTTGGCAACAAAGACTTTGAACCATGCATATCCATAACTAAACCGGTGCCAAGGTCTTGATGATCGCTCTTTTCTTTCCTTTGCAAATCTTACGTCCTTTGCCGGAGATCTCAACCCCCCACAAGTTGTATCCAGATTTGGACATCAACACAAGATGTTAATTTGAAAGCTCATTTTGAATTATAAATTACTATGTGTGCAAGGCACCAGATTCAAGAATGATTAAAGCTTTCACATGTTAAATGAAACTCTCAGTCGGGGATCGTATTTGGTTTGGTAGCAACAGAATTGAAGCCATCAATTTCAGCTATAAATGCTAAAATGCATAGGAATTTAATGCTCGATAAATTGTGGCCAAAGTCTTCAGCCCTTTCTTCTAGCCCAAAAATATATGACACCTTTTCGTTATCAAAATTAGTTATCAATCTCAGCTCAACTCATATTTTTATCATTCATCTAATCGCTTTCGTTTCTTTTAAGCTATTTTTTATTGTTTGTGATTCAAACTTGAGATCGCTTTCAGAGCATAACTAATGCTAAACGAAAATAAAACTTTCCAAGGGTGCAGGTATTGTCATTATATTGGTAACTTAGGGTTTAAACGGATAATTCTCTAAACGCTCTACAACAACCAGATATATATTGGTGATTATCATCTCAAACTATATGCATGTATAGATATATGTTTCAAACACAGGGATGATGCAATAGAATTTCAGTGTAGGACTGCAATATTACAGTGGGGCCTTGATATTTTTTCAACTTTGGGGCCTTAATATTTTGAATACGGGAAATATGGGTTAAAATCTTGAAGGTTTTATTTATTTGTTAGTCAAATGTCTTATTTATTGTAGCTTAATTACATGGTTGAAGAGTAAATTAAGTGTAGGCAGATGCTCACACTAGGCTCTATGTAGGTCCGTCAGTGACTATATACATCTTCTTATCTTCAATAGGAACCTCCCATGAAATAAATTATGAGCTACGATTCTTTTATATTTTATGCTAAATTATTACAAGCAGAAGCAGTAAATACGTTTAAGTACTGTCTATATGTGTGTGTACATAGTGGTAGGTACCGTATGTGATGATCTAATTAGGGAATTTGTATTTTCTTGGTTCACAAGAAATTCCGTAAATGATCTTACGTTCAAAACTCTATCGTTCTAATTAGCCTATCGTTCTATTTATTCACCACAAGGAGACATCAATAAGTTAAAATAGAAGAGGGCAAGTAATATCTAATTAGGGTTTTTGCTCGGTTCACAAGAAATGCCCTAATTGTCTTTCCTTTTGACCCAAACTAACCCTAATTAATTACTTTAAAGTTTTACTTATTCACCGCAATGAAACACATAAATAAATAAAAAATCGATTCGAAAAAAGTAGCAAAATAAAAAAGAAACAGTAGTTAAGTTGGACTTGGAAGTGGGAACACAAACTTGAATGTTGCTAGACCCAAGAAAATGGGCCAAATAAAGGTTTAAATGGTAATTAGGCAAATGGAATTTGAATTTTGGAGGGTTTTCACTAATTAACTTTTCGGGGGCACGATTATTATGCAAAAACCCAGTGGTTCTTATGATGGCAAACTTGTCACGCCTTTCCATTTGCTTGAGGTCTTGCCCTTAATTCTCATCATGCAGTACAAAAAGGTACACATGCACAGGAACACCATCATCATCTTCTACTCGAACCAGCGCCATTGATTGTATGGACCAATCTTGCTGCATGGGTTTGGGTTCTGAGAGAGCTTTGACTTTTTGAGTTAACAAGCTTAATTGAATCATTAACTTGTAAAAAAGTAAAAGTAAAACAACGCTATTTCTACATGCTTTTAAGAAAAAAGTGTTTTACTAATGTCACAAGCTGTCTTAATATTATGAAACAAATTAAGATTAGAGGAGTGTCTTTAGTAAATTAAGAATAATCCAATTAATATAGTCGGTCGGGTATATATAGCTCAATTGGTTGAGCTCTTCCACCTTTACCCACGTAGGCAGAGATTCGAAATCCTCAAATACCTAATGAATATTTGTGTAAAACCTCTGTTTATGTTAGTTTGTAAAACCGCTTATGATCTCTAAACATATTTGCAAAAATTAAGTATTGCATCTAATCAGATATGGTCCACAACATTGGTTGCATCTAATCAGATATGTAGTTAACCATAATGAATCTCTGTCCCTTGAGATTAACAACTTCCAAGTTAATTAATTTCTCTCTTTTGCTTTAATAATAATCACTGTTTTTGATTAGTCAATTTGGTACGTTGATGAGTGAGATTATTGAAGGAGGCCCCACAAAACCATCAAGCACGAACAATCTTCACACTTGACATACACGCAAGAGAGAGAGAGAGAGAGAGAGAGAGAGAGAGAGAGTTGCTTTTGAGACTTCTAATTTTTACTCAATTGCATCTTTTTACATAATGAAAAGTAAAAGACAGATTTCGTAGGGCAATGTTTGCTTTGCTACCAGAAGTGGATTAGCTTTTGTGCTTTTTTCCCCTTTACCCAAAGCAAGTGAGTTGCAGCCAGGACTTGCACAGTCTTCACTTGAGACCGAGCCTTGATTTATGCAATGGAATGTTCTCTAATGGACGGACCATTTTGAGCCGCCGAGTATTTCGGCCATTAACCAATCAACCTATTTTTTTTTTCCTTTTTTTAGATTCTCTTTACATATTCTTATGCCATGGTGCTTATGGTTTATCACAATTTTCAATCTTGATAAATGTGGTTTCAATTTTATAATTTTACCCATGTTGGTTTATTTCTCTTATCAATTCTTCAACTTCTGTCGATTTTGTATAACTTTGGCTTTAACGTGCAACGGCAATTTTTGTATTCAATATCACTTCATCGATTAATATAACACTAAGGGTTTGTTTAAGTGATTTTATGGAGAAATACATGCCCATAATCACTTTATATGGAGAAGTACGTGGGAGGCGCTTCTCTCCATAAGTGATTATGGCCGTCTTAGAATCACTCAAAACGAACCCTAACTTCACTCCAAATAAACTCGATAATCTTGGGTTAGAAGATCCCCGAGTTTTCCCCAAAATCATGTTTTAAAGGCTTGAGCTATCACCCTTCCAACTTATCAAGTGACATTGAACACGAAACACTCTTAAGCAAAAACTAGCAGACCGAACAGTTTGTTCATGTTGAGGCTTGGTGGGTTAGCATAGGCTGTGTGGGGCTTAGATTATCAGTTAATATCATAATTAGCCACTTCCTTAAGCTTAAAACTACTTTGTCATTAGATAGATTCATTCATGCTTGACCTAAAATAGACATTTCATTAAAAAGGGCGTCTTGAATCAAATCAAAGGTATCCTAAACTAAACAAACAAACCTATAGTAGCTAAAACACTCTTGTATGCATAAACTGAACCCAAACAAAATAATGGTGTCAAGATATCACAATTGGAGCAGAAATTTCCATGGACGTCCTTTAGCCCCTCAATTATCTCACCAACCTCGAAGTAGTAGATCTATTTGGATAATTTTGGGGGTTATGTCATTAGGTCGCATTCGCTTCCAACAAAATGACTTGTTGTTGGATTAGGCAAGTAGTTATTATATATACTGCATTGAAGCATGTAGGGTGGCTAACCTCATAGAAAAGGATGGGGATAATATTGAAAGCCCACCAAATATTTAATATACCTAAACATGGTTTGCTAAAGTACCGAACGCAGCAATGTACGTACAAAATACGAATTTAGGCATTTCGCCTACTTCAATAGCTAGGGAAATATAACGCGCATTCAGTGACTTTTAGATGTTATTTTTACAGTCCTGAAACTCATTGTTCTAGGACTGGAGAACGGAATTACAACCCTAGCAAGCATGGTTAATTTGGCATCGCGCTAATAAACTTCATTAAAGGATTAATCATAGAAGACTATCAATCACTCTCCATCAAAATAATTTTGTTAGATGAACAGATCCCCCTTTCTTTTCACTTACCCAGTTGACTTCAGAAAAAGGAAAATTTGAAGAAACTCTTTTTCAACACATTGTTGCCAGCGTCGTCGTCCCAACAAATGCACTCAAATTATTCTTTAAAGAAAAAGAATAAAACTATATATAATTGTCCTTCAATAATTCATATTGAATCAGATTAGGTTTGTGCTTGATGATGATGATGATGATATATATATAATGGTTCACATCAGCACATGGTATGATCTTGGTGCACAACCACTCATATATATACAATGCAACATTGTCTTGAAAATGATGACATTAATTTTGAAAAATAATTTGGATAAGTGTTCGTTTTTCCATGGCCTAATTTAATTTGACTTCGGAATATATCCAATCCCAATTGCAAGCGAAGATGATGGTACGTACATTGGTTGGGAGGTGACAATCGAGCTACAACATTATGCATGTGACTGCCATGTGCATGGTGGAACCATTTGTACGTACACTGTACACTGTACACATCACCTATATATGAATCCTCTGTATATTATTTTAGCAAATTTAAGGAGTTGCAATCAAATCATATCTAACCAAAATATTAAATACCACATTTATTTTCTTTTTCTTGTTTGGATGGAGAACGATTTATGCTGCTCACTCGCTCACTTGTTATTTTCGGATCCAATTTCACCACCTATTAACTATCTAATTCAATAAATATATATTCGATGGATTTAAAACATGAATGAGATGATACATATATATGTGTCTATGCCGGCAAAATTTTTTAAGTTATTATTAATTCACTCATATTATAACATGTGTTTTTATTTATTAATAGTCAATTACGGATTTACGAGAAGAGAGAGAGAGAGAGATAACTGCTCTAATTATGAAATAGGGAATCGAACTCAGGTGAAAAGGATTAGACACGCTACTTTGATTAGTTGACCTAACTCGCGTCTACATACTTTAACCTAAATTAAATTATGTGTGATGCAACGAGATATTATTAATTTTCTTAATTTCATGGACCCCACCCTTTCATATGTGTATACATTGCACTCCTATATTATTGTAAATTAAAGTAGTTTCGTGAGGTTGCAACACAAATAGTATTGCATGAAACTGGAAATGAAAGTTTAAAAGGGGGGAAGAAGAAGCAAATAGTTAGATCAAAGAGTTCCATAGAATTGTATAGTCTAGTCCCACATTATTTATTTATTTATTTAGAGAGATAAGTTTCCCATTATTTATAAATACAGTTGGATGCAAAGAGACCCCAATTTATGCAAGCACACAATTGGATGCAATGCAAAGTGTCAAATCTTATAAATCATTTTCTCTCTCTTTTCTCTCACGTTCTCAGCAACCAAACATCGCACCCATCTCCATCTCCAGGCTCCAGCCTCCGGTGGGGGATTAAATGGGTGGTCGAAGCCTGAACCCCCAACCACCTCTTTTCTCCCAAAACCCAAAAGTTTGTCGTGGGTCCCGAATGTTGGTTGGGGTCCGCAGTGGGACCCAGAAATGAACTAACCGACTATAGAGTCACATGGCAATGCCTACTCACATGCCCACCCACACCCAGCAGCGCTCATTAAGGAACTTTCCTCATTTTTATTTACTTATATATTTCTTTTCTTTTTTTAAATGGAATATCGAAATTATTTTTGCTTGCGGAGTGATTCGCGGGGCTTCCTATCTGACACGTCAGCAGGGAGTCCACGTGGATTGTACGTACGGTCAAAGCAGGGTGGAGGTTGGTGCAAATGCAAAGCGACCATCTCCCAACTGAAAGAATCTTCTCTTTGAAAAGCTTCTTATCCACAGAGAGAGAGAGAGAGAGAGAGAGAGAGAGAAAAAAGGTTTTGATGGTTGACAGAGAATAAAGCTGATCTGTTATGGTATGTTTCTCTTTTTTTAATTTTTATTAATATATAAAAACAGCATTTTCTATTAAACTTTAACATTGGTCACCCAAAAAAAATGGTTTTGTTTGGATTTTATAATCAGAAAAGTTGGCGTTTGTTTTCTTTGGTTAAAATATTGAGGGGAATGGGAGAGATCTTCATAAAATGATGTATTTTGTATTTTTGTAATTTAAATTGAGGAAAAAGTTATGGCCTAATATATTTTAGATCCTCTTGATGAATAAAATAGTAATTTATAGCCACAAATCACTCCACGACTTAATATAATCACATAATATTTTCAAGATACGTCTCTTTATGACAAGAATAACCTTCCAAAATATGAAGGCCTTATTAGCTTTCAACCTATGGTATGCATTTACTATTTAAGAGAGAGGAAAAAAAAAACAAGAAGAAGAAGAAGAAGACCACGACATATGCTAGATATGGTATGGATGTGCATGGAATAAATTAATAAGTTCTTTTTACAAACATTTCAGATAATGTATTAATTTATGATTCCACTCAAGTTTTTTTTTTTGTTTTTAACATTTCGAATGTACGAGAAGGAGGTTCAAACTCGGATGTAAGGAGGCGAGCACATTGCCTTGACCAACTATGGCGTAAGCCACATTTGCATGACTCCACTCACGTTTACTAACACAAAAAATATGTGAGTTTCGTCTTAAAATACGTAATCCAATACTCTCGAAAACAGTAACTAAACCAACTAGAAAGATAGTTGACTCAATTGACATTCATTTTCTCCTATATTTCCAAACAATAGTTTAGATTGTGATTAATGATGAGAATTAATAAATATTAACAATAAGAATCAACTCCCTATTTTAATTCCATGTGGTTAGTAAACAGCTCTAAAGGGGCATGTATGAATAAACTTTTACCGTCGGAAAGTACGGGTTAATGTGATAGGGGCGTTAACTCCTCTATGTTTATTTGGGGTAAGGATTATGGGATGGGAAATACATACTTTATCATGTTGTATAAGCATGAAATGTGTTTTAACTTAGTCAAGAAGGTTTTTGTTGCCTTCTTTCCCCTTAGACGTAATTCTTCACCTCTACAATTTCAGGTACTGTGCCATGCAATATTGGGGAATTGAATTGAAGCGACTGAGGACGTGCACTTGCGACCTTGTCAAGCAGATTTTTGTAAGGTCTAATTAACAAAGAATTGTTGACATACTTCTGCAGTGTCTCTTTTTCTCATGCACCGCGCTGTTGCAATATGGCAGCTCATGAAGATGCTGGGTTTGCAGCAAAACTTGATGGCGCTTATGTTTGGAATAGGTGGCCACCGAATTGGCTTCATCCAACATTAGCAAATTATGTAAACTCACTCTCATCATAAATGCAATACACCTATCGTTTGACCAAAAAAAAAAACCCCAGTCTTTTAAAGTTTTCTAGAGAACTGTACTTCAGTAGTAAATTCTTTGGCTAAACCATGTTTTTCAATTTGTAAATGAATGGTTGCTTCTAATGTGGATGTCCAACATTGAGCTTTTCTCGACTCGAATGTGGATGTTGAAAACTTCTTTCGGATGATGGAGAGCCTCAAAAGAGAAGATGGTGGAGATAGGAATGCTTATATCTGCTGGAAGCATAGACAAAAAACGTGAGAGCAACAAGGCAATCCAATAGTCGTAGGGTGGTACGACAGTGGAAAAGTGGACCAAACTCTCCCTCTTCCCCCTTAAGTGCACCCAAGTTCGATTCACGTAGAAGACAAACTTGAGGCAACTCAATTTAATACTCCCCCTCCCCCTTCCTATACCAAATAAAAAGAATGAAAAAAAACAAGGCAATCCAATAGTCAAACATGGAGGAAAGATGAAGTAACTTCTTGTAGAGTGATTGTTCCAAAAAACGACAAGTGTTAAAAATGAATGGTTTTAAAAAAAAACAAAAGAAAAAAAAATTGTATTCATAAATTAGGCAAAAAGACCATCAACCATAAGGGCAAATACAAATGCCCATAAAGAGGTAATACAAATATAGAAGCATAGTAACCTCATAGCTAGGGTTACTCCAGATACATGCAACAAACCAGACATGAATCACGTCGCCCAAATCAACTATAACTTTTAACTCTCACAAGTACAAAATATAAATAGAGACTAGAAAACAATCAAACACCCAACTCACAAGGAGTTGATGCAATTATTACAAAATAAGGAAATTGCAAACAAACAACCAAAAACCAATAGAGCCACTACTGCCGTTGTTGTCACCGCCACCATAGACGTTGTTGCCGCCTTGGAGACAAAGAACACCACCGAGATTGCAGCCAGTCACCTTCCAACTAAGACACCAACCAACAAAACCACAAATCCAAGCAGATCTAGACACAAGTAACCTCCCCACAATTAAAACCCCAAATCCAATAGGTGGGGAATAGGAAAATAAGTGGGGAGGTAATTAAAAGAGAGAGAGGGAGAGAGGAGGAGGAGTGGCCTCCTCCCCCTCTCCTCGGAAATAGCTAAAGAGGTTTGAGAGAGCGAAGGGAGGCTAGGGTTTAGGGACAGCCGAACAAAATATATTTAAAAATGAATGATTATTAACCCTCAATATGAAGTTAATTGTAATCCTCAACCTTATTACAGTAGTAAATATTAACTCAATATTATTTGAAACTTTTTAGTATAAAATCACCTTGTGCCCTACAGCTTGTTAGTTCCTGGCATTCTTGCCTAACTAGATTATAATTAAATTTCATCAAAATGGCTTGGACAAGATGATGCATTGTGTTAATTAACCCCACATTCACATGGTTTATGGTTTACTAAATCTTTGCTTTTGTGCGAAAATCAAGCTTAAGGTAATGTTGTTGATCTTTGCTCGACCAACCAACCAAAAAACATATGAGGGGAAATAGTGGGCTCCAAAATCTTGGAAAAAATGCAATCAAAATGTTGATTATGATCATTAGAAAACCATTTTTTTTACATCTAACCCTAATCATTGCCTTGCATTGCAGCTGGAAATGAGATTGTGAGAGCAAATAGTCAATCTATATATGCATTGCACTTTTTTATGATCCCCCAAGCTTAATGCAAAAGCTTTACATCCAGGATAAAAAGGTTGAATAAAATAGTCAAAACTTTTTAAAGTGACCTTTAAAGATGCTTTCTCACTGGTCACAAGTCAATATATCATCACTTTGTTCAAGCTAGATATATAAAGCCTAACCTATCGTTTCACCTTCCAATCTATATATGATTCGATTCAATTATACGGGGCTCGAGCTTTATTTGGAAATCTTTGCTTAGATTTTACTTCTTGGTTTTTATGTTTTGGAAGATTATAGCAAAGCACCACTAGTGTAGTAGTTTGGAGCAATTGTTCTCCCGAAAAAGGTCATGGGTTCGAGTTCTAACATCCATGTAGTGTGTGTGATATTATCGTTCCTCTCAATAAGAAAGGTAAAAAAAAAAAATGTTTTGGAAGATTAATGTTTCATGTTCTGTAGCTCATATTGCTTGCTCTCCTAAAAGGGGAAGATGAAACGACTTGTCACAGCCAGGCTCTTTCAGAAGTAATCATCGTTTTTACCCAACTCATGTGCCTCTATCATTTTGCTCATAAATATTCCAAAAGAAGTTAAAGAAACTATCAAATACTGTCAAAATTCTTATTTGGTGAGTCAGATTCAACCAGAGGAAAAACTCCAAATTAGTCATTGATTGCAATTCGTACTGATTTGCAATATATACTTTCTTATATTGATCGAATCGACAATGACAAACTTCAACACAGCACAGCACGCGTTAATTTGAAATACACTTTTGTTGTATAATATTTGTTAATCAGTTTTTAGTTTAGTGATATTGAGTTAAAGTCGAACATTTTGTAGTTCAAATGATTAAGAGTATTTACCGAGATCTTAAGTTCGATTCCAACTAGCTCTTGATTTAGCAGTACTTATCTACCCCATCTTCCTAAGTCCGAATCACTTCTCCCTCGTTGATCAATGAAAAAAACAAACTAAAGAAGAATAAATTCCCTTTGGCGGTGGAAGATGTGCAGAGCACTTGATGGACCCAAACCCTTGAATTTGATAGTTATAAACAGTACTATAATTTTATGTACATAAATGAGTAACAGCTGTATCTCAAAGGGGGATGTGAGTACATTCAAACTTGGGTCAAGTAAACGTACGGTAACTATACCAACCATGCATGCAGTTTGGCCTCCTTCTGTGTCGGTGTATGAGTTAAATTGTCGTCTTTTTTCTTGTCTTTTTTCTGTGTTGCTGTTGCTGGTGCTGGTGGTGGGTACTGAACTCATTAATTTAAGACCAAAAAGATTGAGAAAAGAAGAAAACACTGTGGATGCAATTCCCACCGTCATGTTCCACATGCATTATTATGAATACATTAAGTGTGGCTTTTCAAAGCATTCACATATGAAAATGAAACATATAAGAAAGGGCAAGAACAACCGTCTAATTGCATATGTCCTGTAACTTGTACGTATTGTACGTACCCTTTGGATTAAAGGTATATTTATGGTTGGTTTCCATCTTGTCACTTCTCAGTCCAGCTTATGCTTATCAATGTTAATTAGGGTAATGGGCTAACTAAAGCTCAACTCGTGACTCGTGAGTAATTTAATGATTTAGTAAATTGAGCTTACACTCATAAAATTCATTTTTAATCACTTACAACCCTTTCCTTTATTTTTTTACTAGCCCCTCACACATGTGCCAATTGGTTTTCTTTTTCCTTTTTTATTTTATTTATTAATAATTTCAATTCTATATGTTTGCATTAACCAAGGGCATTTTTTGATATTTTGAATGTTTAAACATTCTCTGCCTTTTGCTTTATATATATAGATTTAAAATACCCAATTTTTTCAAATAAAACCCAATGACTAGGATCCAAGTAAGCAAAATTACCTAATCTAGCTTAAAATCTGATTTATTCTATTTTTCAGATTCCAAAACAACCCCTATTTACAAGTTAACGTGTTATGTGGGGGTATAACTAATGACACACATTGAATTTGGAAAGATCTTCAAAAGGTTGTAATGGATGTAGGAATTAATTTAGAAACTTATTTGAAATTAAATACTAAATTCAACATTAACGTATTAGTAATTTACATGTGATTAACTTTTTGGTTTATTTAATAAAAAAATTATTTTGTTTTCCTTTTTATGAATTATACTACTAGTAATCTATTTTATTGTAGTTTTATGAATAATAGTGTACATTCTAATTATGTTGAAAAATATTTTGATAATCTATTTATTATTTGTTTTATGAAAAATAATTTGATCATCTTTTTATTGTTTGTTTTATGAAAAATATTTTTTTTAATGAACCTATTTTCTCTCTCCAAATAATATACCTTTTTTTTTTCTCTACTAATGTACCTAGTAAAACAATGCACCTATTTTTTTTTTTTTTAATGAACCTATTTTCTCTCTCCAAATAATATACCTTTTTTTTTTCTCTACTAATGTACCTAGTAAAACAATGCACCTATTTTTTTTTTTTTAAATGAACCTATTTTTCCTAGCTATATTTTCTATAAATTATTGTGTGCCTATTTTCAATTTATGAAAAATATACGGAAATTTCAATTACAAAGTAACTGACTTAGTTTTTTTAAAATGTTTTTTTTATTAAAAATAATGTACCTATATTTTATTTAAATAATGTATTTATATTTTTATACGTATGTATTTATATTTATATTTTTCATAGATACATTATTGGATATGTAATTTACAGATAATTTTTTTTTGTTTGCAATTTTAGGGGGCGATATGTGAGAGGGAATGACAACCAAAAGAAACGGGGTGATTGCTATGCTATTAATAGGGAGCATTAATTACAATTATGGCAGTTAATGAAATACTTGAAATAAATTATAAATAAAATATGAAGTTTGGTGGCAACGATGTAAAAACATAGGAATACTATGACTTCTTATATCCTACTGGTCATTTAAATTTGAAATTAGGTTTTACACATAGATTTATAGAGTGATGAGTATATGTCTAGAAAATAGAAAATGTAGGGATCTATATTGGACAAGCCCTTTATGATTTCGATTAAGCTCGGTTTGTGACCTCTTGCTCGATTAAGTTCAAGTCGGATTGTGCTTGGGGTTTCATGTTCGTAAATTTCTTATTTTAGCCATACCAAAGAAAAAAAAGAAGATTAAGGTCGGGTTGGGGTATGAATTCAGGTTTGTAGGTACTAGTCAGTTGGGTTAGAATAATTTAAGGTGACATTCGAGTTCGAAATTGATGTTTACATTACATGTAGTGGCAGAGCCACATTATGCAGGCTTGAGATGACTTTTGTCTCCCAACCAGGGCCGGCCCTTGGCCAGGGCAACCAGGGCCACCGCCCGGGGCCCACGATTGAGAAGGGCACAAAAAAAAATTTATATTAGCTTACATATATGTATATGATCAGACAAAAAAATATATATGTACATACAAAACAAAATTATAAGTGCTCATAAAAAAATAAAATAACTAAAAGTAATGGGTATGGCTAAATTATATTGCCCCTTTGCTCAACTGGTGTACAAATTACCTTATTTCCATTTTCAACATTTAAGTAAATGTCTTTGTCCTTTTACTTTTATTTATTTTTATATTACTCCATTTACTTAAGTTTACAATGTAAATAAGGAAGTA